>JARQOD010000003.1:11505007-11664961 GCA_033576555.1 Oophaga sylvatica | reverse complement strand
ACAGGTTAGGGTTAGATACACAGCTCAGCAGACAGTACAACACAGGATAGGATTAGATACATGACTCAGCAGACAGTATCACAGGATAAGATTAGATACATGGCTCAACAGACAGTATCACACAGGATAGGATTAGATACACAGCCCAGCACAGTATCACACAGGATAGGATTAGATACACAGCTCAGCAGAAAGTATCCACAGGATAGGATTAGATACACAGCTCAGCAGACAGTATCACACAGGATAGGATTAGATAAATGGCTCAGCAGACAGTATCACACAGGATAGGATTAGATACACAGCTCAGCAGACAGTATCACACAGGATAGGATTAGATACATGGCTCAGCAGACAGTATCACACAGGATAGGATTAGATAAATGGCTCAGCAGACAGTATCACACAGGATAGGATTAGATACACAGCTCAGCAGACAGTATCACACAGGATAGGATTAGATACACGGCTCAGCAGACAGTATCACACAGGATAGGATTAGATACACAGCTCAGCAGACAGTATCACACAGGATAGGATTAGATACACGGCTCAGCAGACAGTATCACACAGGATAGGATTAGATAAATGGCTCAGCTGACAGTATCACACAGGATAGGATTAGATACATGGCTCAGCAGACAGTATCACACAGGATAGGATTAGATACACAGCTCAGCAGACAGTATCACACAGGATAGGATTAGATAAATGGCTCAGCAGACAGTATCACACAGGATAGGATTAGATACACAGCTCAGCAGACAGTATCACACAGGATAGGATTAGATACACGGCTCAGCAGACAGTATCACACAGGATAGGATTAGATACACAGCTCAGCAGACAGTATCACACAGGATAGGATTAGATACACGGCTCAGCAGACAGTATCACACAGGATAGGATTAGATACACAGCTCAGCAGACAGTATCACACAGGATAGGATTAGATAAATGGCTCAGCAGACAGTATCACACAGGATAGGATTAGATACACAGCTCAGCAGACAGTATCACACAGGATAGGATTAGATACACAGCTCAGCAGACAGTATCACACAGGATAGGATTAGATAAATGGCTCAGCTGACAGTATCACACAGGATAGGATTAGATACATGGCTCAGCAGACAGTATCACACAGGATAGGATTAGATACACAGCTCAGCAGACAGTATCACACAGGATAGGATTAGATACACGGCTCAGCAGACTGTATCACACAGGATAGGATTAGATACACGGCTCAGCAGACAGTATCACACAGGATAGGATTAGATACACGGCTCAGCAGACAGTATCACACAGGATAGGATTAGATACACAGCTCAGCAGACAGTATCACACAGGATAGGATTAGATAAATGGCTCAGCAGACAGTATCACACAGGATAGGATTAGATACACGGCTTAGCAGACAGTATCACACAGGATAGGATTAGATACACGGCTCAGCAGACAGTATCACACAGGATAGGATTAGATAAATGGCTCAGCAGACAGTATCACACAGAATAGGATTAGATACACGACTCGGCAGACAGTATCACACAGGATAGGATTAGATACACGGCTCAGTAGACAGTATCACACAGGATAGGATTAGATACACGGCTCAGTAGACAGTATCACACAGGATAGGATTAGATACATGGCTCAGCTGACAGTATCACACAGGATAGGATTACACAGCTCAGCAGACAGTATCACACAGGATATGATTAGATACACAGCTCAGCAGACAGTATCACACAGAATAGGATTAGATACACGACTCGGCAGACAGTATCACACAGGATAGGATTAGATACACGGCTCAGTAGACAGTATCACACAGGATAGGATTAGATACACGGCTCAGTAGACAGTATCACACAGGATAGGATTAGATACATGGCTCAGCTGACAGTATCACACAGGATAGGATTACACAGCTCAGCAGACAGTATCACACAGGATAGGATTAGATACATGGCTCAGCGACAGTATCACACAGGATAGGATTAGATACACAGCTCAGCAGACAGTATCACCCAGGATAGGATTAGATAAATGGCTCAGCTGACAGTATCACACAGGATAGGATTAGATACACAGCTCAGCTGACAGTATCAACACGTGATAGGATTAGATAAATGGCTCAGCAGACAGTATCACACAGGATAGGATTAGATACACAGCTCAGCAGACAGTATCACACAGGATAGGATTAGATACACAGCTCAGCAGACAGTATCACACAGGATAGGATTAGATACACGGCTCAGCAGACAGTATCACACAGGATAGGATTAGATACACAGCTCAGCAGACAGTATCACACAGGATAGGATTAGATAAATGGCTCAGCAGACAGTATCACACAGGATAGGATTAGATACACGGCTCAGCTGACAGTATCACACAGGATAGGATTAGATACACAGCTCAGCAGACAGTATCACACAGGATAGGATTAGATAACACAGCCCAGCACAGTATCACATCAGGATAGGATTAGATACACAGCTCAGCAGAAGTATCACACAGGATGGGATTAGATACACGGCTCAGCAGACAGTATCACACAGGATAGGATTAGATACACAGCTCAGCAGACAGTATCACACAGGATAGGATTAGATACACAGCTCAGCAGACAGTATCACACAGGATAGGATTAGATACACGGCTCAGCAGACAGTATCACACAGGATAGGATTAGATACACAGCTCAGCAGACAGTATCACACAGGATAGGATTAGATAAATGGCTCAGCAGACAGTATCACACAGGATAGGATTAGATACATGGCTCAGCAGACAGTATCACACAGGATAGGATTAGATACACAGCTCAGCAGACAGTATCACACAGGATAGGATTAGATAAATGGCTCAGCAGACGTATCACACAGGATAGGATTAGATACACAGCCCAGCACAGTATCACTCAGGATAGGATTAGATACACAGCTCAGCAGAAAGTATCACACAGGATGGGATTAGATACACAGCTCAGCAGACAGTATCAACAGGATAGGATTAGATACACGGCTCAGCTGACAGTATCACACAGGATAGGATTAGATAAATGGCTCAGCAGACAGTATCACACAGGATAGGATTAGATACACAGCTCAGCAGACAGTATCACACAGGATAGGATTAGATAAATGGCTCAGCAGACAGTATCACACAGGATAGGATTAGATACAGGCTCAGCTGACAGTATCACACAGGATAGGATTAGATACACGGCTCAGCTGACAGTATCACACAGGATAGGATTAGATACATGGCTCAGCAGACAGTATCACACAGGATAGGATTAGATAAATGGCTCAGCTGACAGTATCACACAGGATAGGATTAGATACACGGCTCAGCAGACAGTATCACACAGGATAGGATTAGATACATGGCTCAGCAGACAGTATCACACAGGATAGGATTAGATACACGTCTCAGCTGACAGTATCACACAGGATAGGATTAGATACACGGCTCAGAAGACTGTATCACACAGGATAGGATTAGATACACAGCTCAGCAGACAGTATCACACAGGATAGGATTAGATAAATGGCTCAGCAGACTGTATCACACAGGATAGGATTAGATACACGGCTCAGCAGACAGTATCACACAGGATAGGATTAGATACACGGCTCAGCAGACAGTATCACACAGGAGAGGATTAGATAAATGGCTCAGCAGACAGTATCACACAGGATAGGATTAGATACACAGCTCAGCAGACAGTATCACACAGGATAGGATTAGATAAATGGCTCAGCAGACAGTATCACACAGGATAGGATTAGATACACAGCTCAGCAGACAGTATCACACAGGATAGGATTAGATAAATGGCTCAGCAGACAGTATCACACAGGATAGGATTAGATAAATGGCTCAGCAGACAGTATCACACAGGATAGGATTAGATACACAGCTCAGCAGACAGTATCACACAGGATAGGATTAGATACACAGCTCAGCAGACAGTATCACACAGGATAGGATTAGATAAATGGCTCAGCAGACAGTATCACACAGGATAGGATTAGATACACGGCTCAGCAGACAGTATCACACAGGATAGGATTAGATATATGACTCAGCTGACAGTATCACACAGGATAGGATTAGATACACGGCTCAGCAGACAGTATCACACAGGATGGATTAGATACACAGCTCAGCAGACAGTATCACACAGGATAGGATTAGATACACAGCTCAGCAGACAGTATCACACGTGATAGGATTAGATAAATGGCTCAGCAGACAGTATCACACAGGATAGGATTAGATACACAGGTCAGCAGACAGTATCACACAGGATAGGATCAGATACACAGCTCAGTAGACAGTATCACACAGGATAGGATTAGATACATGGCTCAGCAGACAGTATCACACAGGATAGGATTAGATACACAGGTCAGCAGACAGTATCACACAGGATAGGATTAGATACACAGCTCAGCAGAAAGTATCACACAGGATAGGATTAGATACATGGCTCAGCAGACAGTATCACACAGGATAGGATTACATACACGGCTCAGCAGACAGTATCACACAGGATAGGATTAGATAATGCTCAGCGACAGTATCACACAGGATAGGATTAGATACACGGCTCAGCAGACAGTATCACACAGGATAGGATTAGATACACAGCTCAGCAGACAGTATCAACAGGATAGGATTAGATACACAGCTCAGCAGACAGTATCACACGGATAGGATTAGATAAATGGCTCAGCAGACAGTATCACACAGGATAGGATTAGATACACAGTCAGCAGACAGTATCACACAGATAGGATCAGATACACAGCTCAGAGACAGTATCACACAGGATAGGATTAGATACATGGCTCAGCAGACAGTATCACACAGGATAGGATTAGATACACAGGTCAGCAGACAGTATCACACAGGATAGGATTAGATACACAGCTCAGCAGAAAGTATCACACAGGATAGGATTAGATACATGGCTCAGCAGACAGTATCACACAGGATAGGATTAATACACAGGCTCAGCAGACAGTATCACACAGGATAGGATTAGATAATGGCTCAGCAGACAGTATCACACAGGATAGGATTAGATACAGGCTCAGCAGACAGTATCACACAGGATAGGATTAGATACACAGCTCAGCAGACAGTATCACACAGGATAGGATTAGATAATGGCTCAGCAGAGAGTATCACACAGGATAGGATTAGAACACAGCTCAGCAGACAGTAATCAACGGATAGGATTAGATACATGGCTCAGCGACAGTATCACACAGGATAGGATTAGAAAATGGCTCAGCAGACAGTATCACACAGGATAGGATTAGATACACAGCCCAGCACAGTATCACCAGGATAGGATTAGATACACGCTCAGCAGAAGTATCACAAGGATGGGATTAGATACAAGCTCACAGCAATACACGGCTCAGCTGGACAGTATCACACAGGATAGGATTAGATAAATGGCTCAGCAGACAGTATCACACAGGATAGGATTAGATACACGCTCAGCAGACAGTATCACACAGGATAGGATTAGATACACGGTCAGCAGACGTATCACACAGGTAGGATTAGATACACAGTCAGACAGAGTATACACGAGAAGATAGGATAGGATACACAGCTCAGCAACAGTATCACACAGGATAGGATTAGATAATGGCTCAGCAACAGTATCACACAGGATAGGATTAGATACAAGCTCAGCAGACAGTATCACACAGGATAGGATTAGTACGGCGCCACCGACAGTAATACACAGGATAGGATTAGATACACAGCTCAGTAGACAGTATCACACAGGATAGGATTAGATAACAGTCAACAGACGTATCACACAGGATAGGATTAGATAAATGCTCAGACAGTATCACACAGGATAGATTAGTACATGGCTCAGCAGACAGTATCAACAGGATAGGATTAGATAACAGCTCAGCAGACAGTATCACACAGGAAGATAGATACACGGCTCAGCAGACAGTATACACAGGATAGGATTAGATACACAGTCAGCAGACAGTACACACAGGATAGGATTAGATAACAGCTCAGCAGACAGTACACACAGGATAGGATAGAACAGGCTCAGCAGACAGTATCACACAGGATAGGATTAGTAAATGCTCAGCAGACAGTATCACACAGGATAGGATTAGATACAGCTCAGCAGACAGTATCACACAGGATAGGATTAGATACATGCTCAGCAGACAGTATCACACAGGATAGGATTAGATACACAGTCAGCAGACAGTATCAACACAGGAGAGGATTAGATACACGGCTCAGCAGACAGTATCACACAGGATAGGATTAGATAATGGCCGCAGACAGTATCACACAGGATAGGATTAGATACAGGCTCAGCAGACAGTATCACACAGGATAGGATTAGATACATGCTCAGCAGACAGTATCACACAGGATAGGATTAGATACACGGGTCAGAGACAGTATCACACAGGATAGGATTAGATACATGGCTCAGCGACAGTATCACACAGGATAGGATTACACAGCTCAGAGACAGTATCACACAGGATAGGATAGATACATGCAGCTACAGTATCACACAGGATAGGATTAACGCTCAGCAGACAGTTCACACAGATAGGATTAGATACAGTCATGATGCTCAGCTGACAGTATCACCAGGAATTAGATACAGCTCAGCAGACAGTATCACACAGGATAGGATTAGATACGGCTCAGCGACAGTATCACCCGAAGGATTAGATAAAGGCTCAGCTGACAGTATCACACAGGATAGGATTAGATACACAGCTCACGACAGTAACACAGATAGGATTAGATAAATGGCTCAGCAGACAGTACAACAGGATAGGATTAGATCAGCTCAGCAACAGTAACACAGGTAGGATTAGATACACAGCTCAGCAGACAGATCACACAGGATAGGATAGATAAATGGCTCAGCTGACAGTATCACACAGATAGATTAGATACAGGCTAGCAGACAGTATCACAGGATAGGATTAGATACACCTCAGCAGAAGTATACACAGGGCAGATTAGATACACGGCTCAGAGACAGTATCACACAGGATAGGATTAGATACACTCAGCAGACAGTATCACACAGGATAGGATTAGTACACGGCTCAGCAGACAGTATACACAGGATTGGATTCGATACACGGTCAGCAGACATTAATCACAAGGATAGGATTAGATACACGGCTCAGACAGTATCACACAGGATAGGATTAGATACACAGCTCAGCAGACAGTATCACACAGGATAGGATTAGATAATGGCTCAGCAGACAGTATCACACAGGATAGGATTAGATACACAGCTCAGCCGACAGTATCACACAGGATAGGATTAGATACATGGCTCAGCTGACAGTATCACACAGATAGGATTAGATAAATGGCTCAGCAGACAGTATCACACAGGATAGGATTAGATACAAGCCAGCACAGTATCACTCAGGATAGGATTAGATACACAGCTCAGCAGAAAGTATCACACAGGATGGGATTAGATACACAGCTCAGCAATACACGGCTCAGCTGACAGTATCACACAGGATAGGATTAGATACATGCTCAGCAGACAGTATCACACAGGATAGGATTAGATACACAGCTCAGCAGACAGTATCACACAGGAAGGATTAGATACACGGCTCAGCAGACAGTATCACACAGGATAGGATTAGATACACGATCAGCAGACAGTAACACACAGGATAGGATTAGATACACATATCAGCAGACAGTAACACACAGGATAGGATTAGATACACGGCTCAGCAGACAGTACACACAGGATAGGATTAGATAAATGGCTCAGCAGACAGTATCACACAGGATAGGATTAGATACATGGCTCAGCAGACAGTATCACACAGGATAGGATTAGATACATGACTCAGCAGACAGTATCACACAGGATAGGATTAGATACACAGCTCAGCAGACAGTATCACACAGGAAGGATTAGATACACGGCTCAGCAGACAGTATCACACAGGATAGGATTAGATAAATGGCTCAGCAGACAGTATCACACAGGATAGGATTAGATACATGGCTCAGCAGACAGTATCACACAGGATAGGATTAGATACATGACTCAGCAGACAGTATCACACAGGATAGGATTAGATACACGGCTCAGTAGACAGTATCACACAGGATAGGATTAGATACATGGCTCAGCTGACAGTATCACACAGGATAGGATTACACAGCTCAGCAGACGTATCACACAGGATAGGATTAGATACATGGCTCAGCTGACAGTATCACACAGGATAGGATTACACAGCTCAGCAGACAGTATCACACAGGATAGGATTACACAGCTCAGCAGACAGTATCACACAGGATAGGATTAGATACATGGCTCAGCTGACAGTATCACCCAGGATAGGATTAGATAAATGGCTCAGCTGACAGTATCACACAGGATAGGATTAGATACACAGCTCAGCTGACAGTATCACACGTGATAGGATTAGATAAATGGCTCAGCAGACAGTATCACACAGGATAGGATTAGATACATGGCTCAGCAGACAGTATCACACAGGATAGGATTAGATACACAGCTCAGCAGACAGTATCACACAGGATAGGATTAGATAAATGGCTCAGCAGACAGTATCACACAGGATAGGATTAGATACATGGCTCAGCAGACAGTATCACACAGGATAGGATTAGATACACAGCTCAGCAGACAGTATCACACAGGATAGGATTAGATAAATGGCTCAGCTGACAGTATCACACAGGATAGGATTAGATACACGGCTCAGCAGACAGTATCACACAGGATAGGATTAGATACATGACTCAGCAGACAGTATCACACAGGATAGGATTAGATACACAGCTCAGTAGACAGTATCACACAGGATAGGATTAGATACACGGCTCAGCAGACAGTATCACACAGGATAGGATTAGATACATGGCTCAGCAGACAGTATCACACAGGATAGGATTAGATACACAGCTCAGCAGACAGTATCACACAGGATAGGATAGATACACAGGCTCAGTAGACAGTATCACACAGGATAGGATTAGATACATGGCTCAGCAGACAGTATCACACAGGATAGGATTACATACACGGCTCAGCAGACTGTATCACACAGGATAGGATTAGATACACAGCTCAGCAGACAGTATCACACAGGATAGGATTAGATACACAGCTCAGCAGACAGTATCACACAGGATAGGATTAGATACACGGCTCAGCAGACAGTATCACACAGGATAGGATTAGATAAATGGCTCAGCAGACAGTATCACACAGGATAGGATTAGATAACGGCTCAGCAGACAGTATCACACAGGATAGGATTAGATACACAGCTCAGCAGACAGTATCACACAGGATAGGATTAGATAAATGGCTCAGCAGACAGTATCACACAGGATAGGATTAGATACACAGCTCAGCAGACAGTATCACACAGGATAGGATTAGATACATGGCTCAGCTGACAGTATCACACAGGATAGGATTAGATAAATGGCTCAGCAGACAGTATCACACAGGATAGGATTAGATAAATGGCTCAGCTGACAGTATCACACAGGATAGGATTAGATACACGGCTCAGCACACAGTATCACACAGGATAGGATTAGATAAATGGCTCAGCAGACAGTATCACACAGGATAGGATTAGATAAATGGCTCAGCAGACAGTATCACACAGGATAGGATTAGATACACAGCTCAGCAGACAGTATCACACAGGATAGGATTAGATACACGGCTCAGCACACAGTATCACACAGGATAGGATTAGATAAATGGCTCAGCAGACAGTATCACACAGGATAGGATTAGATACACGGCTCAGCAGACAGTATCACACAGGATAGGATTAGATAAATGGCTCAGCAGACAGTATCACACAGGATAGGATTAGATACACGGCTCAGCAGACAGTATCACACAGGATAGGATTAGATACACAGCTCAGCAGACAGTATCACACAGGATAGGATTAGATACATGGCTCAGCTGACAGTATCACACAGGATAGGATTAGATAAATGGCTCAGCAGACAGTATCACACAGGATAGGATTAGATACACAGTCAGCAGACAGTATCACACAGGATAGGATTAGATACATGGCTCAGCTGACAGTATCACACAGGATAGGATTAGATACACAGCTCAGCAGACAGTATCACACAGGATAGGATTAGATACATGGCTCAGCTGACAGTATCACACAGGATAGGATTAGATACACAGCTCAGCAGACAGTATCACACAGGATAGGATTAGATACATGGCTCAGCTGACAGTATCACACAGGATAGGATTAGATACATGGCTCAGCAGACAGTATCACACAGGATAGGATTAGATAGCTCAGCAGACAGTATCACACAGGATAGGATTACACAGCTCAGCAGACAGTATCCTCAGACAGCCATAAAAGCTGAGGGAAGGTGCCGGCTAAGGCTACTTTCACACATCAGGCTTTTTGAATCAGGCGCGGTCAGGCGTCGCGCCGGAGCGCCGGATGCGGCAATGAAATAAAAAACCTGATACGCCGGATCCATTTTTCTGCCTGATCAGTTTATCGGATCAGGCAGAAAACCGGATCCGGCGCATCAGTTTCATCCGGTTTTTTGACGGATTCTGACGGATCCGTTTTCCAATCACGCCCCTTTCATTTCAAAATCTGATTGGCTATTGTAAATCCTATATATACAGTGTTCCTACAGAACATCTTTGACAGGTTGTAGAGGAGCATTTTTGAGAGAAGAGCAAGTGACTGATGAAGATGGAGGCGATTATTGGTAATATTTTCCGGAATCTTGTGGATTTCACAGCGGAGGCGAATCGCTTGTGTTTTATCGTTATGGAGAAGGAGAGAGGGATCGAGCAGCGCCTAAAGCGTCAGCGACAGCGCCGCCGTCGGATGTGGATACACCCCATCACGGCACAGCGACTAACCCGTGGAGTCTATTCAACACTCAATATGGAGTTAAGAGAGAATCCACATAAATTTTTTTCTTATCTTCGTATGAAGAAGGCAACCTTTGACATGTTGGTGGAGAGGATTGAAGACAAGATCAGGAGATGTGACACGTATTGCCGGTATTCGATTTCTCCGTCGGAGCGTCTCATGGTGACAATAAGGTAAGCTATTACTTTTGAATGTGTTTGCTTGCACACAGTTGTATTGTTGTTTCGTATTCTAGGACTAAAAGGCAACAGAAGGATTACTACCAGTGCAATAAAAAATGGTCAAAACTTGTGTGTGCTTATTTCATTCAATTGCATATTTTTGTGTATCTTTGTGGGAAATGTTTAATACAATGTGGTTATTGTTATATTTTTTTTTTTCAAACTTTTATGCTATGTGGGTAGTGCCATGTTCTGTTTTTGTGTACTTTTAATAGTTTGTGGGTAGTGCCATCTTCTTTTTTGGCGTAATGAAATACAATGTGGCTATTGCTCTATTCTGTTTTGGCGTACTTTTAATAGTTGGTGTGTAGTGCTGTGTTCTTTTTAGGGATACTTGTAAATGTTGTCATTATTGTTTTATACTATGTGGGTAGTGATATATTCTGTCTTTTCACTTTTAAAATTTTTATACCTGAGATCTGAGCATTGATAGTGTATTTTTTTTTTTTTTAGATTCCTTGCAAGTGGAGAATCACTCTCTTCACTCCATTTCCAATTTCGTTTGGGAATCTCAACCATATCGGGCATAATAAAGCACACCTGCCGTGCACTCTGGGACTGTTTGGTCTCGGAATATATGCCTGAACTGACCACACAGCGGTGGATGGAAATAGCTGATAAATTCGAAAAGATATGCCAATTTCCAAATTGTCTAGGAGCTATAGATGGCAAACATGTCAGAATTGTGAAGCCATCAGGAAGTGGATCACAATATTTTAACTATAAAAAATATTTCTCCGTTGTGTTGATGGCCATCGCCGATGCCGAATATAGGTTCATTGCAGTTGACATAGGGTCATATGGTCGATCTAACGATTCTCAAGTATTCAAAATTTCAGCAATGGGCCATCGACTGTATGGCAACACATTCAATTTCCCAGCCCCTAGGCCGCTGCCTCAAACCACAGGCCCACCTATGCCATATGTGTGTGTTGGTGATGAGGCTTTCCAGCTATCAGAACATTTACTGAAACCATATGCCAGCAGAGGACTGAACCATACAAAACGTATTTTCAATTACCGGCTCACTAGAGCCCGAAGAATGGTGGAGTGTACATTTGGAATACTTACTGCAAAGTGGAGGGTGCTAATGACAGCCATCAATTTGAAAACGGAAACTGTTGACGAAGTAATAAAAGCTTGTGTGGTACTCCACAATGTTGTGATCTCAAAAGAACAATTGACCATTGAGGACCACCATCAACAAACAAGTTTACATGATTACCATAATAATACTAATAGAAGTTCTGTTGCTGTTTCTAGGATGAGGGACAGATTTGCCCAGTACTTTATTTCAGCCGAAGGACAGGTAGACTGGCAGGATGACCGTGTGTGATCAATTGTTATGTTTGTACCTAAATGTAATGTTTCTGTCTTTACCATTGGTACTGTTATTAATGTTTAATACACATGTAACCTTACATAATCTGTAACATTATAAAGAAATGAGAGACAAAAAATTGAATCAACCAATTCAAAATTTATTAAACCAATATTTTTAAACGTTTGTAAATGTTAAATTTCAAAATATCTTTGATAAAAAAAATTGTCATTCAAAGACTGTTTTTTTTTTTAGAAAAAACATTTGTACATAACATTATAACGATGTGTAGTGTGTGGTGGACATACTATTGGAGGGGCTGCGGGACAATTCGACTGTGGGAGTGTGTAGAGAGGACTGTGATGCTGGTGGGGAAGGAACAGTAAGAGGTGAAGGGGTGGAAAGGGTTAAAGAATGGGAAGACAAGTTGGAGACTGATTCGGTGATGGGTGGTGGAGTGCAGGGTGGGGCAGGTACTGGAGGAGCAACTGACATGGTAGGGAATTGGTAGGGGAAGGAGATTGGTAAGAGGTGGGAGTGTGGTACGGGGTAGGTTGTTGGTACGGGGTAGGTGGCTGGTACTGGGGAGGTTGTTGGTACTGAATAGGTGACAGGAGTTGTTGAGGGGACTGGTAGTTTGGTAATGTGGCTCAAGTTGGTGAGGTGGCTGAAGTGGGAAGGTGGCTGAAGTTGGGAAGGTGATGATGCTGAAGTTGGGAAGGTGGCTGAAGTTGGAAGGTGGCTGAAGTTGGGAAGGTGGCTGAAGTTGGGAAGGTGGCTGAAGTTGGGAAGGTGGCTGAAGTTGGGAAGGTGGCTGAAGTTGGGAAGGTGGCTGAAGTTGGGAAGGTGGCTGAAGTTGGGAAGGTGGCTGGTACTGGGAAGGTGGCTGAAGTTGGGAAGGTTGCTGAAGTTGGGAAGGTGGCTGGTACTGGGAAGGTTGGTGATAGTGGGGAGGTTGCTGGAACTGTGGAGGTGGCTGATAATGAATAAGAGGGGGAGGAGGCACGCTCACTGTAGGGGGTGGAGGTGGAGGAACAACTGGGGTGGATGGAGGAGGATGGGAGACAACCTGCACTAGAGCAGCGTGGCACGTGTGCATCACAAACATCTGCTGGTCAGCAGATAGAGGATCTATGCGCTCCGCAACCGACCGAAAAAAACTGTGGTTCGGGGATCCTCTTACCTCAGAACGCACACTTTCCAGAAGTGTCTTCACCTCACCAACTAGTGAGGTTATCTGATTAACGCCTGCGGTAACTTGCTCAGATAGCAACTTAAGGCAGTTCTGGAAAGATGCGTTAATGTGTAATAACTCGGGCGCATAGTTACTTTCCTGACCCCTCTGCCGTTGCCGCCCAGTAGCCGCAGATGTACTAGAGGTGGCAGGGGCAGAAGGGTGGGGCAAAGGAAAATCTATCTGTTGACCAGCAGATTCATGTAATGCACTCGGCCACGCTGCTGCAGCGCTGGTTGAGGGGAAAGAGGGCTCACGTGTGGGTGCACATGGGTCGGGGCGGTCAATCTGTCCCTCGGTGCCGGTCTCCTCAGGGATCGCCTCAGAAGGGCCCAACTCTGCGGGCGCCCGAGTGCTGCTCACCGTGCTGTGGAATAAAGAGAAAAGATACAATTAATAAACTGTATTTAAATGGCCCTGGCTGTGAAAAAAAATTTTAGACATACATGTAATTTTTAATATTTACCTTCTGGTGACCATTGTTTCACGCAGGAACGCCAGAGCTCTTGCATACTTATATTTACTCTGGCGTCCTGAAGAACCACTCGGGGCCCGCATTTCTTTGTTGAACTCTTTCTTGAAGCGATCCCTGATAGACCGCCACCGCTTCACAATTCTCTCCCCTGAAACGAGATAGCACAAATAGGTTATTATTTCATACATACATGTTTTCAAAACAACAGTCCTCATGTCAACCATGGGTCATGTTTTCAGTATTTACATAGTGTTGGACCTAAGGAAATCCAGAAAACATGACCTCTTGTGGTTCAAGAGGACTGGAGTTGTGGAAACACAGGTTTAAATCCAGCATCCCTACTGAACTGTATATACTTACGCATTTTAGTCTGTGACCGAGCTTCGAGGTCCTCCCAGTATCCAACAAGTAGGGAACAAACTTCATCCCAGAGCCGACGTGTCACTATCTGATCAGAATGGCGGCGGTCCCCCATGTTCCACAGCGGCTCCCGCTCTCTAATCAGATCTATCAATAGATCGATGTCGATCCCCTCCTCTCCGTCTGAGTCGGGAGCACGCTGTGAAGCCTTTGAAAAAATGTGAATAAAAAATTTTAATTAATAAATTATTAAAAACATTTTTTAAAACTAAAAAAAAAAAAAATTATACTTACAGATGGAAGACCGCCGCGTTCTTCATGTCGACTCTGGGAGGCACTGGTTTGACCTCTTGAAGCCACAGGTGCGGAAGACTGCCAAAAAAAAAAAAAATATTAATTTTTATTTCCTTTTTTTTTTTTATTTTTTAGGATGTGTTGTGTAGTGAGATGTTGTGTTGTAATGATGGATGCAGGAAACTTACGAATTGCGAGCCCACTCCGGGTATCTGTCCACCACGTCCTTCTTCTGGGAGGTCCTCTGGTTCAGATTCCTGTATTGAAAAAAAAAGAAAAGGAAAATAATAAAAAAAAATTCACCAAATGATTTTGGAAAAATATTTGGTTCAAATTACCGTTAAACGCTGCCGATGAGTGAGAGGGCTCCCAGAAGAACTACTGTCCTGCCGGCTGTACTCCATTCCTATCAGAGATGGTCGTCTGTTGTGCATTAAAGAGGAAAATAAAACAAAATAATAAATAGCCACAATCATGCTCCGTGCTGAAAGAAAAAAAATCTTGGTTTCGGTTATTTGGTATGTGATATTTACCGTCTCCTGGATGGCGCCTGCTCCTCTTCTTCCTCTGCCTCTGGTTGTGGTGGTGGTGGTGTCACAGACCGCGGCCTCCTATGCTGTACTCTGCAGTGTAACAAAAGTAACAAAAAGGAGAAAAAAAAAATGGCTCAAAACAGGGACCGGTATGAAAGACAAAAGTTCTGTTTGCGGTTATTTGTTATGTGATATTTACCGTCTCCTGGATGGCGCCTGCTCCTCTTCTTCCTCTGCCTCTGGTTGTGGTGGTGGTGGTATCACAGACCGCGGCCTCCTATGCTGTACTCTGCAGTGTAACAAAAGTAACAAAAAGGAGAAAAAAAAAATGGCTCAAAACAGGGACCGGTATGAAAGACAAAAGTTCTGTTTGCGGTTATTTGTTATGTGATATTTACCGTCTCCTGGATGGCGCCTGCTCCTCTTCTTCCTCTGCCTCTGGTTGTGGTGGTGGTGGTGTCACAGACCGCGGCCTCCTATGCTGTACTCTGCAGTGTAACAAAAGTAACAAAAAGGAGAAAAAAAAAATGGCTCAAAACAGGGACCGGTATGAAAGACAAAAGTTCTGTTTGCGGTTATTTGTTTTGAGATATTTACCGTCTAATTGATGGCGCCTGTTCTTCAGCCTCCTGTTGTGGTGGTGATGGTGTGGCTCTACGTGGCCTACGATGCTTTCCTCTGCATTTTTACCAAAACAAACAAAAATAATAAAAAAAATTTAAAACCATGTACCACTGAAAGTCAAAAGTTCTGTTTGCGGTTATTGTGTTTGTTATATTTACCGTCTGCTAGATGCGGCCCGGTCACGCTGCTGTCCTCCATCTCTTCTATTTTGTGCAGATGCAGTCGCAGCCTGCTGCCTCTGATGTCCTCTGCTGTGGAAAAAATACAATTCAATTTAATACATGGACACAATCATCATATACATGATACATTGAGCTAATCAAAGCATGATTAATTAGGATATTTTCACTGCATAGCACAACCCTCATAGCATACAGCAATAACAACATAATAGAGAAAATAGGCAATACTGTATAGATAAATAACCATAATATAGAAGTATGTCAAAACAGTATATACCAAAACACAACTAGTATACATCAATTCAAAAAGGATATATCTTTTGGCACATTGTATACTACTGTGCCAACCTAGTATATATCAATACCCCAATTGTATACAAGTACCCCAAAACTCAATATTGCAAAACTAACATTTATTTAAGTACTAGCCACATACATTATAATACCCACATTGCATTAAACATTACCCACAAAGATACACAAAAATATGCAATTGAATGAAATAAGCACACACAAGTTTTTGACCAATTTTTATTGCACTGCTGGTAGTAATCCCTATGTTAACTTTTATTACTAAAAAAAAAAAATGCAGACAAGCAAGCTAATTTATGTATGCAAATAAATAACATAGCAGTACCATCAAATTCAGAAAGTATAAAAAAGCAGAAAATAGAAAAACACACGTTTATTTAAGCAAAAGCCACATAGCATATAAGTAATGAAAATAATAATATAACAATACCCACATTGCATTAAATATTACCCACCAATATACACAAAAATATGCAATTAAATTAAATAAGTACACACAAGTTTTTGACCAATTTTTATTGCACTGCTGGTAGTAATCCCTATGTTGCCTTTAAAGTCCTAGAATAAAAATCAACAATACAACTGTGTGCAAGCAAGCTCATAAGTACGGCAAAATAAAAATTTGCACTACTCACAAATTATTCAAGTATATTAAAAACCATCATACAGCAATACCAACAATGTATTAAAGTACGCCAAACCAGAATAGAGCTATGCCAACAATGTATATAAAAAAAAACCAAACCAGAAAAGAGCAATGCCAACAATGTATTGAAAAATAATCCAAAACAAACAAGACTAATATCCACATTGTATTGAACACAACCAATGCAAACACATAAAATACACGCTATAGTATCATGGGGTGATATTTACCCTCTGCCATTTTCTCCGGTCTCCTCCGCTCCCACATCTTGGTGGTCCCCAGAATCCATATTGATGCGGTTTGAAATGTGGAGACGTGGCTCTCTTGCTTGCTTCTGTGGCTCTCTTGCTTCTGTGGCTCTCAAGCTTCTTGTAATGCATGTGGCACAGTGTCCCACAGGTGTGGTCTATATATATGTTTGCTTCTGTCTAGACCCAATTAACATTCCCAGACAAAAAAACAGGATCAGGCCACCGGATCCGGTTTCTGACGGATGCGGCGCAATGCGGCGCTCATAGACTTTCATTGTACACAAACGCCGGAAGCGCCGGATGCGGCGCTTCCGGCTTTTTGGCCGGAGAAAAAAAACGTTACAAAATGCGTCTTTTCTAGACGCCGGAAACAAACCAGACACCGCATCCGGAGGACAGCGGACAGAACGCAGGTACATGCGGCGCAATCCGGCGCTATATCTTTTCAATGTTATACCCACCGGATCCGGCGTGTCCGTTCGCCGCATACGGTGTTCAAAAAAAAGGCCGGATGGCGCCTGATTCAAAAAGCCTGATGTGTGAAAGAGGCCTTAGGCTACTTTCACACATCAGGCTTTTTGAATCAGGCATGATCCGTGTTATGCCTGATAGGACGGATCCGGCGCTGATTTTAAAAAACTGATGGAACTGATCAGGTTTTTCGCCTGATCCGGCCTGACCTTTTGAACCCGGAAAAAGAAGCTTTTCCATGTTGAAAAGAGAGAGAGAGAGAGAGACTCCGGATCAGTTTTCTGACGGATTTGTCAAAAATCTGGTCCGGCTCCATAGGTTTGCATTGTTTCCGGCCGCCTGAAGTGCCGATAAAAAAAAAAACGTTACAAAAACCGTCTTGTCCGGCCGATGGAATGTACAATTCCGACGGATCCGGCCAAAAACGGATGCAACGCAGTGACATCAGGCGCGATCCGGCGCTAATGTAAGTCAATGCTAAAAAAAACGCATCCGCTACCGGATCCGTTTTTTTAGAAACACGCCGGATCGCGCCTGATTCAAAAAGCCTGATGTGTGAAAGAGGCCTTACCAGGACTGTGTGTGAGTGGGGAGGCGGAGACCGAGCAGAAGGACACAGTAGAGCAGGGAAGATTGTGAGGAGCAGAGGATGTCTGCTCAGGCCGCACAGTGCGGAGCCTGGAGTAACAGGACAGAGGAGCCCAGAGGTAAATCACCCGCACTCACTACTCTGCATCTACAGCCTGTCCTCACAACACAGGACTTGTTATGCCAGAAGTGAACAGTACAGCTTTTGGCATAGCATGTCCTGTAATAGAGGAGCTCAGTGGGTAGCAGTAGGCTACAGTAAAATGGCGTCCAGCCACACCTACAGCTGTTATGTTTCGGTAGCTGAGGAGTGCAGGCAAAAAAGGAAATACACCAGAGCAGTTGGAATCTATGAGATTGCAGTACCCTGACTAACCACCGCAACTAGAGGCAGCCGTGGAGCGTTCCTACGTTGGTCCTAGACGCCTCGTCACAGCCTGAGAAACTAACTACACCTAAAGATAGAAATAGGAAAGCTATCTGCCCCGTAGCAGAACCCCAAAGATAATAGAAAGCCCCCAAACATGTAATGGCGGTTAGACAAGAGGAAATACTGACACAGAAAGAAAATAGTATGAGCAAACGCTGGGGCCCAAACTATCTAAATAGAAAAGGACAGGAAGGGTACTTACTGCAATCCCAGAAAACCCTGAAAAACACCAACTCTACTAATTTCAAAATCACCTGAGATCACACGACCTCTACCACCTAAATTAGTTCTCTGGTGTAACAAAAACAGCAGCCACTGAAAAAACTGGAAAAAGCAAAAGTACAAAACACAGTGGCTGAACTAAACTGAGAGGGCAAAAGCCCCCGGAGGGGACCCTGAAGGCCCCCACAGAAGTGCAGGACAAAATGCAAAAATATAGCAAAAACACAAAATAAGAAATTGTCTTATCTGATAGCAGGAGATGCAGACACGAAACAGCAGGCTACAAGGGAAACTGGAAAGAAGGATTCAGACCAGAACAATTGATCACCGGCAACCCTGATGGGAAAATGATTCCCTTAAATAAGACCAATCAGTAACACCTGATTCCCATTCCTCACAATCCTCACTAGTACCGCTTGTAACCACCAGAGGGAGCCTCTGCTCAGAACTCATCTCAAACCCATTCACAACATACAGCTGTAAATTGTGCAGCCCACAGGGGCATGCCCAGTTCACTGCTAATGCGGCTGCAATGTTAGAGATAGGGTCGGCGTCCAACCACTGTCTCCTATGCCCAGGGCAGCCGTATTTGCAGACTGTATGTGTCGTGCAGCGACCATTACAAACCTGCAAAGCAAAATGGCAGCGCCCAGTGGCTACGTTAAAACATTATTTAAAAAAAATATTAATCCTAGTTAGTACATTTGCTAAAAAAGTTTTGTTGCTTACTTTTTTTTTTGGCGAGTAATATAAAATTGCGGCACCTTTCCATTAAGCAAATGAGCCTACAGAGACTTACTGTATGAAATTTTGACCATTCTTATTTTCTTGAAATGGACGATTGGGTCACTGTACTCGTAGTGACCAGGACAATGATTGTAAATAGTGAGCACCGGTGGCTACAGAACAAAAACCGTCTGGCATGACCGTAGAAGTAGTCCAACCTGGTGACCACTAATGCCCTGTAGTCACGCCCAGGGCCTACGTTGAGGGTTTGAGACGGGTTCCCTCATATTGTACTTTGTTAGCTGAAAAGGACACCCCATTTCAGGACTTTGCCGAATTTATATATATCTGTTGTCAAAATCTTGTAAAAAGCTATGTTTTATTTCTTTTGTGTTTCCTCAGTCTGGGAGTACTGAATTGTACTAGGGGGGAATGTGGCACCCCAGGAGTCTGGTTGCCACAATGACCTTGCCTCCCTCCAGGGGGGAGTCATGTCATGCCTGGAAGCAAAGAAGGAATTCCCTTACCAGGTAGTTCCAGCATTCAACACAGTTCCTGCTCCAGGCCAGCAGGGGGAGCTCTAAACCTGACTTCAGTGGGAGCTGCTGTCTCTGGTCAGGAGGAGGAAGCTAGTGAGGAGTTAGAGCCTGAACAAGTTTGAGAGAGGACGTGTGGAGAGGAGCTGGAGATAGGTCCATCTGAGCTCACCCCAGGCTTGAGCAAAAGTGACCGGGCACCAGGGCCCGAGGCTGTGTGGGTACTAAAGCCTCGGCAGCAGAGGGCAGAAGACCGCAGATCCTCTGTCCCCAACTGATACTCGACGACACACCAGCATGTAGGAGCCGGAGATGCCAGACAGGAGCGACCTCCTGAAGCAGGCTCCAGCTGCCTGTCATGCGAGTGGAGTTCTACCTAAGCATCAGACAGAAAGAGGGACTGGAATAGAGTTTACAGCAGCAAGTACCTCAGAGAATAGCTCTAGAAAGGAGGCCTCACAAAACACCTGACTAAGAAAATTCCCAAATTGCTTCCAGGCCGACCGGCTCCAGAACCATCTGTAACCTGAGCCCCCGACTGTACCTGCACTGCTCAGTAAAAGGTAAAGGAAACTGCACCCTGCTGTGTCCTCTAAGTCATTCACGCGTCACCTGCCCTGCCACACTCACCACCAACATCACCTTTAATATCCTAACTGCCCTGGGACACAGCTTTACCCATGGAGAGCTTAACGGCTCAGCTGACAGCATCTTTGCTGCCCTATCATCATCCCAGAGGATCTGCATTGCAGCATCGGTCCTCTGACCAAATACCACGGGTGGCGTCACGAACACATTATTACAAACTTTATCAAGTGGGGTACCACAAGGCTCTGTTTTGGGCCCTGTATTGTTCAACATCTTTATCAATGATTTAGATGAAGGAATTGAGGGTAAACTGATTAAATTTGCTGATGACACAAAGCTAGGAGGGATAGCTAATACTAGAGAAGAGAGAGCGAGGATTCAAAAAGATATAAATAAACTGGAGCAGTGGGCAGCAACTAACAGAATGGTTTTTAACAGGGAAAAATGCAAAGTACTACATCTAGGAAATAAAAATGAAAAAAGCGTATACACAATGGGAGGAATAAGGCTAAGCAACAGCACATGTGAAAAAGACTTGGGTATACTAATTGATCACAGACTGAACATGAGTCAACAGTGTGATGCAGCAGCAAAAAAGGCAAATATAATTCTGGGATGTATTAACAGAAGCATACAGTATAGATCACGTGAGGTCATTATTGCCCTCTACTCCTCTTTGGTCAGACCTCATCTGGAATACTGTGTCCAGTTTTGGGCACCACATTTTAAAAAAGACATCAACAAACTGGAGCAAGTTCAAAGGAGAGCCACCAGAATGGTGTTCGGTCTGCAAACCATGTCCTATGAGGAACGGTTACAGGATTTTGGAATGTTTAACTTGCAAAAAAGAAGACTGAGAGGAGACTTAATAGCTGTCTACAAATATCTCAAGGGCTGTCACATTGTAGAAGGATCATCTTTATTCTCATTTGCACAAGGAAAGACTAGAAGCAATGGGATGAAACTGAATGGGAGGAGACAGAGATTAGATATTAGAAAAAACTTTTTGACAGAGTGATCCATGAGTGGAACAGGCTGCCACGAGAGGTGGTGAGTTCTCCTTCAATGGAAGTCTTCAAACAGAGGCTGGACAGACATCTGTCTGGGATGATTTAGTGAATCCTGCTTTGAGCAGGGGGTTGGACCAGATGACCCAGGAGGTCCCTTCCAACTCTACCATTCTATGATTCTATGATTATCCCTTTTTCACTATCCCTTTTATTGGACGCCCAGGGTCACGGACTGGGTCACTGCTGCTTTGACACTTCCCCTTTAAGAAGCGGCCCGGTACCGAGTATCCCCACTGCCCTGGCGGGTGATCCAGAAGCGTGGCACCACCCCTACCTTCCTCTATCCTCCTCCAATGCCCAGGGCGAGATCTGGGCATACCTAGACTGGGGCTGCAGCTTTGGCCTCCTGCAGCTCCTCCTTCTGTCCGGTGCCATATATGCTGGGACAGCTGGAGGTGCAGTGGTGAGACCTTCTCCCTGCCTGGACTTGCAGGAGGCAAAGGGCTCTGCACTTGTCCTGCCTGCGCCTGTCGTGGTGTCAGCAGAGAGAGGTGAGGAGATTCATTTGGGCTGGGGGGGAGAAGGAAAAAGGAG
Organism: Oophaga sylvatica; assembly: GCA_033576555.1. Classification (NCBI taxonomy): domain Eukaryota; kingdom Metazoa; phylum Chordata; class Amphibia; order Anura; family Dendrobatidae; genus Oophaga; species Oophaga sylvatica. The sequence goes on along the minus strand of JARQOD010000003.1, from coordinate 11,642,325 downwards.
AAGATTAGAGAGTAAAGAACAAGAAGTGAAAGTGAAAAAGAAGAGATACAGGAGGAAATAAGTAATCAACTTAGGTGACATTGCTGGAGCCTGTTGCTTTTCTTCTAATGGGCCACATGAGCCTGGGTTGCCTTTGACTGACTGCCATGTAATTTCATTGCTATCATAGAAAATATAATATATAAGAAAAAAAAAGGGGTGAAAGGTCTTTGCTGCCATCTACTGACCAGTCTTGGTATAGCATGTGTAACTGTTTTTGATTATTATACATCTCCTTATACGCTTTAGAAAAAGGGATCCCTTTATTCTCGTATAACCACAATAACAACCCTTATCTAACTCCTGAAATTGATAATTTCAAATCACGTAAGGGCGGTGTCACGGGTGTGTCGCTGCGAAGATCGTCGCGATTGCACACCCTGACTTCTCACAGCTGAGTTTCTGCTGCTGGGTGTTTTTCGGCAGTGAGAGAGTTAATTCTCCCTCTCTCTGTGCTGGACAAGACCAGCCTCGCTCAGCTGCAATTAGTGTTGCGATAATTGGATTTCTTCATATACCTGCCTGTCTGCTAGGAAAGCATTCATGCAGACCAGCAGAGCAGATCATATTGAGAAGTCTAAAGCTAAGAGTACCTGTTGTGGTTTTCTCCTCTCCTCGCTTTATTATTTATCTCCTTACCCGTTGGTGTTCCCTCTGTAGTGGTAGTTTTGTATGCAAGGTGTCTTTTATTTTACCCCTTGTACTGTCTCGTTTGTCTTATACTGTGTGTGAAGGCAGTTACCTTCCCGTTCCCTGTGGTGGTAATCAGGGTCCTTCTCAGGACTAGATTACAGTGGTCAGGGATTCACAGGAGATAGGGTTACGCTGGCGGCCTGGACCTCTGTACCATCAACAGTACCTCCAGGTAGAGGGATTAGTCAGGACCCCAGCTTAGGGTCAGCATAGACCCCAGTCCTCCTTTATGCAGAGACAGCGTGACAGGCGGTACATTTAAGATACGAACATATAGCTAAATGTTATAAAATTTAAAAAAAGAAATAAAAAGAGATCTCATTTAAATAGCCGTGATAACCAACTGAATGATTTGATCTTAGCAATTTCCCCTTATTGAGTTATATTTAGACGAAATTTAACAATGGGCAAATCCGCCAGATCAGAACCTGAAAAGACAGTCAAAGCTACGAAAACTCCCCAAAAAGTCAAGAAAAATCTAGAAAACAAATATCCCTTGAAATGCAAATTAGCAAATCAAGTATTGCCTCACAATCACATAAACAGAGCTCTTCCTCTCTTGCTCTATGGTTGGATAGTGATGAAGAAGACTCCATGCAGGAAGGAACAAATCTTAGAGAATGCTTAAAAGCTCTACCTACTATGGACTGTATAAGGAATCTCTTCAAAGAATTCACCCAAACTGTCAAGGAGGAACTAGCCGAGCTTAAAAATGATGTCAAGCAGGTACATGCGAGGCTACAAACTTTGGAAGATTCCTGTGATCAAATCTCTACAAATTTTGAATAGGCAGGGCCAGTGTTAGCGGCAGGCAGACAAGGCCGCTGCCTAGGGCCTCCCACTCCCTCAGGGGCCACCAACCAGTGGCGTGTCACTAATAGCGGCACATCACACAGCTGCTATGTGGCCCATGAGTCAGGGGGGGCCCACCTGCCGCCAGAGCTGAACCCCCCCTTGCAGCATTCAACTCTTCCAGCATCTATGACACCAACGCAGTTCAATGCATTGATGGAGGAGAGAGTGTCAGCTGACGCTCCCTCTCCCATCATTCCCCTCTGTCTCTGACACTGCAGGTGCGCGATGACGTCACTTCATCGCGTATCTGCTGTGTGCCGGGCACTGCAGCCGCTGAGACCGGAGCCGAGCCGAGAGCAGTGCGGGGCATGAGGAGAGGTGAGGATTGTGGGTTTTTTTTTGTTTTTTTTTAATATATCAGTGAGTACTGGACTGAATTTGTGGGGGGCTACATTATATTCTATGGGTGGGCTGTATCATATTTTATGAGGGAGGATTGCATCATACTCTTTGATGGGGCTACATTATATTCTATCGGGAGGTGGGCTGTGTTATATTCTATGGGGGGCTACATTATATTCTGTGGGGGGGCTGTATTATATTCTATGAGCGAGGATTGCATCATACTCTGATGGGGCTATATTATATTCTATGGGGAGGTGGGCTGTATTATATTGTATGGGGGCTACATCATATTCTATGGGGGGCTGTATTATATTGTATGAGGGAGGATTGCATCATACTCTTTAATGGGGCTACATTATATTCTATGGGGAGGTGGGATTTATTATATTCTGTTCGGGGCTACATTATATTCTAATGGGGGGCTGTATTATATTTATTATACTCTGAGGGGTGATTGCATTATACTCTAGGAGGGGGCTACATTGTACTATATGATGGGGCTACATTGTATTCAATGGGGGGCTGCATTATATTCTATAGGGGCTACATTATATTCTATGGGGGCTGCATTATACTATATGAGGAGGGCTACATTGTATTCTATGGATGGGCTGCATTATACTATATAAGGGGGCTGCATTATATTCTATGGAGGTGCTGCATGATATTCTATGGGGGCTACATTATGCTCTATGAGGGGGCTGCCATATATTCTATGGAGGGGCTGCATTATATTTTATGGGGGGTTACATTATATTGTTTGGCGGGGCTACATTATACTCTGTGGGGTGGCTGCATTATGCTCTATGGGGTGGCTGCATTATACTATATGTGGGCTGCATTATACTGTGTTGAGGACTATGGGTAATACATTATACTATATGAAGAACTAAGGGGTGCATTATACTATGGGAAGTGATTTGTACTACATGGATGACTATGGCAGTGCATTGTACTATATGGAGCACTGTGAGGAGTGCATTATACTATATTGAGGACTGAGCAGTGTATTTTAATATATGGAGGACTATGAGAAGTGTTTTATACTATATGGAGGACTGAGTAGTGTATTATACCTTATGGAGGACTGAGTGTATTTTAGTATATGGAGGGCTATGAGGAGTGTGTTATACTATATGGAGGACTATAGGGAGTGTATTATACTATATGGAGGATTATGAGGAGTGTATTATACTATATGGAGGACTGAGGAGTGTATTTTAATATATGGATTACTTTGAGGAGTGTATTATACTATATAGAGGACTATGGGAAGTGTATAATACTATATGGAGGACTGAGGAGTGTATAATACTATATGGAGGACTGAAGAGTGTGTTATGTTCTGCTACAAGCACTAAGGAAAGAAAGGGATATCTGTCCCTACGATAGAACTAAGCTTGATTCCTACGATGTAACGGGGAACCTGATCCTGCGATCAGACCCGCTAAAGTCCTCAGCTAGTCTGTACGAAGACCTATAGATGCGAGGAAGGGATCCCTACAAGAACTAGGGACTGGGAGAAAAGATGGACACCTCCTAACAGAAGTTGTAGCAGTAAAAAGAAAAACAAACAACATAGAACATAGAGGTCAAAAGACCAGGCAAAACTAATATAGAAAGGTAACAAAGCACCCGGCTAGCTTAAGAGTAGAAATTACAATGAAGTCCAGCAAAGCCAGAAGGGCGGAGCAGGATTAAATAGGCAACAAAGGTCATGTGACCAGCAAGATAGAAAAAACCTAACAGGAGAGTTCTAACAGTACCCCCCCTTCTAAGAGGATCCTCCGGATCCCCTAGGCCCAGGCTTACCCGGAAACCTCTTGTGAAACCCTCTGACAAGTCTGGACGCAGAAACATCATCCGCCCTCACCCATGAGTTATCCTCGAGTCCAAAACCCTTCCAAACGACGAGATACTGCAAACTCCCTCTATACCGTCTGGAATTTAGGATGCAGGAAATTTCATATTCCCCGTCCTCCACCACCGGGGGAACAGTGGCAGAGGCGTCTCCATCCGACACATCAGCTCTTTTCAACAGAGAAACATGAAACACCGGATTAATCTTCCAGGAGGTAGGAACCTCCAACCTAACAGCTGATTGGTTAACAACCTGAAGCACCTTAAAGGGCCCTACAAACTTGGGACCCAATTTTTTAGAAGGAATCCTCAACCTCAGATTCTTAGAGGATAACCAAACCATGTCACCAATAGCAAACAAAACCTCTTGCCGTTTCCTATCAAAGTACCTTTTAGATTTTCTGTTAGCCTCCTGAAGATTACCACGCACATCCGTCCAAACTCTCTCCAAATAACTGGAAAAATTCTCCTCTTCAGGCATGGCCGATACCAATTTGGAGAATGACCCAAAAGACGGGTGTCTCCCAGTACAACAAAAAAAAGGTGAACAACCAGCAGAAGAGGATGCATGGTTGTTAAGAGCAAATTCAGCAAGTGGCAGAAACTCAGACCACCCCTCTTGATTGTCTGAAACAAAACAATGCAAGAACTGCTCAACATCCTGATTTTTCCTTTCTGTCTGGCCATTAGACTCAGGATGATATCCGTACGAAAACGACAAATTAACTCCCAACCTGTCACAAAAGGCGCGCCAAAAACGAGCCACGAACTGATGTCCCCTATCAGAAACAATGTCAGTAGGAACGCCATGTAGTCTGACAATTTCCTTGACAAAGGCCTTAGCGAGAGTCTTAGCGCAGGGTAGTTTGATGAAAGTAACCAAGTGACACATCTTGCTAAAACGGTCCACGACCACCCAGATGACAGTGAAACCCTCAGAGGGGGGAAGGTCAGTAATAAAGTCCATAGCCAAATGTGTTCAAGGAGCACTAGGAACCTCCAGAGGGCAAAGCAACCCCGCAGCAGGAGTATGTGAAGACTTAGTTCTAGCACACACAGTACATTGACGCACCCACTTAATGACTTCCTTCTGCCATCCAGGCCACCAAAAACTGCGACCCACAAGTCTCTTGGTCTCAGAGATTCCAGGATGACCTGCCAACCGAGACTCATGACACTCAACAAACAAATCTCTCCTAGAGGTCCCAGGCACAAACAACCTCCCATGGGGAGTGTTAGATGGGGCATTCTCCTGTGCTTTAAGAATCTCATCTTCCAACACAGAGTCCAAAGCAGCAATCACAACCCCTTCTTGTAAAATGTTCTCCTCCTCCTCAGCACCAACCAGGGGAGAAAAGCTGCGAGACAAAGCATCGGCTTTCACATTCTTAGTACCTGGGATGTAAGTAACGGAAAAATTAAACCGCAAGAAAAACAGTGCCCACCTAGCCTGACGGGCATTCAAGCGTTTGGCAGCATCAAGATAGATCAGATTTTTATGATCAGTGAAAACCTGAACGGGAAATTCAGCACCTTCCAAGAGATGCCGCCAGTGTTCAAATGCGAGTTTAATGGCCAACAATTCCCGATTACCAATATCATAATTTAGTTCAGTCTCAGAAAATTTTTTTGAAAAAAATGCACAAGGATGTACTCCATCCGTGTTTTCCTGAGACAACACAGCGCCGACCCCCACCGAAGAAGCATCAACCTCAACCAAAAATGGTTTAGTCACATCAGGCTGCATGAGGATGGGAGCAGAGCTGAACCTCTCCTTTAGAAACACAAAAGCTTCAATAGCCTCAGTAGTCCACTGAACCGCATTAGCACCTTTCCTGGTGAGATCGGTCAGTGGTTTGACAATAATAGAAACATTTTTAATGAATTTTCTATAATAACTGGCGAAAGCCAAAAACCTCTGTAACGATTTCAAACCAATAGGCCTAGGCCATTCCTGCACAGCTTGAACTTTCACCGGGTCCATCTCAAAACCTTCGCTGGAGATAATGTAGCCCAAAAAACTAATTCTCTGTACAGCGAACTCACATTTCTCCAGCTTAGCAAAAAGCGAATTGTCACTCAATAACTGTAATACCTCACGAACGCTCCGCCAATGAGACTCCAGATCCGGCGAATAAATCAAAATGTCATCCAAATACACAACCACATTTTTGCCGATCAAAGGTCTAAGGATGTCATTAATAAGATTCTGAAAAAATGCAGGAGCATTGGTAAGGCCAAAAGGCATAACCAGATTCTCAAAATGACCCACAGGAGTGTTAAAAGCAGTCTTCCATTCATCACCCTCCTTCATGCGCAACAAATTGTATGCCCCCCGAAGATCAATTTTAGAGAACCACTTGGCCCCCGCTAACTGGTTAAACAAATCAGGAATCAATGGCAGTGGGTAAGGATTGCGTACAGTATTTTATTAATCTCACGAAAGTCCAGACAAGGACGTAAACCGCCGTCCTTTTTTTAACAAAAAAAAATCCAACGCCACAGGAGACTTGAAAGGCCTAATGTGACCGGCGGCCAAGCTTGTCTGTATGTATTCCTCCAAAGCCTTTCTCTCAGGAATAGTAAGATTAAATAAACGACTTTTAGGAAGAGTCGCTCCAGGGACAAATTCAATAGTACAATCATAGTCTCTATGGGGAGGTAAAATCTGCGATTCCTTCTCAGAAAAAACTTTCCAAAAATCCTGAATAGGGACAGGTAGTTCATCTTTATCCACAGCAGCAATACGCCCGTTACAACACTTGTCATAACACTTAGAACTCCAGGACTTAATTTCACTGGTAGACCAATCCAGACAGGATGTGCAATTTAACCAGGTAACCAAACACCGAGAAGGTAAATTATTCAATACTACCAAATCCAATTCTCTGATGAACACCATTAATATAAGAGGAAATTCACAGACCTGTGTTATGTTTCGGTAGCTGAGGAGTGCAGGTAAAAAAGGCAATACACCAGAGCAGTTGGAATCTATGAGATTGCAGTACCCTGACTAACCACAACAACTAGAGGCAGCCGTGGAGCATTCCTACGTTGGTCCTAGACGCCTCGTCACAGCCTGAGAAACTAACTACACCTAAAGATAGATATAGGAAAGCTATCTGCCCCGGAGCAGAACCCCAAAGATAATAGAAAGCCCCCGAACATGTAATGGCGGTTAGACAAGAAGAAATACTGACACAGAAGAAAATAGTATGAGCAAACGTTGGGGCCCAAACTAACTAAATAGAAAAGGACAGGAAGGGTACTTACTGCAATCTCAGAAAACCCTGAAAAGCACCAACTCTACTAATTTCAAAAACACTGAGATCACACGACCTCTACCACCTAAATTAGTTCTCTGTGTAACAAAATCAAAACAGCAGCCACTGAAAAAACTGGAAAAAGCAAAAGTACAAACATCAGTGGCTGAACTAGACTGAGAGGGCAAAAGCCCCCGGAGGGGACCCTGAAGGCCCCCACAGAAGTGCAGGACAAAATGCAAAAATCAAGCACAAAAACAAAAAGAAGAAAATGTCTTATCTGTTAGCAGGAGATGCAGACACGACACAGCAGGCTACAAGGGAAACAGGAATCAAGGATAGAGACCAGAACAATTGATCACCGGCAACCCTGATGGGAAGGTGACTCCCTTATATAAGACCAGTCAGTAACACCTGATTCCCAATCCTCACAATCTTCACAATCTTCACTGGACAGACCAGTACCGCTTGTAACCACCAGAGGGAGCCTCTGCTCAGAACTCATCTCAAGCCCATTCACAACAGTACCCCCCCCTTGAGGAGGGGTCCCGAACCCTCATTTGACAACCAGGTCGGTCAGGATGAGTTCTATGTACGCACGGATGAGTCTCCTAGCATGGATGTCCGAAGTAAACACCCAAGAATTGTCTTCCTGACCATAACCTCTCCACTTAACCAAATACTGGAGTTTCCGTCTAGAAAAACGAGAATCTAATATTTTCTCAACCACATACTCCAGATTGCCCTCAACCAAAACAGGGTCAGGAGGCACAGCAGCAGGAACCACTGGCTCAACAAACCTCTTCAACAAGGACTTGTGGAACATGTTATGGATCTTAAATGTCCCTGGAAGAAGCAAACGAAAAGAAACAGGATTAAGAATCTCCATGATCTTATAAGGTCCAATGAACCTAGGCTTAAATTTAGGAGATGCTACTCTCATAGGAATATTTTTTGAGGACAACCAGACCAAGTCCCCTACTTTAAACCGAGGACCATCAGTCCTATGCCGGTTAGCAAACCGCTGGGCCCTCTCCTGAGAGAGGGACAACCTCTCCACTACCTGGTCCCAAATCTGTTGCATACGCTCCACAACAGAGTCAACACCTGGACAGACAGAAGCCTCCGTCTGTCCTGAAGAAAATCGAGGGTGAAACCCAGAATTACAGAAAAACGGAGACATCAAAGTGGCAGAGCTAGCCCTATTATTAAGAGCAAACTCAGCCAAAGGCAAAAAAGAGACCCAGTCATCCTGATCAGCAGACACAAAGCATCTTAGATAAGTCTCCAATGTCTGGTTTGTTCTCTCAGTTTGACCATTGGTCTGAGGATGAAATGCCAAGGAGAAAGACAATTGAACACCCAGTTTAGAACAAAAAGTCCTCCAAAATCTGGAAACAAACTGGACTCCTCTGTCAGACACTATGTTCTCAGGAATGCCGTGTAAACGAACCACGTGCTGAAGGAACAACGGCACCAATTCAGAGGAGGAAGGCAACTTAGGTAATGGAACAAGATGTATCATCTTGGAAAACCTATCACAAATCACCCAGATGGCGGTCATTCTCTGAGAAACAGGAAGGTCGGAAATGAAATCCATAGAGATATGGGTCCATGGTCTCTTGGGCACAGGCAATGGCATCAACAAACCACTAGAGCGAGAGCAAGGCTTGGAGCGAGAGCAAGTCCCGCAGGACTGCACAAATTCCCTGACATCACGAGACAAGGTAGGCCACCAAAAGGACCGACTAACCAAGTCTCTGGTACCAAAAATTCCGGGATGCCCAGCCAACGCGGAACAATGAATCTCAGACATCACACTCTTTTTCCACTGGTCCGGGACAAACAATTTTCCAACAGGGCAGCGCTCGGGCCTATCCTCCTGACACCCCTCCAGAGCAAGTCTCAAATTAGGTGAGATGGCGGAAAGAACTACACCCTCTTTCAAAATAACAGAAGGATCAGATAACTCAGGAGAGTCCGCAAGGAAGCTCCTCGAGAGGGCATCCGCCTTAACATTCTTAGTGCCAGGAAGAAAGGAAACCACAAAATTAAAACGTGTGAAAAACAAGGCCCACCTGGCCTGTCTAGGATTGAGTCGCTTGGCAGATTCCAGATAAACCAGATTCTTATGGTCAGTAAGGACCACCACCTGATGTTTGGCTCCCTCCAGCCAATGTCTCCACTCTTCAAAAGCCCACTTCATGGCCAATAACTCCCGATTACCCACGTCATAATTACGTTCAGTAGGAGAAAATTTTCGAGAGAAAAAGGCACAAGGGTTACTTTTAGAGGTCTCTGGATCTTTTTGGGACAAAACGGCACCTGCCCCAATTTCAGAGGCATCAACCTCCACCTGAAATGGCAGAGAAACATCAGGCTGACGTAGAACAGGAGCAGAAGTGAATCTCTGCTTAAGTTCCTGAAATGCAGAGACTGCCTCAGGAGGCCAATTCACCACATCAGAACCCTTTCTGGTCAAATCAGTTAATGGTTTAACAATAACCGAGAAATTACCAATAAATTTACGATAAAAATTGGCAAAACCCAAAAATCTTTGAAGAGCCTTTAATGAAGTAGGTTGGACCCAATCACAGATGGCCTGAACCTTGACCGGGTCCATTTCAATAACAGATGGGGACAAAATGAATCCCAGAAATGAGATCCTCTGTACGCCAAAAAGACACTTTGATCCCTTCACATACAGAGCATTCTCTCTCAAAATCTGGAATACAGTTCGAACATGTTTCACATGAGAGTCCCAGTCATTAGAAAAAATCAAGATATCATCCAAATAAACAATCAGAAATTTATCCACAAAATCCCTGAAAATGTCATTCATGAAGGACTGGAAGACAGAAGGAGCATTAGTGAGCCCAAAGGGCATCACAAGGTACTCAAAATGCCCCTCCGGGGTATTGAATGCCGTCTTCCATTCATCCCCGTGCTTAATGCGAATAAGGTTATATGCACCCATGAGGTCAAGCTTGGTTAACCAAGTAGCGTTTTTCACCCTGGAAAACAGGTCAGAAATCAAGGGTAACGGGTATTGATATTTCACAGTAATATTGTTCAAAAGACGATAATCAATACACGGCCTTAATGAACCATCCTTTTTGGCCACAAAGAAAAAACCGGCACCTAAGGGTGAAGAGGATGGTCTGATATGACCCTTCTCCAATGACTCCTTGATATAAGACCGCATAGCGTCATGTTCAGGTACAGACAAGTTAAAAAGGCGACCTTTAGGGAATTTACTACCAGGCACTAATTCAATAGCGCAGTCATAGCTCCTATGGGGAGGCAAGGATGCAGATTTACTTTCGCTAAATACATCAGAAAAATCAATCAAAAAGTCAGGAACATCCTGAGCCTGGGGGGAGGCAGAAAAAACAGGAGTGTTGGTATTAACACATTGGCAGCCCCAACTGGTTACAGACACAGATTTCCAATCCAAAACAGGATTATGAGACTGTAACTAAGGGAAACCCAGTACGATAATATCATGCAGATTATACAGAACCAAAAATTTGCAGCACTCTTGATGATCAGGTTCAACCCTCATTATCACCTGAGTAGAGAACTGAGGTTTATTCTCAGCCAAAGGGGTAGAATCGATCCCCAGTAGGGGAATAGACTTCTGTAGGGGTATCAAGGGAAACCCACAACGTTTAGCAAAATCATAATCCATCAGGTTAATAGCTGCTCCAGAATCAACGAAAGCCTGAGCAGAAAATGAGGACAGAGAGCATATCAGAGTGACAGTTAATAAAAACTTAGTCTGAACACTACCCAAGACAACTGAGCGTGCAAAACGTCTTCCCCGCTTAGGGCAGACTGAAATAGCATGAGAGGCATCACCACAGTAGAAACATAACCCATTGCGCTTTCGAAACTCATGACGCTGTGCCCCAGACACCACTCTATCACACTGCATGGATTCAGAAGCAGGTTCACAAGGCAACACTATTCCACGCATACTTCTCCGCTCACGCAAACGTCTGTCAATTTGAATCGCTAATGACATAGAATCATTGAGACCAGAGGGGACAGGGAATCCCACCATAACATCCTTTACATTATCTGACAGACCCTTCCGAAAAAGGGCCGCCAAAGCGTCGTCATTCCACTTGGTCAGGACTGCCCACCTACGGAATCTCTGACAGTATAACTCAGCGTCATCAAGCCCCTGATTTAATGCCAACAAGGATTTTTCAGCTTGATCAGTGACATTAGGCTCATCGTACAATAACCCCAAAGCCTGAAAAAATGCATCAACATCACTCAAAACAGGATCCCCAGGTGTCAGGGAAAAAGCCCAATCCTGAGGATCGCCGCGCAGGAGAGAGATGACAATTTGAACCTGCTGCGCTGCGTTCCCTGAGGACTTAGATTTTAAGGCAAAAAACAATTTACAATTATTTTTGAAATTCTGAAACTTAGCTCGATCCCCTAAAAACAAATCTGGCATGGGAATCCTAGGTTCCACAACAGGCAACCCAGCAAGATATGCAGCAATACTCCGAACCTCAGTGGCAAGCTGATCCACACGGCCAGACAACTGTGCAAACTCCATTGAGAGAAAAAATCCTCCCCAGCACCCAGAGATACAGAGGGAAAAAAAAAAAAATGCAACAAACAGAAAAATATCTCTGACAACTCTGACAACCGTTTTTTCTTTCACAAATTTTTTCCCTTCTGTGAGTACCATACAATTTTAAATTTTGGGCCGGTGATACTGATACTGTTATGTTTCGGTAGCTGAGGAGTGCAGGCAAAAAAGGCAATACACCAGAGCAGTTGGAATCTATGAGATTGCAGTACCCTGACTAACCACAACAACTAGAGGCAGCCGTGGAGCGTTCCTACGTTGGTCCTAGACGCCTCGTCACAGCCTGAGAAACTAACTACACCTAAAGATAGATATAGGAAAGCTATCTGCCCCGGAGCAGAACCCCAAAGATAATAGAATGCCCCCAAACATGTAATGGCGGTTAGACAAGAAGAAATACTGACACAGACAGAAAATAGTATGAGCAAACGTTGGGGCCCAAACTAACTAAATAGAAAAGGATAGGAAGGGTACTTACTGCAATCCCAGAAAACCCTGAAAAGCACCAACTCTACTAATTTCAAAAACACCTGAGATCACACGACCTCTACCACCTAAATTAGTTCTCTGGTGTAACAAAATCAAAACAGCAGCCACTGAAAAAACTGGAAAAAGCAAAAGTACAAACATCAGTGGCTGAACTAAACTGAGAGGGCAAAAGCCCCCGGAGGGGACCCTGAAGGCCCCCACAGAAGTGCAGGACAAAATGCAAAAATCAAGCACAAAAACAAAAAGAAGAAAATGTCTTATCTGTTAGCAGGAGATGCAGACACGACACAGCAGGCTACAAGGGAAACAGGAATCAAGGATAGAGACCAGAACAATTGATCACCGGCAACCCTGATGGGAAGGTGACTCCCTTATATAAGACCAGTCAGTAACACCTGATTCCCAATCCTCACAATCTTCACAATCTTCACTGGACAGACCAGTACCGCTTGTAACCACCAGAGGGAGCCTCTGCTCAGAACTCATCTCAAGCCCATTCACAACACCTTGTGAGTAATATTCTTCAAGGGAGAGCCATCAACAGAAACCACAGCAATAGGGGATGACAAAGGTTTGGGTTTTAATTTATGTTTTTCCAAGAATCCCCCATCAATCACATTCAGAGTTGAACCACAATCGACAAATACCCGAAAATCCATTAATTCTTCCTGAGCCGCAGTAGTAGTGGCAGAAAGAAAGATGCCCTTAGTATTTAAACAGGCTATACGGGCGGAACTGACCTTTTTTTTTTCTTTGTTCATACGAAGCACACAGTTCTTAATGAAATGGTCAGATTTGCCGCAATAAAAGCACAAACCTTCAGAAAACCTGCGGTCTTTTTCCTGAGAGCGGGGTGCCATCGCTCCAATCTCCATCGGCTCTCCAATGTCAGTACAGACCCTCTCAAGACTTGGAGCTGACATGGCAGAGGATTTACTCTCATTAACCCTTGCACGCAGTCTCCTATCCACCCGTATAGCTATTTGCATAGCCTCTTGCAAGTTACCAGGTATGGGATAAGCAATCATCAAATCTTTAACCCTTTCACTTAGCCCTGCAAGAAACAAACTTTTCAAAGCTGAATCGTTCCACCCCACCTGAGTAGACCACCATCGGAAGTGAGTACAATATTTTTCCACATTACCTGATCCCTGCCTCAAACGTCTCAACTCTGTCTCAGCTGATGAGACACGATCAGGATCATCATACAACAACCCCAAAGCAGAAAAAAAAACTATCCACTGATCTAAAGCATGGATCACTAGGTTGCAGAGAAAAGGCCCACTCCTGAGGTTCTTTGCGCAAAAGTGACATTATGAACACTATGCGCTGTGATTCATCACCAGAGGGTCTGGGTCTCAAACGAAAATACAACAAGCAAGCATTTTTAAAAGAAAAAAAATCTTGTTGTTCACCAAAAAATAAATCAGGCAAATGTACCTTTGGCTCCACAAAATGTGCTCCAGAACAGCTACTCACGTGTTGCTGAAGCTCGAACACCTCCAGAGAGAGTCCTTGCAGGCGTTGAACCAACTCCTGAACCGACACCATTAGGGAAACAGGAAATCTTTCCTTAGAGATATTTTTCTTGGGCTGGACTCACTGTTATGTTCTGCTACAAGCACTAAGGAAAGAAAGGGATATCTGTCCCTACGATAGAACTAAGCTTGATCCCTACGATGTAACGGGGAACCTGATCCTGCGATCAGACCCGCTAAAGTCCTCAGCTAGTCTGTACGAAGACCTATAGATGCGAGGAAGGGATCCCTACAAGAACTAGGGACTGGGAGAAAAGACGGACACCTCCGAACAGAAGTTGTAGCAGTAAAAAGAAAAACAAACAACATAGAGGTCAAAAGACCAGGCAAAACTAATATAGAAAGGTAACAAAGCACCCAGCTAGCTTAAGAGTAGAAATTACAATGAAGTCCAGCAAAGCCAGAAGGGCGGAGCAGGATTAAATAGGCAACAAAGGTCATGTGACCAGCAAGATAGGAAAAACCTAACAGGAGAGTTCTAACAGAGTGTATAATACTATATGGAGGACTGAGGAGTGTATTATACTATATGGAGGACTGTTGTGAATGGGTTTGAGATGAGTTCTGAGCAGAGGCTCCCTCTGGTGGTTACAAGCGGTGCTAGTGAAGATTGTGAGGACTGGGAATCAGGTGTTACTGACTGGTCTTATATAAGGGAGTCATTTTCCCATCAGGGTTGCCGGTGATCAATTGTTCTGGTCTGAATCCTTCATTCCAGTTTCCCTTGTAGCCTGCTGTGTCGTGTCTGCATCTCCTGCTACCAGATAAGATTTTTTCTTCTTTTGTGTTATTGCTATATTTTTGCATTTTGTCTTGCACTTCTTTGGGGGCCTTCTGGGTCCCCTCCGGGGGCTTCTGCCTTCTTAGTTTAGTTCAGCCACTGAGTTTTGTTCTTTTGCTTTTTCCAGTTTTTTCAGTGGCTGCTGTTTTGATTTTGTTACACCAGAGAGCTAATTTAGGTGGTAGAGGTCGTGTGATCTCAGGTGATTTTGAAATTAGTAGAGTTGGTGTTTTTCAGGGTTTTCTGGGATTGCAGTAAGTACCCTTCCTGTCCTTTTCTTTTTAGATAGTTTGGGCCCCAGCGTTTGCTCATTCTATTTTCTTTCTGTGTCAGTATTTCATCTTGTCTAACCGCCATTACATGTTTGGGGGCTTTCTATTATCTTTGGGGTTCTGCTCCGGGGCAGATAGCTTTCCTATTTCTATCTTTAGGTGTAGTTAGTTTCTCAGGCTGTGACGAGGCGTCTAGGACCAACGTAGGAACGCTCCACGGCTGCCTCTAGTTGTGGTGGTTAGTCAGGGTACTGCAATCCCATAGATTCCAACTGCTCTGGTGTATTGCCTTTTTTTTTACCTGCACTCCTCAGCTACCGAAACATTAACAGTATCACCGGCCAATAGAAAATTGTATGGTACTCACAGAAGGGAAAAAATATTGTGATAGAAAAAAAGGTTGTCAGAGTTGTCAGAGATATTTTTCTGTTTGTTGCATTTTTTTTTTTTTCCCTCTGTATCTCTGGGTGCTGGGGAGGATCTTTTCTCCCAATGGAGTTTGCACAGTTGTCTGGCCGTGTGGATCAGCTTGCCACTGAGGTTCGGAGTATTGCTATCTATCTTGCTGGGTTGCCTGTTGTGGAACCTAGGATCCCCATGCCAGATTTGTTTTTAGGGGATCGAGCTAAGTTTCAGAATTTCAAAAATAATTGTAAATTGTTTTTTGCCTTAAAATCTAAGTCCTCAGGAAACGCAGCGCAGCAGGTTCAAATTATCATCTCTCTCCTGCGCGGCGATCCTCAGGATTGGGCTTTTTCCCTGATACCTGGGGATCCTGTTTTGAGTGATGTTGATGCGTTTTTTCAGGCTTTGGGGTTATTGTACGATGAGCCTAATGTCACTGATCAAGCTGAAAAAGCCTTGTTGGCATTAAATCAGGGGCTTGATGACGCTGAGTTATACTGTCAGAGATTCCGTAGGTGGGCAGTCCTGACCAAATGGAATGACGACGCTTTGGCGGCCCTTTTCCGGAAGGGTCTGTCAGATAATGTAAAGGATGTTATGGTGGGATTCCCTGTCCCCTCTGGTCTCAATGATTCTATGTCATTAGCGATTCAAATTGACAGACGTTTGCGTGAGCGGAGAAGTATGCGTGGAATGGTGTTGCCTTGTGAACCAGCTCCTGAAACCATGCAGTGTGATAGAGTGGTGTCTGGGGCACAGCGTCATGAGTTTCGAAAGCGCAATGGGTTATGTTTCTACTGTGGTGATGCCTCTCATGCTATTTCAGTCTGCCCTAAGCGGGGAAGACGTTTTGCACGCTCAGTTGTCTTGGGTAGTGTTCAGACTAAGTTTTTATTAACTGTCACTCTGATATGCTCTCTGTCCTCATTTTCTGCTCAGGCTTTCGTTGATTCTGGAGCAGCTATTAACCTGATGGATTATGATTTTGCTAAACGTTGTGGGTTCCCCTTGATACCCCTACAGAAGTCTATTCCCCTACTGGGGATCGATTCTACCCCTTTGGCTGAGAATAAACCCCAGTTTTCTACTCATGTGATAATGAGGGTTGAACCTGATCACCAGGAGTGCTGCAAATTTTTGGTTCTATATAATCTGCATGACATTATCGTGCTGGGTTTCCCTTGGTTGCAGTCTCATAATCCTGTTTTGGATTGGAAGTCTGTGTCTGTGGCCAGTTGGGGCTGCCAATGTGTTAATACCAACACTCCTGTTTTTTCTGCCTCCCCCCAGGCTCAGGATGTTCCTGACTTTTTGTTTGATTTTTCTGATGTGTTTAGCGAAAGTAAATCTGCATCCTTGCCTCCCCATAGGAGCTATGACTGCGCTATTGAATTAGTGCCGGGTAGTAAATTCCCTAAAGGTCGCCTTTTTAACTTGTCTGTACCTGAACATGACGCTATGCGGTCTTATATCAAGGAATCTTTGGAGAAGGGTCATATCAGACCATCCTCTTCACCCTTAGGTGCCGGTTTTTTCTTTGTGGCCAAAAAAGATGGTTCATTAAGGCCGTGTATTGATTATCGTCTCTTGAACAATATTACTGTGAAATATCAATACCCGTTACCCTTGATTTCTGACCTGTTTTCCAGGGTGAAAAACGCTACTTGGTTTACCAAGCTTGACCTCAGGGGGGCGTATAACCTTATTCGCATTAAGCACGGGGATGAATGGAAGACGGCATTCAATACCCCTGAAGGGCATTTTGAGTACCTAGTGATGCCCTTTGGGCTCACTAATGCTCCTTCCGTCTTCCAGTCCTTCATGAATGACATTTTCAGAGATTTTGTGGACAAATTTCTGATTGTTTATTTGGATGATATCTTGATTTTTTCTAATGACTGGGACTCTCATGTGAAACATGTTCGAACTGTGTTCCAGATTTTGAGAGAGAATGCTCTGTATGTGAAGGGATCAAAGTGTCTTTTTGGCGTACAGAGGATCTCATTTCTGGGATTCATTTTGTCCCCATCTGTTATTGAAATGGACCCGGTCAAGGTTCAAGCCATCTGTGATTGGGTCCAACCTACTTCATTAAAGGCTCTTCAGAGATTTTTGGGTTTTGCCAATTTTTATCGTAAATTTATTGGTAATTTCTCGGTTATTGTTAAACCATTAACTGATTTGACCAGAAAGGGTTCTGATGTGGTGAATTGGCCTCCTGAGGCAGTCTCTGCATTTCAGGAACTTAAGCAGAGATTCACTTCTGCTCCTGTTCTACGGCAGCCTGATGTTTCTCTGCCATTTCAGGTGGAGGTTGATGCCTCTGAAATTGGGGCAGGTGCCGTTTTGTCCCAAAAAGATCCAGAGACCTCTAAAAGTAACCCTTGTGCCTTTTTCTCTCGAAAATTTTCTCCTACTGAACGTAATTATGACGTGGGTAATCGGGAGTTATTGGCCATGAAGTGGGCTTTTGAAGAGTGGAGACATTGGCTGGAGGGAGCCAAACATCAGGTGGTGGTCCTTACGGACCATAAGAATCTGGTCTATCTGGAATCTGCCAAGCGACTCAATCCTAGACAGGCCAGGTGGGCCTTGTTTTTCACACGTTTTAATTTTGTGGTTTCCTTTCTTCCTGGCACTAAGAATGTTAAGGCGGATGCCCTCTCGAGGAGTTTCCTTGCGGACTCTCCTGAGTTATCTGATCCTTCTGTTATTTTGAAAGAGGGTGTAGTTCTTTCCGCCATCTCGCCCAATTTGAGACTTGCTCTGGAGGGGTGTCAGGAGGATAGGCCCGAGCGCTGCCCTGTTGGAAAATTGTTTGTCCCGGACCAATGGAAAAAGAGTGTGATGTCTGAGATTCATTGTTCCGCATTGGCTGGGCATCCCGGAATTTTTGGTACCAGAGACTTGGTTAGTCGGTCCTTTTGGTGGCCTACCTTGTCTCGTGATGTCAGGGAATTTGTGCAGTCCTGCGGGACTTGCTCTCGCTCCAAGCCTTGCTCTCGCTCTAGTGGTTTGTTGATGCCATTGCCTGTGCCCAAGAGACCATGGACCCATATCTCTATGGATTTCATTTCCGATCTTCCTGTTTCTCAGAGAATGACCACCATCTGGGTAATTTGTGATAGGTTTTCCAAAATGATACATCTTGTGCCATTACCTAAGTTGCCTTCCTCCTCTGAATTGGTGCCGTTGTTCCTTCAGCACGTGGTTCGTTTACACGGCATTCCTGAGAACATTGTGTCTGACAGAGGAGTCCAGTTTGTTTCCAAATTTTGGAGGACTTTTTGTTCTAAACTGGGTGTTCAATTGTCTTTCTCCTCGGCATTTCATCCTCAGACCAATGGTCAAACTGAGAGAACAAACCAGACATTGGAGACTTATCTTAGATGCTTTGTGTCTGCTGATCAGGATGACTGGGTCTCTTTTTTGCCTTTGGCTGAGTTTGCTCTTAATAATAGGGCTAGCTCTGCCACTTTGATGTCTCCGTTTTTCTGTAATTCTGGGTTTCACCCTCGATTTTCTTCAGGACAGACGGAGGCTTCTGTCTGTCCAGGTGTTGACTCTGTTGTGGAGCGTATGCAACAGATTTGGGACCAGGTAGTGGAGAGGTTGTCCCTCTCTCAGGAGAAGGCCCAGCGGTTTGCTAACCGGCATAGGACTGATGGTCCTCGGTTTAAAGTGGGGGACTTGGTCTGGTTGTCCTCAAAGAATATTCCTATGAGAGTAGCATCTCCTAAATTTAAGCCTAGGTTCATTGGACCTTATAAGATCATGGAGATTATTAATCCTGTTTCTTTTCGTTTGCTTCTTCCAGGGACATTTAAGATCCATAACGTGTTCCACAAGTCCTTGTTGAAGAGGTTTGTTGAGCCAGTAGTTCCTGCTGCTGTGCCTCCTGACCCTGTTTTGGTTGAGGGCAATCTGGAGTATGTGGTTGAGAAAATATTGGATTCTCGTTTTTCTAGACGGAAACTCCAGTATTTGGTTAAATGGAGAGGTTATGGTCAGGAAGACAATTCTTGGGTGTTTGCTTCGGACATCCATGCTAGGAGACTTATCCGCGCGTATCATAGAACTCATCCTGACCGACCTGGTTGCTCAAATGAGGGTTCGGTGACCCCTCCTCAAGGGGGGGGTACTGTTGTGAATGGGTTTGAGATGAGTTCTGAGCAGAGGCTCCCTCTGGTGGTTACAAGCGGTGCTAGTGAAGATTGTGAGGACTGGGAATCAGGTGTTACTGACTGGTCTTATATAAGGGAGTCATTTTCCCATCAGGGTTGCCGGTGATCAATTGTTCTGGTCTGAATCCTTCATTCCAGTTTCCCTTGTAGCCTGCTGTGTCGTGTCTGCATCTCCTGCTACCAGATAAGATTTTTTCTTCTTTTGTGTTATTGCTATATTTTTGCATTTTGTCTTGCACTTCTTTGGGGGCCTTCTGGGTCCCCTCCGGGGGCTTCTGCCTTCTCAGTTTAGTTCAGCCACTGAGTTTTGTTCTTTTGCTTTTTCCAGTTTTTTCAGGGGCTGCTGTTTTGATTTTGTTACACCAGAGAGCTAATTTAGGTGGTAGAGGTCGTGTGATCTCAGGTGATTTTGAAATTAGTAGAGTTGGTGTTTTTCAGGGTTTTCTGGGATTGCAGTAAGTACCCTTCCTGTCCTTTTCTTTTTAGATAGTTTGGGCCCCAGCGTTTGCTCATTCTATTTTCTTTCTGTGTCAGTATTTCATCTTGTCTAACCGCCATTACATGTTTGGGGGCTTTCTATTATCTTTGGGGTTCTGCTCCGGGGCAGATAGCTTTCCTATTTCTATCTTTAGGTGTAGTTAGTTTCTCAGGCTGTGACGAGGCGTCTAGGACCAACGTAGCAACGCTCCACGGCTGCCTCTAGTTGTGGTGGTTAGTCAGGGTACTGCAATCCCATAGATTCCAACTGCTCTGGTGTATTGCCTTTTTTTTTTACCTGCACTCCTCAGCTACCGAAACATAACAGAGGACTATAGGGAGTGTACTATACTATATGTAGGACTATAGGGAGTGTATTATACTATATGAAGGACTATGGGGAGTGTATTCTACTATATGGAGGACTATAGAGAGTTTATTATACTATATGGAAGACTATGGGGCACATAATATTATATGGAGGACTATGGGGTGTGCATTTTACAATATGGAGGACTGCGGTGCACATTATAATATATGGAAGACAAAGATGAAAAGAGGACACCAATATAATAGGCTTGGAAAGACCTCATAGATTATACAGGCCAAGGAACATAAACCCAGACAAACTAAGGGATGTACTTTGCTGCTTACAGAGCTTTAAAGTCAAAAAAACAATTTATCATAAAGCCAGAAATGCTACTTAAATCAAAAATGACAGTCAAATCTTCCAAGGACTCTCTAAATAAACTCTCAACTGTTGTGAATTTTTTTGAGACGTCTTCGGAGCTGAAGCTCCCTCTGGTGGTTGCTGAGGGTATTGAACCTATGTTGAATATCAAGAGTCCTACACCTGCAGATAACGAGTGGGTGTCAGGTGGTACTGACTGGCCTGATATAAGTGAGCTGACCTCCCATGATCCTCGCCGGTGATCAATTGTGCTTCCTGGTCTAGGTTGAAATTCAGCTTGCTTTCCTGCTGTCTCCTGCTTGCTTTCAGATAAGTCTCTTTCAGTTTTTTTTTTTTCTGTGGTTTGAATTCCTTGCTTTTTGCTGCATTGCTTTTTGTCTTCAGCCGGGTCCCCTTTGGGGGGCTTTGGCTGGTCTCCGTTCGTTTTTTGTGTTTGTTCATTTGCTCAGTTCTTGTGATATTTTACTGCTGGGTAGCTACGTGTCCACACCAGAAATCTGATATAGGTGGTCAAGACCGTGTGGTCTCAGTGTTTTTGGATTCAGAAGTGTTGGAGTTTTTCCTAGGGTTTTTCTGGGTTGCAGACAGTATTCTCTCCTGTGCTGTCCTATCTAGACAGTTTTGGGCCCCAGCGTTTGCTCTATCTGTTTTCTGTCTGTGTTCGTGTTTTCATCTTGTCTAACCGCCATTATATGTTTGGGGGCTTCCTACTCTTTTGGGGTCTA
The DNA here is from genome assembly GCA_033576555.1 of Oophaga sylvatica. Lineage (NCBI taxonomy): Eukaryota > Metazoa > Chordata > Amphibia > Anura > Dendrobatidae > Oophaga > Oophaga sylvatica. The sequence goes on along the minus strand of JARQOD010000003.1, from coordinate 11,621,096 downwards.
CTCCGGGGCAGTTAGCTTTCCTCTTTCAATCTTCAGGGATAGCTATCTCTCCGGCTGTGCCGAGGCGTCTAGGACCACCGTAGGTACGTGTAACGCTGGTATTGTCTGTACTTTGTTTTCCAGCGTTACTCTGCATGTCTTTTGCATTAACCCTTTTTCTCCTTTCCCCCTAACCAGCTGGGATACTGTTGTCTGTTACCTGTATGGATGCTGCTCAGTTCCCAGCTCTGCTGCGTGGCCGTACTTGCGTGAGTGTCTCCGCTGCGTTGCATGACCACCCGCATGTGCGGTCCCTGACCTGCTGCAGAAGCCATCCGTAGGTTCCAAAGTCCTCTGCAATGGTGCATGATTTACTACGTGTGTGGCAGCAGCTTCTGTCAGGCGCCTGGCCTGCTGTGAAGACCATCCGTAGGTTGCAAAGTCCTCTGCAATGGTGCATGATTTACTACGTGTGTGGCAGCAGCTTCTGTCAGGCGCCTGGCCTGCTGTGAAGACCATCCGTAGGTTGCAAAGTCCTCTGCAATGGTGCATGATTTACTACGTGTGTGGCAGCAGCCACTGTCAGTTGTTCCTCTGTAATGAATTGTCTGGCTCTGCATAGGGGGCGCGGCCCACACCTGTCCTGCTTTTATGAGGATTGGGTGTGTACTAGAATTACTGCTCCAGCCTATCGCTGTGAAGCAGCTCATATATAAAGTTCCCCAGCCCTGATGGGCGTGGCCAGAGCTTCACATTATGTCTGCATTATGTTCCTGAACCTAGCCGTGTGTGTTGGTTTGCAGCTCCTGCTCTGAGTGAGATCAGCTCTGGAGAGCTGATTCCCTTTGTCCTGTCTTGTGTTTCTGCCTGGGGCTTAGTACCCAGATCGCCGTTCCTGGAGGCTGCATATCCAGGCCTGTTCCTGTTGTATCCTGTTTCCTGAATCCCTGATCCTGGATCTAACCCGGTACCTGAATGTCTGAACTGTGTCTTGTGTTTCCGCCTATGCTGGGGGCTGATTACCCAGATCGCCGTTCCTGGAGGCTGTATATCCAGGCCTGTTCCTGCTGTGTCTAATTACCTGAACTCCTGATCCTGGATCGCATCCTGTACCTGACTGTCTGAACTGTGTCCTCTGTGTTATGTTCCTGAAATCCTGCTGTGTCCAGAACCCTGTGCCAGTGACTGTGAATCCTTGCTATATAACCTGAGTTCATCTTGGAAGGAGGAGTCCGGTGTGTGCTGAGTTTCCTTTACTCTGTGCTCAGCTTCTGTGCAATCCTTGCACCAGACCCTGGGGTTCCTTTTCAGGTCGCTGCCAGATGTCCGGATCCTATGCCTGATGACCATGGCCTGATGTCCGATGTCCGACGACCACTTCCAGATGTCCGGATCCTATCCTCCCTGCCTGATGTCCGGATCCTGCCGATCGTTGCCAGATGTCCGGAGCATGCTGATCGGTGCCAGATGTCCGGAGTCCGATGCCTGTGTTCCAGTCCGTGTTCCTGTGATCCAATCCATGTTCCTGTCCGTGTTCCTGACTCCCTGAGACCCAATCCGTGTTCCTGATGTTCCAGTCCGTGTTCCTGACTCCCTGAGATCCAATCCGTGTTCCTGACTCCCTGAGACCCAATCCGTGTTCCTGATGTTCCAATCCGTGTTCCCGATGTCCTGTCCATGTTCCAGTGTCCCTGAGATCCAGTCCATGTTCCTGATGTTCCGATGTCCTGCCGGTTCCTCCTTGGTCTACCCTGTGATGACGTCTGTCCTGGGTCAGTGTCTGATGTTCTCCTGCTTAGCCTGTGCTACGCTTGAGGCCTGAGAGAGAGGCCGTCCTAGTATGCCCGTGCCAGATGACCCTGGACTTCATCAACCCGTGATGACCCCGCCATCGTCTGACGTTCGTCCTGGGCCGGTGTCTGATGTTCTCCTGCTGAGCCTGTGCTACGCCCGAGGCCTGAGAGTGAGGCCATACTAGTATGCCCGTGCCAGATGATCCTGGACTGCATCTACCCGTGATGACCCCGCCATCGTCTGAAGTCTGTCTGAGGTCGGTGTCTGATGTTCTCCTGCTGAGCCTGTGCTACGCCTAAGGCCTGAGAGAGAGGCCGTCCAAGTATGCCCGTGCCAGATAACCCTGGACTGCATCTACCCGTGATGTCCTCCAGCACTCGTCTGTGATCCTGAGTCGTGTACCCTTCTCTGATGTGTGGAATCGGGAGCCCGGTCTTATGTTCTGTTTATGTACTGTGTTTCTTTAAGTAAACTTTATGTTTCTTCTTACCTGAAGTTGTGCGGTGTTGTCTAGTCCTGCAGGTCGCCACCTTGCCCACATGCTCAGCTGCCACGGATCCCGGTCGCTGCCCTTCCCTAGTCCGGGCAGGCCCGGGTCTCCCTCCGTGGTCCAGTGGGTCCACATTCTCTTACCATCTGGGACTCATGCCTCACGTCGTCGTGGACTGGCGGCGTGGGAGCATTGGCTAGTTAGGCAAGCTATGCCATGTCCCAACGCCCCGCAGCCGTGGGAAGCGTCACAGTACGCTCCACGGCTGCTTCTAGCTGTGCGGTTAGTTTAGGGGTCTGTAACCTATTGGTTTCCAACCTCTCTGGTGTTAGGCTGCCTATGCAGTTTTTTGCTCCTGCCTCCTCAGCTACCAAAACCTAACACTCGACCTTAGAAGACAACTCCAACCCTTGACAAGGATCTTAAGATATAGAAACGTAATCTACAAATGGATGTTCCTGTTTGGACTCGCTATCTCTCTTGAAAACAAATCTCTGATCATTAAAACTCCAGAAGATTTACCCTTTGTCGTTAATAAACTAGACCTTCCTCAACTTCAAATCACAGACTGTTATGTTTCGGTAACTGAGGAGAAATAGCAAAAAATAGCAAAAGCGGTAATACACCAGAGAGGCTGGAACCTATTGGATTGCAGTAACCTGAACTAACCACACAACTAGAAGTAGCCGTGGAGCGTTCCTACGGTGATCCTAGACGCCTCGTCACAGCCTGAGAGATAACACCTAAAGGCAGAAAGATGAAAGCTATCTGCTCCGGAGCAGATCCCCAAAGAAAATAGGAAGCCCCCAAACATGTAATGGTGGTTAGACAAGAAGAAAGCACGGACACAGACAGAAAATAGAATGAGCAAATGCTGGGGCCCAATCTGTCTAGACAGAAAAGTACAGGAAAGAATTCTGACTGCAATTCAACAAAACCCTAACAAAAAATACCAACACTTCTGATTGCCAAAAAACCTGAAATCACACGATCTCATCCACCTAAATCAGATCTCTGGTGTAACAAAACGCTATTCAGCAAATAAAAAGTAACAAAGGAGCAAAGCAAAAGTGCAGACACAAACAGAGCACAATTGCAGCGCCAGACCCCCAAAAGGGGGACAGGCTGCAGTCCACTGCAAGCAGCAAACCAGCAGAGAAAATCAAACAGAGGAAAAAAAAACAGGAAAACTAGCAGTGCTTCAAGCAAGACCAGAAGGAACAATTGATAACCGGCAAGGCTGCTGGGAACTCAGGCCACTTATATCCTACCATTGAGCGCCAGCTGAAGGCCATTCAGTACTCAGTTCATTACCCTCAGCAACCACCGTAGGGAGCCCCAGCTCAGAAGCCGCCTCCAGCATATTCACAACAGAACCCCCCCCTTGAGGAGGGGTCACCAAACCCTCACCTGCGCAACCAGGCCGATCAGGATGGGCTGGATGATAGGCACGGATAAGTCTCCCAGCATGAATGTCCGAAGCAAACACCCAAGAATTGTCCTCCTGACCATAACATCTCCACTTAAGCAAATACGTCTAGCAAAACGAGAATCTAATATGTTCTCAACCACATACTCTAAATTGCCCTCAACCAAAACAGGGCCGGGAGGCGCAGCCATAGGAACAACTGGTTCGACAAACCTCTTCAATAAGGACTTGTGGAACACATTATGGATCTTAAATGTCCCTGGAAGAAGCAAACAGAAGGAAACAGGATTAAGAATCTCCATGATCTTATAAGGTCCAATGAACCTAGGCTTAAATTTTGGAAATGCAACCTTCATAGGGATATTCCTTGAGGACAACCAAACCAAGTCTCCCGCTTTAAAACGAGGACCATCAGTCCTATGCCGGTTGGCAAACCGCTGGGCCTTCTCCTGAGAGAGAGACAACCTCTCCACTACCTGGTCCCAAATCTGCTGCATACGTTGCACAATAGAGTCAACCCCCGGACAGACAGAAGCCTCCGCCTGTCCTGAAGAAAATCGAGAGTGTAACCCGGAATTGCAGAAAAATGGAGACATCAAGGTGGCAGAGCTAGCTCTATTATTAAGAGCAAACTCAGCCAAAGGCAAAAAAGAGACCCAGTCATCTTTATCAGCAGACACAAAACATCTCAAATAAGTCTCCAAGGTCTGTTCTCTCGGTTTAACCATTGGTCTGAGGGTGAAATGCAGAGGAGAAAGACAACTGAACACCAAGTTTAGAACAAAATGTTCTCCCAAATCTGGAGACAAACTGGACTCCTCTGTCAGACACAATGTTCTCCGGAATGCTATGTAACCGAACCACATGCTGAAAGAACAAAGGCACCAACTCGGAGGAGGAAGGCAACTTAGGTAATGGCACAAGATGTATCATCTTGGAAAACCTATCACAGATTACCCAGATAAAGGTCATTCTCTGAGAGACAGGAAGGTCAGAAATAAAATCCATAGAAATATGGGTCCATGGCCTCTTGGGTACAGGTAATGGCATTAACAAACCTCTAGAACGAGAGCAAGGCTTGGAACAAGAGCAAGTCCCACAGGACTGCACAAAGTCCCTGACGTCATGAGACAAAGTAGGCCACCAAGAGGAGCGACTCACCAAGTTTCTGGTACCAAAAATCCCGGGATGACCAGCCAACGCGGAACAATGAATCTCAGACATCACACTCTTTTTCCACTGGTCTGGAACAAACAACTTCCCAACCGGGCAGCACTCAGGTTTATCCTCCTGACGCCCTTCCAGAGCCAGTCTCAAATTGGGCGAAATGGCGGAAAGAACCACACCCTCTTTCAAAATAACAGCAGGATAAGATAACTCAGGAGAATGTGCAAAGAAACTCCTCGAGAGGGCATCCGCCTTGACATTCTTAGTGCCAGGAAGAAAAGAAACCACAAAATTAAAACGTGTGAAAAACAAGGCCCACCTGGCCTGTCTAGGATTAAGTCGCTTGGCTGATTCGAGATAAACCAGGTTCTTATGGTCCGTGAGGACCACGACCTGATGTTTGGCTCCTTCCAGCCAATGTCTCCACTCTTCAAAGGCCCACTTCATGGCCAATAACTCCCGATTACCCACGTCATAATTACGTTCAGTTGGAGAAAATTTTCGAGAGAAAAAGGCACAAGGGTTACTCTTAGAGGTCTCTGGATCCCTTTGGGACAAAACAGCACCTGCCCCAATCTCAGAGGCATCAACCTCCACCTGAAACGGCAGAGAAACATTAGGCTGCCGTAGAACAGGAGCAGAAATGAATCTCTGCTTAAGTTCCTGAAATGCAGGAACTGCCTCAGGAGGCCAATTCACCACATCGGAACCCCTTTTGGTCAAATCAGTCAATGGTTTAACAATACCAGAGAAATTACCAATAAATTTACGATAAAAATTGGCAAACCCCAAAAATCTCTGAAGAGCCTTCAATGAAATAGGTTGAACCCAATCACAGATGGCCTGAACCTAGACCGGGTCCATTTCAATAACAGACGGAGACAAAATGAATCCCAGAAATGAGTTCTTCTGTACGCCAAAAAGACACTTTGATCCCTTCACATACAGTGCATTCTCTCTCAAAATCTGGAACACAGTCCGAACATGTTTCACATGAGAGTCCCAGTCATTGGAAAAAATCAAGATATCATCCAAATAAACAATCAGAAATGTATCCACAAAATCCCTGAAAATATCATTCATGAAGGATTGTAAGACGGAAGGGGCATTAGTAAGCCCAAAAGGCATCACTAGGTACTCAAAATGCCCCTCTGGGGTATTAAACAGCGTCTTCCATTCATCCCCGTGCTTAATTCGAGTAAGATTATACGCCCCCCTGAGGTCAAGCTTGGTAAACCAACTAGCACTTTTCACTCTGGAAAATAGGTCCGAAATCAAAGGTAACGGATATTGATATTTAACAGTGATCTTATTCAGGAGGCAATAATCAATACACGGCCTCAATGAACCATCCTTTTTTGCCACAAAGAAAAAACCGGCGCCTAAGGGTGAAGAGGATGGTCTGATATGACCCTTCTCCAATGACTCCTTGATATAAGATCGCATACCATCGTGTTCAGGTACAGACAAGTTAAAAAGGCGACCTTTAGGAAATTTACCACCAGGCACTAATTCAATAGCGCAATCGTAGCTCCTGTGAGGGGGCAAAGATGCAGATTTACTTTCACTAAATACATCCGAAAAATCAGTCAAAAAGTCAGGAACATCCTGAGACTTGGAAGAGGCAGAAAAAACAGGAGTGTCGGCATTAACACATTGGCAGCCCCAACTGGTAATAGACACAGATTTCCAATCCAAAACAGGATTATGAGACTGTAACCAAGGGAAACCTAGTACTATAATGTCATGCAGATTACACAGCACCAGAAATTTGCAACTCTCCTGATGATCTGGTTCAACCCTCATTATCATCTGAGTAGAAAACTGGGGTTTATTCTCCGCCAAAGGGGTAGAATCAATGCCCAGTAGGGGAATAGACTTCCGCAGGGGTATCATGGGAAACCCACAACGTTTGGCAAAGTCAAAATCCATCAGGTTAATAGCTGCTCCTGAATCAACAAAAGCCTGAGCAGAAAATGTGGACAGGGAGCAAATCAGGGTAACAGTCAACAGAAATTTAGTCTGAACACTACCCAAGAAAACTGAGCGTGCAAAACGTCTTCCCCGCTTAGGGCAGACTGAAATAGCATGAGAGGCATCACCACAGGAGAAACATAACCCATTGCGCTTTCGAAACTCATGACGCTGAGCCCCAGAAGTCACTCTATCACACTGCATGGGCTCAGAAGCTGGCTCACAAGGCAACACTATCTCACGCATACCTCTGCGCTCACGCAAACATCTGTCAATTTAAATAGCCAATGACATAAAATCATTGAGACCAGAGGGAGCAGAGAATCCCACCATAACATCCTTTACATTCTCTGACATCCCCTTCCAAAAAAGGGCTGCCAAAGCATCATCATTCCATTTGGTCAGGACTGCCCACTTTCGGAATTTCTGACAGTACAGCTCAGCGTCTTCAAGACCCTGATTTAATGCCAACAAGGTTTTTTCAGCTTGATCAGTGACATTAGGTTCATCGTACAATAACCCCAGAGCCAGAAAAAATGCATCAATATCATTCAAAACAGGATCCCCAGGTGTCAGGGAAAAAGCCCAATCCTGAGGATCGCCACGCAGGAGAGAGATGACAATTTGAACCTGCTGTGCTGCGTTACCTGAGGACTTAGGCTTTAAGGCAAAAAACAACTTACAGTTATTTTTGAAATTCAGAAATTTAGCCCGATCCCCTAAAAACAAATCTGGCATGGGAATCCTAGGTTCCACAACCGGCAACCCAGCAAGATAGGTAGCAATACTCCGAACCTCAGTGGCAAGCTGATCCACACGGCCAGACAACTGTGCAAACTCCATTGAGAGAGAAAAAAAAATCCTCTTCAGCACCCAGAGGAAAAGAGGTAAAAAATGCAACAGACAGAAAAAAAAAACTGACAACTTTTTTCTTTCCACACTTTTTTTTTTTCCCTTCTGTGAGTACCATATAATTTTCAGTTATGGCCGGTGATACTGTTATATTTCGGTAGCTGAGGAGGACAGGAACAACAGCAGGGCAGCAGAACACCTGAGATGTTGGTAACTGATGGGTTGCAGATTCCTAAACTAACGACACAACTAGAGGTAGCTGTGGAGCGTTCCTACGTTGATACTAGACGCCTCGTCACAGCCTGAGAGATAACTACACCTAAAGGCAGAAAGATGAAAGCTATCTACCCCGGAGCAGATCCCCAAAGAAAATAGGAAGCCCCCAAACATATAATGGCGGTTAGACAAGATGAAAATACAAACATAGGCAGAAAATAGACTGAGCAAACGCTGGGGCCACGAGCTGACTAAATAGGATAGGACAGGAGAGATTACTTTCTGCAACCCAGAAAACCCTACAAAAATCCAACAATTCTGATTACAAAAATACTGAGATCACACGATCTCGCCACCCACTAAATCAGATCTCAGTGTGAACAAAAAACAAGCCGCAGCCGCTGAAAAAACAGGAAAAAGCAAATGAGCAAATAACAGTGGCTGCAGAAAAACTGTGAGGAGCTCAGGCCCCAGGAGGGGACTTGGCTGACCTCCACAAAAGAGCAGAAAACAATGCAAAAAGCAAGCACAAAAAGAAAAGCAAAAAATATCTTATCTGAAAGCAGGAGATGCAGGCAGGACTCCAGCAAACTTCCAAATGAACCAGGAACCACAATTGAGACAAGAACAATTGATCACCGGCAACCATCATGGGAGGGAACCTCCCTTATATCAGACCAGTCCGTGATTCCAGATTGCCATCCTCGCTGAAAGGTTCAGTACTGTCTGTAACCACCAGAGGGAGCCTCTGCTCAGAAACCATCTCTAGCACATTCATAACACGGGCCGTTATGAGTGGTGTATGGGAATAGGTAGAGACCTGTTTAGACTGGAGAAGCAGGGACGGACTTGGGAAGGAAAGAAACACAGACAGATAAGAGTAGTGTGTGGGAACAGGTAGGGACCTGTTCAGACTGGAGGAGCAGGGACAGATAAAGAGCCACAGGAAGTGGAATGAGAGCTGAGCAGAACTGCAAGGTTGCGGAGCGGATAGCAGAACAGAGTCGCTGGTTGCAGCGAGTTGAACCGGAAGAATTGCGGCGCAAACTTATGATGACCTTTGACACTCTTAGTGCTGGAATGAACGTGTCACATGGATTTATGTCTTTCTATATCAATTAAGGAATCTGCTTCTCTGACCTTCTAGGGGCATCAAAACACAATAGCAGACCCCAATCAGAGGGCAATAAAACTTTCTCTCCTTATCTATGAACTGTTCCAATATTTATGTTCATCCCTCTGCCATAATGACAGTTCTGCTTCACGTCACTTGTCTTATCTTATTGCATTATTCCTGTGTCCTGTTGTGTATATAAATATGTGATTCTTCAGATTTTGTATTAGTCTAGCCTGATGAAGAGACCTGAGTAGTCTCGAAAGCTTGCAATTTGTTACCATCTTTTCAGTTAGCCATTAAAAGGTATCAACCACTGAGGACTCTCAAGTCTAAATATTTTTCTATCTACTGGCTAACACGGTACGAAGATACACATCTTTCCTATATTCTAAAATGATATTTTGCAAACAATTTTTTTATTTTCACAAGGGTACAATGAGAAAATTGACAGAAAAATTGTTGTGCAATTTCTCCGTAGTACGCCGATACCCCATATGTAGGGGAAAACCACTGTTTGGGCGCACGACACAGTTCGGAAGGGAAGGAGTGCCGTTTGACTTTTTCAAACCAAAATTGGCTGGAATTAAGATTGGATGCCATGTCGCGTTTGGAGAGCCCCTAAACAGTGGAAACCCCTCAATTCTAACTCCAACCCTAACCCCAACACACCTCCCCCACATCTATCCCATTGAGCGTCTGCTCAGTGAGCAGCAGACTTGTTTCCAAATTGTCTATGGATCTCATTGTTGCCAGTTGCGCATTTAGATCCAGTATCTGGGCTTCCATATGCACAACATGCTCGCATCTCGCAAAGCCATATGCACCCTCGACCGGCTGTTCAAGGATTGCATACATGTGGCAAGTGTGCACTCACTGGATGGCATTGTCAATAATGGAGCTCATTTCCTAATGTGCATTGCACCAGACAGAATAGTTAAGTAAAAACAAATATAAAGTATTTAAAAAATACAAATAGTAATTCAGTAATTCTTTCCTTGTAACTCCTTGAATCCAAAGTCACTGACCACAAGTGGCACACTTACCTCTGTTCGCACTTACACGCTGGTCACACTAAGCTTGCTCACACTCACTAAGGCAGAAGATTTAAAGAGATTTTTTTTCCCTTCAGCAGCTATGCACCCTGCAGCTCAATGCACTTCCAAAAATGGGGGTGTCTGATAGACCCCTCTCCATTACTAACACCAGGGCTTGATGCCAGCTGTGATTTTTGACAAATAACAGCTGACATTAACCCCAAGACCCTTTACACCAATTGTCAACATACCAGGATAATCGGGAAGAGCAAAAGCATCCCATGTGATGTGCCACTTCTGGGGGACTACAGGCTGGTAATTATAGGGTGGGAAGGGCCCAATTACATGGGTAACTTATCAACCAAAGGAGAAGTTTCCATGTACAGTGGAGGAAATAAGTATTTGATCCCTTGCTGATTTTGTAAGTTTGCCCACTGACAAAGACATGAACAGTCTATAACTAACGGTAGGTTAATTTTAACATTGAGAGATAGAATATCAAAAATAAAATCCAGAAAATCACATTGTATAAATTATATAAATGTATTTGCATTTTGCAGTGAGAAATAAGTATTTGATCCCTCTGGCAAACAAGACTAAATACTTGGTGGCAAAACCCTTGTTGGCAAGCACAGCAGTCAGATGTTTTTTGTAGTTGATGATGAGGTTTGCGCACGTCAGGAGGAATTTTCGTCCACTAAATCATTAAGATTTTGGGGCTGTCGCTTGGCAACTTGGAGCTTCAAGTCCCTCCATAAGTTTTCTATGGGATTAAGGTCTGGAGACTGGCTAAGCCACTCAATGACCTTAATGAGCCACTCCTTTGTTGCCTTGGCTGTATGTTTTGGGTCATTGTGTTGCTGGAAGACCCAGCCATGTCCCATTTTTAATGTCCTGGTGAAGGAAAGGAGGTTGTCACTCAGGATTTTATGGTACATGGTTCCATTCATTCTCCTGTGCCCTTAGCAGAGAAACACCCCAAAAACATTGTTTCCACCTCCATGCTTGACAGTGGGGATGGTGTTCTTTGGGTAATAGGCAGCATTTCTCTTCCTCCAAACATGGCGAGTTCAGTTAATGCAAAAGAGTTAAATTTTTGTCTTATCTGACCACAGCACCTTCTCCCAATCACTCACAGAATCACCCAGGTGTTCACTGGCAAACTTCAGACAGGCCTGCACATGTACCTTCTTGAACAGGGGGACCTTGCGGCACTGCAGGATTTTAAACCTTTACGGTGTAATGTGTTACCAATGGTTTTCTTGGAGACTGTGGTCCCAGCTGCCTTGAGATCATTAACAAGTTCCCCCGTGTAGTTTTAGGCTGATCTCCCACCTTCCTCATGATCAGGGATACTCCAAGAGGCGAGATTTTGCATCGTGCTCCAGATCAATGTCGATTGACAGTCATTTTATATTTCTTCCATTTTCTTACGATTGCACCAACAGTTGTCTCCTTCTCACCCAGCGCCTTACTTATGGTTTTATAGCAGGATTCCAGCTTTGTGCAGGTCTATGATCTTGTCCCTGACATCCTTATAAAGCTCTTTGGTCTTGCCCATGTTGTAGAGGTTAGCGTCTGATTGAGTCTGTGGACAGGAGTCTTTTATAAAAGTGACTATGTAAGACAGCTGTCTTTAATGCAGGTAACGAGTTGTTTAGGAGCGTCTAACTTGTCTGTAGGAGCCAGAACTCTTAATGGTTGGTAGAGGATCAAATACTTATGTCTCACTGCAAAATGCAAATAAATTTATATAATTTATACATTGTGATTTTCTGGATTATATTATTGATACTCTATCTCTCAATGTTAAAATTAACCTACCCTTAAAATTATAGACGGCTCATGTCTTTGTCAGAGGGCAAACTTACAAAATCAGCAAGGAATCAAATACTTATTTCCCCTACTGTAGCGTTTTCACTCCAGATATCATTCACTGAGGCCCCTGATCATGTGACTCCTGACTCCTCCCCTTCTGTGACCTCATCACAGGTCCTGTGCGCACAGAGCAGCCATATATGTGGAGTGCGGCTCTGCGGGTGGAGGTAGGTGCTGGAGGCTCCATTATTCTCTATGTGGAGTGCGGCTCTACGGGTGGAGGTAGGTGCTGGAGGCTCCATTATTCTCTATGTGGAGTGCTGCTCTGCGGGTGGAGGTCGGTGCTGGAGGCTCCATTATTCTCTATGTGGAGTGTGGCTCTGCGGGTGGAGGTCGGTGCTGGAGGCTCCATTATTCTCTATGTGGAGTGTGGCTCTGCGGGTGGAGGTAGGTGCTGGAGGCTTCATTATTCTCTATGTGGAGTGCGGCTCTGCGGGTGGAGGTCGGTGCTGGAGGCTGCGACGTCAGCAAGGAGGTGGAAGAGTCATGTTTTGTGCCTTCAGGAGCAAAATTATCTACATGCATGACATTGCACCATCTCATGCTGCAATTAATACCTCTGAGTCACTGGCTGCTATGGGCATAAAAGGAGATAAACTCATGGTGTGGCCACGATCTTCCCCTGACCTGAACCCTATAGAGAACCTTTGAAGTATCCTCAAGCAAAAGATCTATGAGGGTGGGAGGCAGTTCACATCAAAACAGCAGTTCTGGGAGGCTATTCTGACTTCATGCAAAGAAATACAAGCAGAACCTCTCCAGAAACTCACAAGTTCAATGGATGCAAGAATTGTGAAGGTGATATCAAAGAAGGGTTCCTATGTTAACATGTAACTTGGCCTGTTAGGATGTTTTGGAGTTAAGTAGCTTTTTTGTTCAGGGAATGTGACCTCCTAATGCTGCAAATTCCACAAATGAACATTTTCAGTTCTTTAAAACAGATCAAATGTTCAGAAATTCTCCTGTGCCTAATAATTTGGGACAGTGCATTTTGATTTTTTTTCCATTTTGGAGATTATACTGTTATCATTGGGAAGTTTCTTCAATAAAATTCGATGTATACTCTAACGGGTGATGACTTTTATTAGATTAACTGTTATTTGCACCGATCACTTAGGAAAATTAGAGAAAAATATCATTTGCATAATAATTTGGAGCATGGTGTAGTATCAGCTCTAATCCAATGGTGAGAGAGCGATTTAACTTGAAGAGTCACAAATTGTGGGGTTGTTATAAAATGTTATATTTAGGAAGGTTTTTGTGTTTCCAAGTTATAAGAATCACAATGGTTTTGTTCCTTTTATAAGAATCACAATGGTTTTGTTCCTTTTCTGCTGATAGATACAAACGACCCAACTATGAAAGATGGAAACCAAGGAATCATTTATTGTTCTTATATTATGGTGCCTCTTTCTTGGCCCCCACACACAGTATAATGTTCCCGCAGTAATTTCGGGAAATATTCATACAGACAGAAGATGAATCTTATGAGAAACGTATTCAGCTGCCGACTCCGAGGAAGAAACTGCTTGTTGTCTGTGGCCTAAATATATAGGTTTTATTAGTAAATTTAAAGAAGAAAAAAAAATACTGTGAAATAATAAATCTCCTCATATGTTTCCCTTATTATCTCCAGTAATTGTATTATTACACAGGATTTTTATAATGTTACATCTGCTCATCTTCTCATTCAGGTCTCTACAATATCGGATCCTCTCAGTGAAGATCTTCTCTATAAGAGAAATTTTCTGATTTACCCATCAAACATGGATATGGACAGAGACAAGATGGCGGAGAGGATATTACACCTCACCCTAGAGATCCTCTTCCAGCTTACTGGAGAGGTGAGAGATTCTGATGACGTCACATTACATCATTCTTATCTATGGGAATAACAGATGGACAGAACTGGAGAGGTGAGGACTCTGGAAATGTCTGTAGAGAGATTTATTAATGTGTCTCTCCATAACCAGGATTACACAGTAGTGAAGAAGACCTCTAGTGAGCAATGTCAGGACCCTGTGTCTGAGGTATGGGGAAGACCACTGAGCCCAATCACGGAATCTCCACTTCACCCCCTGATACATGAGGACATCAGTGACCAGAAGATCCTAGAACTCATCAACAAGATGACTGAGCTGCTGACTGAAGAGGTGACACTGCTGGGAATGCTGGGAAATTATGCAGTAACGCTATGAAGGGATCTGGGGATGATGGTATCATTGTATGTGTCAGGTTCCTATAAGGTGTCAGGATGTCGCCATCTATTTCTCCATGGAGGAGTGGGAGTATTTAGAGGGACACCAAGATGTATACAAGGATGTCATGATGGAGGTTCACCAGACCCTCACATCAGCAGGTATAGACAGGACTAAATACACACGGCCTATAATTATCTGTATGTAAAGAATGAATTCAGTCCCTGTATGTATTTCCTCCAGATCTATCCAATAAGAGGACAACACCAGAGAGATGTCCCCGTCCTCTTCTTCCACAGGACTATAAACAAGAAGATCCCAATGTTCATCAGGATTATCAGGTAGATGGAGAGAAGGTGTCATGAGATCTCCCCTATGATGTGTAGACAGCTGAGAAGGTCTTGTGCTCAGTCTTGTTTTATCCCCCAGTATTATATGTTTTATACTTGTGTAATGAGAACGGTGGAGATGGAAGGATTAGAGCTGATCATAGATGTGTCTTCTCCATCTGTCTGTGACTTTTACAATATTTGTTTCAGGGGGAAGATCTGAACCATATTAATACTACAGAGACATATGTGAGGGGTGATGAGTGGTGTAAAGTGGAGATTCCTACATATGACTACCCAGGTGAGTAGTAACCACTAAATACAGAGAAGTCACAGATTCTTCTCAGTCACCGACTATGGCGGCTTTATCGGTGGTGTAGTCCTTCCGCATCACAATCATGTGATCACCTTTTTCCTCTAGACCACATCATTTTACTCCACCCAAAACTGTTCAGATGGCGTTTATCATTGAAAGCCCTTTTCTATATGACTTACAACCTAGAGGATCCACCTACCCCCTGGGATTAGAAGACGCTGACTGTTATCTGCCCAGATCTTTAAACTACAAAGCCAAATGACAGTGTACGTAGAATGTGCTGACAAGTTAAGAAATCACTTGAAGAAAAATATTATGATTGATCGCTAAGAGAAAACAGAGGATAATGATGCTGTTGGCTTCCACTGATATCTTATTGGATGTGTAGCGCTATCCTTGGCATCCCTACATGGTGTCCCGTTCTGTCACTTTATGGGGACACTGGCTTACTCATCACCCCGGCCCACGGAGCGATCCCCGTCATGATCCAGTTCTTGCCTTCTTCCTCTGTGCACACCGCACTGTGTCTCAGCGGACTACATAGGGCATGGGTGCACGCTCTTCCCTGTTCTTAAAGGGACAGAGCACACATGGCAAATGCTTCCAGCAGGTGATGGGACCCATTCAGTAAAATGTGCTTGCACTTGCAAGGTGTCTCCCAGCCAATAGCTGGGACATCTCTTTTATTAAAGGCACCCTCCCCTACTGGGAGTTGCCTGATCAACTCCTATAGTTCTGTTAAGTGGTTGGTGTTAACTGTATGTTGCCTGGTCCCCTTCCTTAGTCTGATTGTGTCCTGTGAGTCTGCCATAGTTACCCTTGTATTCCTGTGACCGCTTCGGCATTGTCCCCCTGTTTGCATCGGTGGTACCTGTCTGTCACCCTGGGGGCTGTATGCACAGGCCAAAACTGTGAACTTAACCCTGTGGCCGCCCTGTCTGCATAGGGTAAACCTGTGCCTGTCCTGTGTGAACTTGTCTTGAGACCGTCCTGTCTAAACTTGCCCCAAGAGGATATCCTATCTGAACTTTTCCCAAGTGGCTGTGTCCAAGAAGCAGGAGTAGCGTCTCTGCCATTTGGAGCCAGCAGCTAAGGACAGACGTTGCCCTGGAGGTACCTGGCCGCTACCTGCCGCACGAGTCTGACGTCACCACTAGAGGCTTCAGTGAATGCCAAGGTAGCTGCTTAGTCACGCCACTCCAGGGTAAGTCTGGTCCGTGGCACAGTGGATTCACGAACCATGTGCACCAGCTAGGAGCGTAACAGGATGAATCTAGCATCTTTCTTCTGTGCTGCTGAATGTTCTCATATGGTCCCTACATGACCAGGTCCAGGCTTTATGACATAAATTAACTTTTATGAACGACAACAGTAAATGTGCAGTGAGGCCAAGTGTGAATTTCTGTACAAAAAACAGAGTTTCCCTTTATCCTGACTTTTCAGTTTCTTTTAAAATGGACTAACTTCAAACAGGATTGAGATAATTTACATGAAAACCATCACACCTGTGCCATAATATATCTCTAAGCTGTGTGTGACTGATGGCTGTAATCTACATCTATTCACGCCTGCAGGAGATGTGTTGGCATGGCTCCAGCCCTGGTTTCATGGATTCATTCCACATCATCAATTATATTATGCTTTTGATCCTAATGAATTCAGATTACTGCACAATCTCTCCTGAAACGGGGAGCACTAATACTCTATTCTACTGTTTTGGCCGGGACTCACAGTAGCTCCAATGCTCCACGACAAATGAGGGCAACTCCGGTTTAGTGTTGAAGCTCTCCTCTCATACATATGTTGTTGAGAATATATGTCTTTTTTTTTTTTTTTTTTTTACAGTTTCATTCTGTATATAGTGGTGGGATCGGCCTGCCTCACTGATGTAATTCCCTGGTAGTATTTAAAAAAAGGTCTCCATTGCCTTTTCCAAATGCCCAAGATCTAACTTTAAGACACCTCCGCTCTGCACTGTTATAAAAAGTTCTCTTTGAATGTCTAATATTTCTTCTTTACATTCTTCTGGCAGAAAATATTGGCCCCTATGATAGTTAACGTTGCCAAGAGCTACCGAGCCCCATACTCTAATTACCCAAGAAGGGGTTTCACCACTAGTTACTTACTTTTTTTTACTAATGAAGACTGTTGAGTTTGATCAGTAGATGTGTTATTGCCTATACTCACAGGTTTTGACTATAGTAGTTATTGCCTAAAATCCTCTGATTTCATCACTTCCAGCAGCCAGTTTTGGCCCATTTTTCATATCTGATGTGTGTCACTTTATGTGGTGATAAGTTTGGAATTCTTCACAAAGGATAATAGGAAACAAATGGACCTTAGAAATCATTTTTCAACTTCTCTTGAGTCTGACAATACCCTGTATACAGTTGTACACTACTGTCTGGGCACATGTTAGGGTTAAGAAGGGTAGGATCACCATTTAGCTATTTGAATGCAGATCTTGCTGGAATAGTTTGCAGACACGATGTATTGGGGCCACTGTTTGTTGTCACCTTACAGCTCAAAAGATGTCCACCATGCACAGGCTTGGCACTGCCTAATTCGTTTTCTAGTTCCCAGGGATTGTCTTTCTCATCACTCTTTAATCCATTGGTCTCAAACACACGGCCTATGGGTGCGGACCCTGAGTCTTCTTCATGTGGCCTGCAGGCCCTGTAGACCTCCTGATGATCACGGCCCAGTACAGGGGCCACTGACACCAGTGCTTTATTTCTATTGAATGTGTGTCCTTGGACGCACATTAAATTGAACTGTATTTCCATGGAGAGACAATTTCTCTGCACCGCAATACCAATGCGAGCTGCCGAACAATCAGTCGGCAGCTGACATCAGCGTGTCAGCGCATGGCAGCGAAGTGATAAGCCGCCGCGTTAGTAACTGCTATCTTCTGATTAGCCAGCCCCTGACATTAGTATTGCTGTGCATAGAGCTTGTCTCTGCATGGCAATACATTTCAATTGAATATGCATCCAAGGTCACACATTCAAGAGCAATAAAGAGCTGATGGAGCCTCGATCATTAAGGGGTCTACAGTGCCTGCGGACCACATGTGCAGAAACGACGCCGAGGGAACGGAGGACAGGTGGGAAGAATTTTTTTCTTTTATGTGTATGTAAAGAACGGCACAATAGCGGATCAGAAAGGGACATTACTATAAGAAGGGTATCAGGATAAGACATTACTATAAGAAAGGGACCAGAATGGGGTATTAATACAAAATAAGGAGACCAGGATGGGGACATTACTAAAAGAAGGGGACCAGGATGGGACATTACTATAATAAGGAGACTAGAATGGGACATTACTACAAGAAGGAGATCAGGATAAGACATTACTATAAGAAAGGGAACAGAATGGGTTATTACTACAAAATAAGGAGACCAGGATGGGGACATTACTAAAAGAAGGGGACCAGGATGGGACATTACTATAATAAGGAGACTAGGATGGGACATTACTTTAATAAGGACCAGGATGGGGCATTACTGTAAGAAAGAGAAAAAGATGCGGCATTGCTATCCGAAAAATACCAGAATGGGGTATTACTACAAAATAAGGAGACCAGGATGGGGACATTACTAAAAGAAGGGGACCAGGATGGAACATTACTATAATAAGGAGACTAGGATGGAACATTACTATAATAAGGACCCGGATGGGGCATTACTGTAAGAAAGAGAAAAAGATGCGGCATTGCTATAAGAAAAATACCAGAATGGGGTATTACTACAAAATAAAGAACAGGATGGGGACATTACTGCAAAAAGGGGACCAGGATGGGACATTACTGTAGTAAGGATACCATGATGCGGCATTACTATTAGAAGGGGACCACAATGGGGCATTACTACAATATGAGGAACATGAGGCGGCATTACTATAAGAAGGGAACTAGAATTAGGCATTACCAAAAGGGATCAGAATGGGGAATATTACTACAAGAAGGGGACTAGGATGGGACAATACTACAAGAGGACCAGGATGCCGACATGACCACAAGAAGGGGACCAGGATGGGATATTACTATAAGATGTTAACCAGAATTACTATATGGTGCTAATTGTAAGATGATATTACTGTATGTGGCCAATTGGGGGAATCAAAATTGTAAAAATGTAAAAAAAAAAATGCAAGAAAAAAATATTTTGCCTCTAAATTAAACAAAATAAGTGCACATTTGTTATCGCTACTTCCATAATGACCCAAGATATACAACTGTGCCATAAGCCATATGATGAAATGTCATTTAAAGAAATAAAATAAACACACCAAGAATGTTCAAAAAAATTATTAAAAGGTGAATAGAAAGAGTGGTATCACTAAAAATGTCACTTTCTCCTGCAATGAATGCGGCCCCCTAAATTAAATTTTTTCTACCCAGCCGACTTTGAGACCCCTGCTTTAAACTCTCTTCATGGATCTGGACTTACACAGAGACTCCTATGCTTGGACCACGGTGTTACCTACTGTTTGGTGGTGTAAGATGGGAAGAATAGTCAGGTAGCCGGGTCAGAACCTGGAGGGCGGGGAAAATACAAAATCAGAAGACACGAGTAGTCAGTAAATGGGCCGGAGTCACAACAGGAAACAAATACATAAGCTGTGTGCTGAGCACAGAGGAATGAACCAATAGAGAACAAGGCTGTATCTGGTAGCTTTTGGCAATATGCTTCAAGCTTTAGTAGGGTATGGTGCTCTCCAATTGGCTGAAGTAGGGAGCAGATTACTTCAGCTGGACAACACACACACCCATACTGCCAGACTGGACAGTACTACTGGTCCTAGGCACCCTAATCTTAGTGACTGGACAGAGCCTGCTCCTACCCAGAGCTTCTGGTTCCGACATCTCCTCCATTACCAGCACAACATGCAGAATGAGTAAGGACATGCCTGATGACAGAAGCTGACGTCACAAGAGTTGATCCAAGAGAAGATGGGACACCCCATTTGCAGAAGCCCTAATGACAAAATGGCAGAAAACCAAAGCAGTAGAAATCCCCAGAAAGTGACTCCATTTTGGACATTATAACCCTCAGTGAATTAATCTATAGGAGTAGTGACTATTTTGACTATACAACTACAGTCTGGAAATTAGCACGCAGTGGATGTTGGAGAATGAAAATGTCAAATATGCCATTTTACTGCCCAACACATAATGCCAAGATTGCAATCCAGGAGACACACACTGTAAATTAAGTGGGTTCTTCTCACTATAGTAATGCCAAATACATGATGCTAAATGTGGTTTGGGCTTGCTGCAAGGCTCAGAAGCGAGGGGGAGATTTGACTTTGGGAGGGTGGGTTTTGCTAGTTTGGTTTATGGAAGCCATGTTGCTTTTCCAAAACCTTTGAGCCAGTAATAATGCTGACACCTCTGTTTTTCCACTAACAGTGTGGGGGCTTAGATTTTGTGAGATGACTGCAAGATTTTATTGGTCTTATTTTCGCCTACATAACATTGTTTGGTGGCTTCTTATTCCATATTTGGGAGGCAGAATGATGAACAGTTGAACACCACGTTCTACTGGTTCATCCTATGCAGTTTTTTTTTTTAGTCTGTGAACTGTCATTGTCTTGGTGAATAATTCAATATTTTTACATAATGACTTACTTACAGCCAAAGCTAACAAGCAGTTCTCTATACTCCTCCTTCTAGACCTGTCCTCTGCCTTCGACACAGTTGACCACTGCCTCCTACTACAGATTCTCTCTTCCTTCGGGGTCAAAGACCTCACCCTTTCCTGGATCTCCTCATACCTTACCAACCGCACGTTTAGCGTTTCCTTCTCCCACACTACCTCCTCATCTCGCCCTCTCTCTGTTGGTGTCCTTCAAGGCTCTGTCCTAGGACCCCTTCTCTTCTCAATCTATAACCTTGGCGTGGGACAACTCAAAGTCCTATGGCTTCCAGTACCATCTATATGCTGATGACACTCAAATCTACCTCTCTGGCCCAGATGTCACCTCTCTGCTGTCCCGAATCCCAGAGTGTCTATCAGCCATATCTTCATTCTTCTCCTCTCGCTTCCTCAAGCTCAATGTGGTCAAAGCTGAACTAACTATCTTTCCTCCATCTCGCATATCTTCCCTACCTGATCTATCTATCTATCCCAATTAATGACATCACGCTTTCTCCCGTACCGGAAGTCCGCTGCCTCGGAGTAACCCTTGACTCTGCCCTGTCCTTCAAACCACACATCAAGCTCTCACCGCCTCCTGTTACCTCCAGCTCAAAAATATTTCCAGAATCCGTCCTTTCCTCAACCCTCACTTTACCAAAATGCTTGTGCATGCTCTAATCATCTCCCGCCTCGACTACTGCAACATCCTCCTCTGTGGCCTACCTGTCACGACGTATAACAGATATATTCAAAGATAGCAACCTATATCTAATGTGACATCATTCTAAATTTCATATAATAGAGAAAATCAACATGTATACATAGTATCTGCCAGCAATGTCTTACCTGACATAATATCCTATGTATTGTGGGTCAATACTGTGTACGTGTCATGCTGTCTCTGGATAGAGGTGGACCGGGGTCTATGCTGACCCTGAACTGAGGTCCTGACTAGTCCCTCTACCTGGAGGTACTGTTAATGGTACAGAGGTCCAGGCCGCCAGCGTAACCCTGGCTCCTGTAGATCCCTGACCACTGTAATCTAGTCCTGAGAAGGACCCTGATTACCACCACAGGGAATGGGCAGGTCACAGCTTACACACAGTCTAAGACAAACGAGACAGACAAGGGGTAAAGAAAACACAGCCTTGCATACAACACTTCCACTACAGAGGAACACAAAAGGTTAAGGAGATAAACAATAAGCGAGGAGAGGAAAAACCACAACAGGCACTCTTAGCTTAAGACTTCTCAGAAACGATCCGCTCTGCTGGTCTGAATGAATGCTTTCACCGGCAACTTCCCCAGCAGACCAGCAGGTATATGAAGGAAGCTAATTAACAAAACATCAATCACAGCTGGGCGAGGCTGGTCAGCCCAGCACCGAGAGAGAAAGAATTAACTCCCTCAGTGCCGAAAAACACCCAGCACCAGAAACTCAGCTGTGCGAAGTCAGGGTGTGCAATCGCGACGATCTCCGCCGCGACACACCCGTGACAGTACCCCTCCTTCTACGAGGGGCCTCTGGACCCTCAGGGCCTGGTCTATCTGGGTGAGTAGTGTGGAAGGCCCGAACCAAACGGTCTGCGTTAATATCCGACGCAGAAACCCACATCCTCTCCTCAGGACCATACCCCCTCCAATGAACAAGGTACTGAAGGGACCGGCGATTCAGACGTGAGTCAATGATCTTCGATACCTGAAACTCCAAATTACCATTGACCACCACTGGAGGAGGAGGTAGAGGTGACGGTATAACTGGTGCCACGTACCTCTTAAGCAACGACTTGTGGAACACATTGTGGATTTTAAATGTAGGAGGGAGGTCAAGACGGAAAGCCACCGGATTAACTATTGAACTGATCCTGTATGGCCCGATGAATCTGGGACCGAGTTTCCAGGAGGGAACCTTAAGTTTTATATTCTTGGTAGACAACCATACCAGATCGTTCACACTTAGGTCCGGACCAGACACTCTCCTCCTATCAGCCATACGTTTGTATCGGTTCCCCATAGTGCTCAGATTATTAAGCACTCCTCTCCACACTGAAGCAAGTGACGACGAAAATCGTTCCTCCTCAGGAACCCCAGAAGAGCCCCCCCCATTGAAAGTACAAAACTGGGGGTGAAAACCATATGCCCCAAAAAACGGGGACTTACCAGTGGACTCTCTCCGCCTATTGTTAAGAGCGAACTCTGCCAGAGGCAAGAAAGAAGACCAGTCCTCTTGGTTCTCTGAGACAAAACACCGGAGATATGTCTCTAAGCTCTGATTCAGACGCTCTGTCTGACCATTGGTCTGCGGATGAAAAGCCGAAGAAAATGACAACTGCATCCCCCGACGAGAACAAAATGCCTTCCAGAATTTGGACACAAACTGAGACCCCCGATCCGACACCACATCGGAAGGCAACCCGTGAAGTCTCACAATCTCCCCAATGAACACCTGCGCCAGAGTTTTAGCATTAGGAAGAGCAGGAAGAGCAATAAAATGTGCCATGTTGCTGAACCTGTCAACTACAACTAGTATGACAGTTTTACCTGAAGACGGAGGAAGGTCCGTAATGAAGTCCATAGACAGATGGGTCCATGGACGCTCCGGGATTTTCAACGGTAAAAGGGCCCCAGACGGACGGGTATGTGGGGTCTTAGAGC
Source organism: Oophaga sylvatica (assembly GCA_033576555.1). Taxonomy (NCBI): domain Eukaryota; kingdom Metazoa; phylum Chordata; class Amphibia; order Anura; family Dendrobatidae; genus Oophaga; species Oophaga sylvatica. The sequence goes on along the minus strand of JARQOD010000003.1, from coordinate 11,598,023 downwards.
GCGCACATACCCCACAGGACGCGACAAAAGTTACCACTTCTTTATTTAAGTTAGGCCACCAAAACCGGCGAGAAACGAGATCTACAGTTGCTTTACTCCCTGGGTGTCCTGCCAAAGCAGAATTATGATGTGCCTCGATAACCTTTTGTCTTAACTGATCTGGAACAAACAGTTTCCCTGGAGGTCCTACAGGGGCGTCCCCCTGAGCCTCCAATACCTCCTCCTCAAGCTCAGAGCATACAGCCGACACCACAACTCCCTCCTGAAGAATAGGAACCGGGTCATCCGTCTTCCCGGCCCCCGGGAAACTACGAGATAAGGCATCAGCCTTTACATTTTTGACCCAGGACGATATGTGACGACAAAATTAAACCTGGTAAAAAACAACGACCATCTAGCTTGTCTGGAATTCAGACGTTTTGCAGACTCTAAATACAGCAGGTTCTTGTGATCAGTAATGACGGTGACCGGGTGGACTGCCCCCTCCAAAAAGTGACGCCACTCTTCAAAAGCCAACTTAATGGCCAAGAGTTCCCTATTGCCGACATCATAATTCCTCTCGGCGGACGACAATTTTTTAGAGAAGAAAGCGCACGGATGCCATTTACCAGGGGACGGACCTTGAGATAATACCGCACCCACTCCTACGTCAGATGCGTCTACCTCCACAATGAACGGTTGTGATGCATCAGGTTGGATGAGTATGGGTGCTGAAGCAAAACATTTTTTCAAGGAGGAAAATGCTTGACAAGCTTTGTCAGACCACCTAGAAAAATCCGTCCCTTTTTTTGTCATGTCAGTGAGAGGTTTGACAACAGATGAGAAATTACGACGAAAATTCCGGTAGTAGTTAGCAAACCCCAGGAAACGCTGCAGTGCTTTAAGATCCTCTGGCCGATCCCATTCAAGCACAGCCTTCACTTTCCCAGGGTCCATACGGAAACCGGAGGCTGACACCAGGAATCCTAAAAACTGAAGTTCTTGTACAGCGAATACACACTTCTCCCATTTGGCGTACAGTTTATTATCTCGCAAGATCTGCAACACTTGTCTCACATGCTCCTGATGAGACACAAGATCCACCGAGTAAATTAAGATGTCATCTAGATAAATGACAACAAACTGTCCCACTAGGTGGCGAAAGATGTCATTAACAAAATGTTGAAACACCGCCGGGGCAGTAGTCAGACCGAAAGGCATGACAAGGTTCTCATAATGTCCTTCCGGAGTGTTAAACGCCGTCTTCCACTCATCCCCCTCCTTTATCCTAATCAGATTATACGCCCCCCTGAGATCCAACTTAGAGAACCATTTGGCGCCCACAATCTGATTGAAGAGATCAGGAATAAGTGGGAGCGGATACGGATCTCGGACCGTAATCCAATTAAGCTCACGGAAATCCAGGCAAGGGCGTAGGCCTCCATCTTTTTTCTTCACAAAGAAGAACCCCGCGGCCACTGGGGAAGATGAAGGTCTAATATGCCCCTTGGCCAGACTTTCCGAAATGTAATCCTTCATAGCTTGCCTCTCAGGACCAGAAAGGTTATATAACCTAGATTTTGGTAACTTAGCATCAGGAAGCAATTTTATAGCACAGTCATATGCGCAATGAGGAGGTAATTCTTGACACCCTTCCTCTGAAAACACATCCTCAAAGTCCTCCAGAAAAGGAGGTAAGGTTCTAGGCACGACCGTACCGATGACCGTGTTCATGCAGTTACTATTGCAAAATTCACCCCACTGGCTTATCTCTCTGGATTGCCAATTAATAACTGGGTTATGTTTAGTTAACCAAGGAAGTCCCAACACAATAGGAGTGGGAAGGCCCTCCAACACATAACAAGACAATAGTTCTTTATGTATTGCCCCCACTCGAAGGTCTATGTTATGCACGGCTTGCACAAAGCTACCTTGACCGAGAGGCCTGGCATCAATAGAGAGTATAGGGATAGGTTTGGCCAATACACTCAGTTGCATACCTTGCACCTAGGCAAACCGAGCGTCCACCAGATTAGCCGCGGCCCCACTATCCAGAAGAACAGAAATCCTCTCAGTTCTCGTACCTACCACCACCTCCGCTGGTACGAGAAACTGAGACGGACTTGGGGACGAAATACATACTCCCAGATTGTCGTCCACCACACAACCTGGGATTAATAGTTTTCCGGCGACTTCTTGCTCAGTACAGTACGGGATGGACACCCCTCAATAAAATGTCCCTCTCTCCCGCAGAAGAAACACCTTCTTGTTTTGCGGCGCACCGCCGATCCCCTCCCTCGGAATGATGTCCCTCCCAACTGCATAGGTTCCTCGGAACAAACCAGGGGAACCTCAATATTAGGGACTTTAGAAGGAGGTGGAGTCATCACAGGGGGCGGAGTTACCCCACACCTCTCCCGAAGCCGTCTATCAATGCGAATAGCAAGAGCCATAGCGGCCTCCAGTGACGAGGGAGAATCATACTGAGCCAACACATCTTTTAATTTGTCAGATAAACCTTGACAAAACTGGCTCTTAAGAGCCGGGTCATTCCACTGAGTATCCGTGGCCCACCTACGGAACTCTGAAGAAAATTCCTCCGCCGGACGATCTCCCTGCTGTATCCTACGTAACTTCATTTCAGCAAGGGAGACCCGATCCGGGTCATCATATACCAGACCCAGGGCTGTAAAAAATCGGTCCACTGACTGGAGAGCCGGGGAGCCCGGGGGGAGAGAGAACGCCCAGGATTGAGGGTCCCCTTGTAAGAGTGAGATGACAATTCCCACCCTCTGATCCTCACTCCCCGACGACTGCGGCCGCAGCCGAAAATACAATTTACATGCTTCCCGGAAAGTAAAAAACTTGTCCCGCCCACCAGTGAACCTGTCCGGGAGAGCTACTTTAGGTTCAAATCTGGTTTTCTCCCGGGGTACAAAACCTTGGATTTAACGTCCGTCAGCTCCATGGACAAACTCTGCAACTGCTGAGCTAAATGGGCTACTGGATCCATGGTGGCTGGGGAGAATCTTTAGAGTGGCCGGTGAAAATGTCACGACGTATAACAGATATATTCAAAGATAGCAACCTATATCTAATGTGACATCATTCTAAATTTCATATAATAGAGAAAATCAACATGTATACATAGTATCTGCCAGCAATGTCTTACCTGACATAATATCCTATGTATTGTGGGTCAATACTGTGTACGTGTCATGCTGTCTCTGGATAGAGGTGGACTGGGGTCTATGCTGACCCTGAACTGGGGTCCTGACTAGTCCCTCTACCTGGAGGTACTGTTAATGGTACAGAGGTCCAGGCCGCCAGCGTAACCCTGTCTCCTGTAGATCCCTGAGCACTGTAATCTAGTCCTGAGAAGGACCCTGATTACCACCACAGGGAATGGGCAGGTCACAACTTACACACAGTCTAAGACAAACGAGACAGACAAGGGGTAAAGAAAACACAGCCTTGCATACAACACTTCCACTACAGAGGAACACAAAAGGTTAAGGAGATAAACAATAAGCGAGGAGAGGAAAAACCACAACAGGCACTCTTAGCTTAAGACTTCTCAGAAACGATCCGCTCTGCTGGTCTGAATGAATGCTTTCACCGGCAACTTCCCCAGCAGACCAGCAGGTATATGAAGGAAGCTAATTAACAAAACATCAATCGCAGCTGGGCGAGGCTGGTCAGCCCAGCACCGAGAGAGAAAGAATTAACTCCCTCAGTGCCGAAAAACACCCAGCACCAGAAACTCAGCTGTGCGAAGTCAGGGTGTGCAATCGCGACGATCTCCGCCGCGACACACCCGTGACACTACCTTCTAACTCTATCGCACCCCTCCAGTACGTCCTCAACTCTGCTGCCTGACTAATCTCCCTCCTCGCTACACTCCTGCTTCCCCTCTTTGCAAATCCCTTCACTGGCTCACAATTTCCCAGCGTATCCAGTTTAAACTACTAACAATGACCTACAAAGCCATCCATAATCTTTCTCCATATATTTCTGAACTTTCCTCCACGCTTATTAGCTCTTCACCCAGTTGTCTCCAAGATTTTTCCTGAATATTCCCCATCCTCTAGAATTCCGTGCCCCAACACGTCCGGTTATCCACCACATTTGGATCCTTCAGACGGAACTTGAAAACCCATCTCTTCAAAAAAGCTTACAACCTGTAATGATCACGCGTCGCCTCAACACCATCGGAGCTACTGCAACCGACCTACTGTCTCCTTCCCCATAATCTTGTAGAATGTAAGCCCGCAAGTGCAGGGTCCTCTTCCCTCTGTACCAGTCTGTCATAGTTTGTTTATTGTAAGTGATATTTGTATTTTGATGTAGCCCCGTCTCATGTATAGCTCCGTGGAATTATTGGTGCTATATAAATCAAGGATTTTTTATTCAAAAATAATAATTGGCTTTATTCTTGGCAGATGACCGTACCAGATCAGAGGAACAGCTGACATCAATTTTTAAATCAGATGATCTTGAGATCCCACAGAATACAATTGAAGTGAATGCCATTACTCCAGATGTACCATCATCCTTTCACAGCAAAAATCTATCATCTGATCCTTTGAAACAGGTCCTGTTTTCTGATTCATTACCAACTACTAAGGAAAATCATAGTCATAAAATAAGCATTAAAACACACATTACTTCTAAAGCAAAGAAGCCATTTTCACGTTCAGAATATGGAAATAGTTTTCCCCTCGAAAAGTCTTTTCTTAAACATCAAAAAATTCACACAGCGAAAAATAATTTTTTTTGTTCCAAGTGTGGAAAATGTTTTAACCAGAAATCAGACCTTGTTAGTCACAAGAGAACTCACACAGAGGTGAAGCCTTTTTCATGTTCAGAATGTGGGAAGAGTTTTATCCAGAAATCAGGTTTGGTTAAGCACCAGATAATTCACACAGGGGAGAAGCCTTTTTCCTGTTCAGAATGTGGGAAATGTTTTAACCAGAAATCAAATTTTGTTAAGCACCAAAGAACTCACACAGGGGAGAAGCCTTTTTCATGTTCAGAATGTGGGAAATGTTTTAACCAGAAATCAGATTTTGTTATGCACCAAAGAACTCACACAGGAGAGAAGCCTTTTTCATGTTCAAAATGTGGGAAATGTTTTAACCGGAAATCAAATTTTGTTACGCACCAGAGAACTCACACAGGAGAGAAACCTTTTTCCTGTTCAGAATGTGGGAAATGTTTTACAGATACATCAAATCTTATCGCACATCAGAGAACTCACACAGGGGAGAAGCCTTTTTTATGTTCAGAATGTGGGAAATGTTTTAACCATAAATCAAATTTTGTTAAGCACCAGAGAACCCACACAGGAGAGAAGCCTTTTTCATGTTCAGAATGTGGTAAATGTTTTAACCGGAAGTCAAATTTTATTACTCACCAGAGAACCCACACAGGGGAGAAACCTTTTTCCTGTTCAGAATGTGGGAAATGTTTTACTGATACATCAAATCTTATTGCACATCAGAGAACACACACAGGGCAGAAGCCGTTTTCATATTCAGAATGTTGAAAATGTTTTGTGAAGAAATCATCTATTATTAATCACCAAAGAATTCACACAGGGGAGAAGCCTTTTTCATGCTCTTAATGTGGGAAAACTTACATGGAAGTTACTTTAAATAAACATCAGAGAACTCACACAGGGGAGAAGCGTTTTCCTTGTTCAGAATGTTGGAAATGTTTTAACCTAAAATTGTATCTTCTTCAAGGGGTTGTAAACTATTAGGACAACCCCTTATCATTCCTCATGTTTGGCCTCAATAAAATAAAAACTCTCATACTTCCCATGGTAGGGCCGTTCCAGCGGCATTGGCACTCACTTTCCTAGAGCTCATGTGAGGTTGTTACATCACACAAGAAGGTCGCCTAATCAATGCCAGTATCAATGTCCCTGCCTTTGAAAGTATTGAACATCAACAGGAAGCCAGGACTGCGGCTGCTTTCTGACTTCCTTTTTATATTTGATTTGTCTGAAGGTGGGGACAGTGATGCCAACACTGATTGGGCGCAGGGCTCATGTGACGTAACAACATCCCATAAGCTTTGGGAATACAAGTGCTGACACCGTTGGAATGGTGCAAGCAAGGGAGGTGAGTATAAGTGTTTTTATTTTAACAGGATCAAACATGAGGAGCGAGAAGGGGTTGTCCAAGTAGTGGACAATTCCTTTAAACATCAAAAATCCCACACAGAAGCCATTCTCATACTGTGAGAAATGAATTACTAGAAAATTGTATTTTGTTGACCATTAAAAATAACTCGGACAGGGAGAAACTATATACAGTTATGCTCAAAAGTTTACATACCCCAGCAGAATTTTTTGCTTTCTTGGTCTTTTTATCAGAGAATATGAATGATAACACCAAAATTTTTTCTACACTTGTGGTTAGTGGTTGGTTGAAGCCATTTATTGTCAAAATACTGTGTTTTGGACTTCCGGCAGGCGGAGCCAAGGAATGGCCGCTTTTTAGCAGAGCTCCCCGCTGGCCTACTCTCATCCGTGGCCATCCCTCAGTTTGTGAACGGAGAAACAGCATTAATCAGCGGGGGGAATACCTGGACAGGGGGCTCGTCTGTCCGGTCTGCCTCTCCAGGCTCCTCGGGAGGCTCCAGGCGCAGGAGACGCTATGCAGCGTGGTACAGGCCGCTGCCTGCAAGCTGTGACTATAGAGGGACTTGCACAGATAAGAGGTCCCGAGATAACAAGCGACCACCCTCCGGGAGAGAAAAAACAAACAGTGAAGCCCTGAAGATCTGGCTGTTATCGCATCTAGGGCCGGAGGAGGTGAGTGCAGTGGCAATAGGGGGAGGGTTAACTACAACAGACGCCATCTTCCTGCCACTTACAGCCCTCAGCAGTATCCCTGCACTACAGGTTTGTTGTGAGCTGCATTGTGCATTGTTTTAAGTTGCTGACCATCTCCTCAAAGGTGACAGATGCAATAAAGCACTCAAGGTCTGTCTGATAAGGGTTTAACCTCTGAGGCCCCTTTACAGAGCTCAAATAAATCAGCCTTAAGGGTATGCCACACTGAACAATATCGCTAACGGGATCGCTAAAAAAGTCACTATTTAGCGATCCCGTTAGCGATGTTGTTCAGTGCGGCAGCTGCCAGCGACGAGCTTCCTGCTGTGATCTCGCTCGTCGCTGGAATCGTTCCGGACCCTATTTTCTCGTCGGCGCTCCCGCTGGGTAAGTATATATCGCTAGTGTGGCACCTTTTCTTAGCGATTTAGCGGTACTTTTGTACCGCTAAAGTCGTTAAGAAGATCGCTAACGGCGATAGCGTCGTTAACTATATCGCTAAATGTGGCCGCACTTAGCGATATAGAAACAATCCCGCTAGCGATCGCATTAGTATGCGTCGTTATCGTGATCGCTAGCGGGATTGTTTAGTGTGGCAGTACCTTTAGAAGTCACAAGGGGATTAACTCAGACTACACACAATACAGGACCTAGAGGACAGTTAATATTGACTTTATTAACCCTTTGGCAGCGGTCTAACCTGGTGAAGTCCTCACTCAGTGACACATTAATTTGCTTACAACTTAGAGGATTATATTAGTCCTCTCTGACTTTCAAGGTTATTTAACCTCTATAAATAAAGGTCATCAACAAGAGTCTAATATTCTATACGCTCCATATAGGAGTTAAATGCTACATAGCAGATTCTAATGTAACTTTTCTTAACTGAGACATCACCGCCTTCTATCTTCTCACCAATGTCGCTGAGTATGGATAAATTTGTGGGCAAACAAACTAAAGGAGGCCGTGCCTCTTATCGAAACCAACAAGGCTCATCCTCACCTAAATCTACCTCTGATACCAGTAGCGAGACTTCTCATTCAATAGCTGATGCCATCATGGAACGCCTTATGCCCGAAATAGACTCTAGATTTGCCACCTTCAAACCTCAATAGACTCTATAATATCACAAGTTAATAGTCAGGGCACTCGCCTGGATGAGGCTGAACAACGTATCTCTGATCTGGAGGATGTTACCAGGGAAATGGCAGAACGTCTAGAGGGAAAAGAGAAAGTCGTCACAGAGCTTCAATCCAAAGTGGACGACTTAGAAAACCGATCTAGACGCAATAACTTGAAACTGATAGGACTACCTGAGTCCATACATCCCTCTGAATTGCTAAAACTAACATCTGAGTGGCTGCCAGGAGCCTTGGACATTCAACTAACATCCAGTTCAATGGCGGTTGAGAGAGCACACAGAATAGGCCCGCAGAGGGGAAAAGACAATGACAGACCCAGATCGGTGATATTCAAGGTCCTTGACTTTCAAGACAAAATTCGTCTACTCACCGCTTACAGGAAGAAAGCGCACCTAGCCTACGAAAGGCACAAGGTTCTGATGTTTCAGGACTATTCGGCCATGGTGACGACCAGACGCAGGGCCTTCAACCCGGTATGTAAGTTGCTGGCTGACAAAAACATCAGGTTTGGCCTGCAATATCGTGCGACACTGCGCTTTAACCTATCTGGGAAAAACTGGGCTTTCAATGACCCGGTGAAGGCTCTGGAGGTTGTCCGGGATACTCCCCAGCCACCATGAGCAAGATCCAGAGTGGCTTACTCAGTGACAATACCATGAATCACATAAGGTGATGTCAACTGACATCTGTTTGTTATGTTGTTGTTTTTGCTGTATTTTTACTTCTGCATCTAACGTTAGGATGCGGGTTTAAGGGAAATGTTGAATATGGCACACAATTACAAATTTTGTGGGAGGGGGAGGTTTTTTTGGGAGAGGGTCTCTGCATTCGACTTCAGGTAATCAATAATCCAGGGATTCTAATGCCTACTCGCTGGGATGGGCAGGGATCCCATTATTATGTAGCGGTTACATCTAATCGCATTTCCCGCACTGGAGTGTGTTAATGGTAGAAATCAATAGGCAAAAAATGTCCGCTGTGACATCTCTCCTTTGGTGTTCCTGAAATGTCAATGGCCTAAATTCCCCGGTCAAGAGGAAAAAAATTTTAAATTATCTGCATCGAGAAAATTTTCATATTGTACTTTTGCAGGAGACACACTGGGTGAAGGGCAACCATCCGGTGTTTTCTAGCAAAAAATTTATGTTATGTGCAGAAGCTTCTTTTACTAAAAAAACAGGGGTGTCGCTATTATCATAAACAGGAATATTGACCATGAGATAGTGGATGTGTTAGAAGATACTTCAGGGAGGTTTGTCTGTGTTAAGCTGGTTATAGAGGGACGACCTACAGTGTAATTAATATTTATGCGCCAAATTCGTCGGATCCATTCTTTCGGGCTAATGTGCTAAAACAAATCGCTGGTTGGGACACCTCCCATATGATTGTGGGTGGCGATTTTAATGAGGTACATGACATTGAGATGTATAGATCTAATTCTCAATCTCATATATCTACGCAAGGGAGACTAATACAATCTTTTTTAGATCACCTGGGATTGTTGGATGTTTGGAGAGTGCAACACCCTGTTGAGAGCTATTACTCTCACTATTCACATGTTCATAATTCCCATGCTAGAATTGACTACTGGTTTTTGGGCCCCTTACTCATGCCAAGAATCACACATACCAAAATTCTGGACGTGCACATCTCAGATCATGCACCGATAACGTTCAGCCTAAAACTAACTAACCCAATCTATTTTCATAGGAAATGGAGATTCCCGTCATATTTATATCACTCAGATGATTTAAAAAAAATCATACAATTCTCATGGGACACGTACAAATCTGATAACCTAATGCATTGTGAAACACCAATTCTTTTCTGGGATACCTCTAAAGCAGTGTTGAGAGGGCAAATAATCGCGTATATATGTCAGAAAAAAAAACAGTTGCAGGACCGGACCCTGGCGGCGCAGAGGGCTTTAACTTTAGCATATAAAAATGTTAAACTTAATAATTCACCCCTCACGAAAAAACAATATGTCGAGGCAAAGGAATCGGTGGATGCACTAGCTCATGAATGGGCCACTTATAGTATTGATCTTCAAAAGCACAAATTTTTTAAATGGGGCAAACCTGGCAAATTACTTGCATCTCTTACTAGACCATATAGAAAGGCCACAAGGATTCACAAAATTCGGACCAAAGGGGGCAGAGTGTTGACAGAGAATGAGGAGATTGTAGAGGAATTTAGATCATTTTTTGGCTCCCTGTACAGTCATGGACAAAAGTTTTGAGAATGACACAAATATTAATTTTTACAAAGTCTACTGCTTCACTTTTTCTAATGGCAATTTGCATATACTCCAGAATGTTATAAAGAGTGATCAGCTTAACAGCAATTACTTGCAAAGTCAATATTTGGCTAGAAAATGAACTTTATCCCCCCAAAACACATTTCAACATCATTGCAGCCCTGCCTTAAAAGGACCAGCTAACCTCTTTTCAGTGATTGCTCCATTAACACAGGTGTGGGTGTTGATGAGGACATGGCTGGAGATCAATCTGTCATGATTAAATAAGAATGACACCACTGGACACTTTAAAAGGAGGCTGGTGCTTGGCATCATTGTTCCTTTTCTGTTAACCATGGTTATCTCTAAAGAAACATGTGCAGTCATCATTGCAATGCACAAAAATAGCCTAACAGGGAAGAGTATCGCAGCTAGAAAGATTGCACCTCAGTCAACAATCTATCGCATCATCAAGAACTTCAAGGAGAGAGGTTCCATTGTTGCCAAAAAGGCTCCAGGGCGCCCAAGAAAGACCAGCAAGCGCCAGGACCGTCTCTTAAAAGTGTTTCCGCTGCGGGATCGGGCTACCAGCAGTGCAGAGCTTGCTCAGGAATGGCAGCAGGCAGGTGTGAGTGCATCTGCACGCACTGTGAGGCGGAGACTCTTGGAGCAAGGCCTGGTCTCAAGGAGGGCAGCAAAGAAGCCACTTCTCTCCAGAAAAAACATCATGGACAGACTGATATTCTGCAAAAGGTACAGGCAGTGGACTGCTGAGGACTGGGTTAAAGTTATTTTCTCTGATGAATCCCCTTTTCGATTGTTTGGGACATCAGGAAAACGCCTCATTTGGAGAAGACAAGGTGAGCGCTACCACCAGTTTTGTCTCATGCCAACTGTTAAGCATCCTGAAACCATTCATGTGTGGGGTTGCTTCTCAGCCAAGGGAATCGGCTCTCTCACAGTCTTGCCTAAAAACACAGCCATGAATAAAGAATGGTACCAGAATGTCCTCCAAGAGCAACTTCTCCCAACCCTCCAAGAGCAGTTTGGCGATCAACAATGCCTTTTTACAGCATGATGGAGCACCTTGCCATAAAGCAAAGGTGATAACTAAATGGCTCAGGGAACAAAACAGAGAGATTTTGGGTCCATGGCCTGGAAACTCCCCAGATCTTAATCCCATTGGAACTTGTGGTCAATCATCAAGAGACGGGTGGACAAACAAAAACCTAAAAATTCGGACAAAATGAAAGCTGTTGTGAATGTGCTAGAAATGAATTCTGAGCAGAAGCTCCCTCTGGTGGTTACAAACAGTACTGAACTATCCAATGAAGATTGTGAAGATTGGCGATCAGGTGTTACTGACTGGTCTTATATAAGGGAGGTTCCCTCCCATCAGGGTTGCCGGTGATCAATTGTTCTGGTCTCATCTTTGATTCCTGTTCACTTTGTAGCTTGCTGTTTCGTGCCTGCATCTTCTGCTAACAGATAAGACATTTTCTTCTTTTAGTTTTTTGTGCTTGCTTTTTGCATTTTGTCCTGCACTTCTGTGGGGGTCTGCCGGGTCCCCTCCGGGGGCTTGTGCTCCTCTCAGTTTAGTTCAGCCACTGTTGTTTGTTCATTTGCCTTTTCCAGTTTTTTCAGTGGCTGCTGTTTAGTTTTGTTACACCAGAGAACTAATTTAGGTGGTAGAGGTCGTGTGATCTCAGGTGTTTTCGTAATTAGTAGAGTTGGTACTTTTCAGGGTTTTTTGGGATTACAGTAAGTGTCCTTCCTATCCTTTTCTATTTAGGAAGTTTGGGCCCCAACGTTTGCTCATACTATTTTCTGTCTGTGTCTGTATTTCCTCTTGTCTAACCGCCATTACATGTTTGGGGGCTTTCTATGTTCTTTGGGGATCTGCTCCGGGGCAGATAGATTTCCTCTTTCTGTCTTTAATTGTAGCTAGCTTCTCAGGCTGTGTTGAGGCGTCTAGGACCAACGTAGGTACGCTCCACGGCTGCCTTTAGTTGTGGTGGTTAGTCAGGGTACTGCAATCCCATAGATTCCAACCTCTCTGGTGTATTTCCTTTTTTGCCTGCTCTCCTCAGCTACCAAATCATAACAGTATCACCGGCCCAAAAACTGATATTTGTATGGTACTCACAGAAGGGAAAAATAGTGTTAAAGAAAGAAGATTGTCAGAGTTGTCAGAGATTTTTTTTTTTTCCCTCTGTTTCTCTGAATGCTGAGGAGGATTTTTTTTTCTCTCAATGGTGTTTGCACAGTTGTCTGGCCGTGTGGATCAGCTTGCCACTGAAGTTCGGAGTATTGCTACCTATCTTGCAGGGTTGCCTGTTGTGGAACCTAGGATTCCCATGCCAGATTTGTTTTTAGGGGATCGAGCTAAATTTCTGAATTTCAAAAATAACTGTAAGTTGTTTTTTGCCTTGAAATCTAAGTCCTCAGGGAACGCAGCACAGCAGGTTCAAATTGTCATCTCTCTCCTGCGCGGCGATCCTCAGGATTGGGCTTTTTCCCTGACACCTGGGGATCCTGTTTTGAGTAATGTTGATGCATTTTTTCAGGCTCTGGGGTTTTTGTACGATGAGCCTAATGTCACTGATCAAGCTGAAAAAGCCTTGTTGGCATTAAATCAGGGGCTTGAAGACACTGAGTTATACTGCCAGAGATTCCGTAGGTGGGCAGTCCTGACCAAATGGAATGACGATGCTTTGGCAGCCCTTTTTCGGAAGGATGTTATGGTGGGATTCCCTGTCCCCTCTGGTCTCAATGATTCTATGTCATTAGCGATTCAAATTGACAGACGTTTGCGTGAGCGTAGAGGTATGCGTGGAACAGTGTTGCCTTGTGAACCAGCTTCTGAACCCATGCAGTGTGATAGAGTGGCTTCTGGGGCACAGCGTCATGAGTTTCGAAAACGCAATGGGTTATGTTTCTACTGTGGTGATGCCTCTCATGCTATTTCAGTCTGCCCTAAGCGGGGAAGACGTTTTGCACGTTCAGTTGTCTTGGGTAGTGTTCAGACTAAATTTTTGTTGACTATTACCCTGATTTGCTCCCTGTCCACATTTTCTGCTCAGGCTTTTGTTGATTCGGGAGCAACTATTAACCTGATGGATTTTGATTTTGCTAAACGTGGGTTTCCCTTGATACCCCTATGGAAGTCTATTCCCCTACTGGGGATCGATTCTACCCCTTTGGCTGAGAATAAACCTCAGTTCTCTACTCAGGTGATAATGAGGGTTGAACCTGATCATCAGGAGAGTTGCAAATTTTTGGTGCTGTATAATCTGCATGACATCGTACTGGGTTTCCCTTGGTTACAGTCTCATAATCCTGTTTTGGATTGAAAATCTGTGTCTGTAACCAGTTGGGGCTGCCAATGTTATGATCTGCTACAAGCACTAAGGAAAGGTGGGAATTCTGTCCCTACAATAGAACTAAGCTGGATCCCTACGATTTAACGGGGAACCTGATCCTGCGACCAGACCCGCTAAAGTCCTCAGCTAGTCTGAACGAAGACCTATAGTTGCGAGGGAGGAATCCCTACAAGATCTAGGGACTGGGTGAAAAGGTGGACACCTACTAAAAGAAAGTGTAGCAGGGAAAACAAAACAGAAAACAAATTACTAAGAGATCCTAAGATCAAGCAAAACTGACAGAGTAAGGCACCAAAGCACCTGGCTAGCTTAAGAGTAGATAATACAATGAAGTCCAGCAAAGCCAGAAGGGCGGAGCCAGACTAAATAGGGTAAAATGGTCATGTGACCAGCAAACTGAAACAAAACCTAACAAGAGGGTTATAACAGCCAATGTGTTAATACCTACACTCCTGTTTTTTCTGCCTCCCCCCAGGCTCAGGATGTTCCTGACTTTTTGACTGATTTTTCTGATGTGTTTAGCAAAAGTAAATCTGCATCCTTGCCCCCCCCATAGGAACTATGACTGCGCTATTGAATTAGAGCCTGGTAGTAAATTCCCTAAAGGTCGCCTTTTTAACTTGTCTGTACCTGAACATGACGCTATGCGGTCTTATATTAAGGAGTCATTGGAGAAGGGTCATATCAGACCATCCTCTTCACCCTTGGGTGCCGGTTTTTTCTTTGTGGCCAAAAAGGATGGTTCATTAAGGCCGTGTATTGATTATCGTCTCTTGAACAATATCACTGTGAAATATCAATATCCGTTACCCTTGATTTCTGACCTGTTTTCCAGGGTGAAAAGTGCTACTTGGTTTACCAAGCTTGACCTCAGGGGGGCATATAACCTTATTCGCATTAAGCATGGGGATGAATGGAAGACGGCATTTAATACCCCAGAGGGGCATTTTGAGTACCTAGTGATGCCCTTTGGGCTCACTAATGCTCCTTCTGTCTTCCAGTCCTTCATGAATGACATTTTCAGGGATTTTGTGGATAAATTTCTGATTGTTTATTTGGATGATATCTTGATTTTTTCCAATGACTGGGACTCTCATGTGAAACATGTTCGGACTGTGTTCCAGATTTTGAGAGAGAATGCTCTGTATGTGAAGGGATCAAAGTGTCTTTTTGGCGTACAGAGGATCTCATTTCTGGGATTCATTTTGTCCCCATCTGTTATTGAAATGGACCCGGTCAAGGTTCAGGCCATCTGTGATTGGGTCCAACCTACTTCATTAAAGGCTCTTCAAAGATTCTTGGGTTTTGCCAATTTTTATCGTAAATTTATTGGTAATTTCTCTGTTATTGTTAAACCATTGACTGATTTGACCAAAAAGGGTTCTGATGTGGTGAATTGGTCTCCTGAGGCAGTCTCTGCGTTTCAGGAACTTAAGCAGAGATTCACTTCTGCTCCTGTTCTACGGCAGCCTGATGTTTCTCTGCCATTTCAGGTGGAGGTTGATGCCTCTGAAATTGGGGCAGGTGCCGTTTTGTCCCAAAGAGATCCAGAGACCTCTAAAAGTAACCCTTGTGCCTTTTTTTCTCTCGAAAATTTTCTCCAACTGAACGTAATTATGACGTGGGTAATCGGGAGTTATTGGCCATGAAGTGGGCTTTTGAAGAGTGGAGACATTGGCTGGAGGGAGCCAAACATCAGGTGGTGGTCCTTACGGACCATAAGAATCTGGTCTATCTGGAATCTGCCAAGCGACTCAATCCTAGACAGGCCAGGTGGGCCTTGTTTTTCACATGTTTTAATTTTGTGGTTTCCTTTCTTCCTGGCACTAAGAATGTTAAGGCGGATGCCCTCTCAAGGAGTTTCCTTGCGGACTCTCCTGAGTTATCTGATCCTGCTGTTATTTTGAAAGAGGGTGTAGTTCTTTCCGCCATCTCGCCCAATTTGAGACTGGCTCTGGAAGGGTGTCAGGAGGATAAACCCAAGCGCTGCCCTATTGGGAAATTGTTTATCCCAGACCGGTGGAAAAAGAGTGTGATGTCTGAGATTCATTGTTCCGCGTTGGCCGGTCATCCCGGAATTTTTGGTACCAGAGACTTGGTTAGTCGGTCCTTTTGGTGGCCTACTTTGTCTCGTGACGTCAGGGAATTTGTGCAGTCCTGCGGGACTTCCTCTCGCTCCAAGCCTTGCTCTCGCTCTAGTGGTTTGTTGATGCCATTGCCTGTGCCCAAGAGACCATGGACCCATATCTCTATGGATTTCATTTCCGACCTCCCTGTTTCTCAGAGAATGACTGTTATCTGGGTGATTTGTGATGGGTTTTCCAAAATGATACATCTTGTGCCATTACCTAAGTTGCCTTCCTCCTCTGAATTGGTGCCTTTGTTAATTCAGCACGTGGTTCGGTTACACGGCATTCCTGAGAACATTGTGTCTGACAGAGGAGTCCAGTTCGTTTCCAGATTTTGGAGGACTCTTTCTTCTAAACTTGGTGTTCAATTGTCTTTCTCCTCGGCTTTTCATCCTCAGACCAACGGACAAACTGAGAGAACAAACCAGACATTGGAGACTTATCTGAGATGCTTTGTGTCTGCTGATCAGGATGACTGGGTCTCTTTTTTGCCTTTGGCTGAGTTTGCTCTTAATAATAGGGCTAGCTCTGCCACTTTGATGTCTCCATTTTTCTGCAATTTTGGGTTTCACCCTCGATTTTCTTCGGGACAGACGGAGGCTTCTGTCTGTCCAGGTGTTGACTCTGTTGTGGAGCGTATGCAGCAGATTTGGGACCAGGTAGTGGAGAGGTTGTCCCTCTCTCAGGAGAGGGCCCAGCGGTTTGCCAACCGGCATTGGACTGATGGTCCTCGGTTTGAAGTGGGGGACTTGGTCTGGTTGTCCTCAAGAAATATCCCTATGAGAGTTGCATCTCCTAAGTTTAAGCCTAGGTTCATTGGACCTTATAAGATCATGGAGATTCTTAATCCTGTTTCCTTTCGTTTACTTCTTCCAGGGACATTTAAGATCCATAACGTGTTCCACAAGTCCTTATTGAAGAGGTTTCTCGAGCCAGTGGTTCCTATGGCTGCGCCTCCTGACCCTGTTTTGGTTGAGGGCAATCTGGAGTATGTGGTTGAGAAAATATTGGATTCTCGTTTTTCTAGACGGAAACTCCAGTATTTGGTTAAGTGGAGAGGTTATGGTCAGGAGGACAGTTCTTGGGTGTTTGCTTCGGACATCCATGCTAGGAGACTCATCCGTGCGTATCACAGAGCTCATCCTGACCTACCTGGTTGCTCAAATGAGGGTTCGGTGACCCCTCCTCAAGGGGGGGGTACTGTTGTGAATGTGCTAGAAATGAATTCTGAGCAAAAGCTCCCTCTGGTGGTTACAAACAGTACTGAACTATCCAATGAAGATTGTGAAGATTGGCGATCAGGTGTTACTGACTGGTCTTATATAAGGGAGGTTCCCTCCCATCAGGGTTGCCGGTGATCAATTGTTCTGGTCTCATCTTTGATTCCTGTTCACTTTGTAGCTTGCTATTTCGTGCCTGCATCTTCTGCTAACAGATAAGACATTTTCTTCTTTTATTTTTTTGTGCTTGCTATTTGCATTTTGTCCTGCACTTCTGTGGGGGTCTGCCGGGTCCCCTCCGGGGGCTTGTGCTCCGCTCAGTTTAGTTCAGCCACTGTTGTTTGTTCATTTGCCTTTTCCAGTTTTTTCAGTGGCTGCTGTTTAGTTTTGTTACACCAGAGAACTAATTTAGGTGGTAGAGGTCGTGTGATCTCAGGTGTTTTTGTAATTAGTAGAGTTGGTACTTTTCAGGGTTTTTTGGGATTGCAGTAAGTGTCCTTCCTATCCTTTTCTATTTAGGAAGTTTGGGCCCCAACGTTTGCTCATACTATTTTCTGTCTGTGTCTGTATTTCCTCTTGTCTAACCGCCATTACATGTTTGGGGGCTTTCTATGTTCTTTGGGGATCTGCTCCGGGGCAGATAGTTTTCCTCTTTCTGTCTTTAGGTGTAGTTAGCTTCTCAGGCTGTGACGAGGTGTCTAGGACCAACGTAGGTACGCTCCACGGTTGCCTTTAGTTGTGGTGGTTAGTCAGGGTACTGCAATCCCATAAATTCCAACCTCTCTGGTGTATTTCCTTTTTTGCCTGCTCTCCTCAGCTACCAAATCATAACAGAAAGCATTGATTGTGCAAGAATGGACTGCTATCAGTCAGGATTTGGTCCAGAAGTTGATTGAGAGCATGCCAGGGAGAATTGCAGAGGTCCTGAAGAAGAAGGGTCAACACTGCAAATATTGACTTGCTGCATTAACTCATTCTAACTGTCAATATAAGCTTTTGTTACTCATATGTTTGCAATTATATTTCTGTCTGTGATAAAAACATCTGTCAAACACACATAAAAACCAGAGGGCAGCAGATCATGTGAAAATATAATATTTGTGTCATTCTCAAAACTTTTGGCCATGACCGTACAAAACGGAGAAGAGAGAGAGGGGACGATATTCTAAACTTTATGCAAAGGGAAGTGGCACCTTTATTAACAGAGGAACACAGGGAAATGTTAATGCTCCTATATCCCCTTCAGAAGTCATCCAAACTATCAGCTCCTTGAACCTCTCTAAATCTCCTGGCCCTGATGGGTATAGCAATGAATTTTACAAAATATTAGGAGGAAGTATAGGGACACATCTTTGTGAAGTCTTTAATCAGTTGGTTCAATCGGGGCAGCTCCGGACCGTTTCAATGAAGCAGGCATAATAGTGCTCCCCAAACCTGGCAAAGATCCTTTACTAGTGGAAGGATATAGACCAATCTCGCTTTTAAACTCTGACTTTATTTGCTAGTATTTTAATGAAAATTTTAGAGTGCAAAAAATAATCCCCAACCTGATATTGCCTCAACAAATTGGGTTTGTCCACGGTAAATCCATAACATACAACATACGGACGGCTTTGGGAGCTATCTCTTACGGAAAATCTCATGGCTGTTTAGAGTCTATTGTGGTCAGCCTGGATGCTGACAAAGCGTTTGACAGGGTTGCATGGGATTATCTCCTCGACATCCTGGAGTTTAGAAACTTTGGTCCATGGTTCTGTGAGGCGATAAAGTTGTTATTTAAATGCCTGGTGTCCAGGCTGGCCATAAATGGCACACTCTCTTCCACATTTGAAATCCAGAGAGGAACGCGTCAGGGCTGCCCCTTATCGCCCTTACTTTTTAACCTTGCTTTAGATCCTTTACTTAGAACTCTCCAAAACTCTTCAACATACAGGGGCATAGAGGTAGGCTCCACCTCACTTAAAATTGCGGCATTTGCCGACGATATGCTCCTATTCATCTCCAATCCCAATGCGGCAATACCAGTTATCATGGAGGCCCTAAATCATTTTGGCAAATGCTCAGGCTTTAAAATAAATTATAATAAATCAGAGGCCCTGGCTCTGTTTGAGCAAGGGAAATTAAATAACTCGACACTTCCTTTCCAATGGAGCATATCCTCTATCAAATATTTGGGTGTCCATCTCCCGGCAGATTTGACGTTCTTATACCACATTAATATTAGACCCTAATTACGTCCATATTTAATCTTCTAAACTCCTGGAAACACTTTACTTTGTCTTTTTACGGACGATGTAATTTACCGTATATACTCATGTATAAGCCGACCTGTTGTGAATGGGTTTGAGATGAGTTCTGAGCAGAGGCTCCCTCTGGTGGTTACAAGCGGTGCTAGTGAAGATTGTGAGGATTCAGACCAGAACAATCACCTGAGATCACACGACCTCTACCACCTAAATTAGTTCTCTGGTGTAACAAAATCAAAACAGTATCACCGGCCCGAAAAATTGAAAATTGTATGGTACTCACAGAAGGGAAAAAAAATATTGTGAAAGAAAAAAGGTTGTCAGAGTTTTCAGAGATATTTTTCTGTTTGTTGCATTTTTTTTTTCCTGATCAGCAGACACAAAGCATCTTAGATAAGTCTCCAATGTCTGGTTTGTTCTCTCAGTTTGACCATTGGTCTGAGGATGAAATGCCGAGGAGAAAGACAATTGAACACCCAGTTTAGAACAAAAAGTCCTCCAAAATCTGGAAACAAACTGGACTCCTCTGTCAGACACAATGTTCTCAGGAATGCCGTGTAAACGAACCACGTGCTGAAGGAACAACGGCACCAATTCAGAGGAGGAAGGCAACTTAGGTAATGGCACAAGATGTATCATTTTGGAAAACCTATCACAAATTACCCAGATGGTGGTCATTCTCTGAGAAACAGGAAGATCGGAAATGAAATCCATAGAGATATGGGTCCATGGTCTCTTGGGCACAGGCAATGGCATCAACAAACCACTAGAGCGAGAGCAAGGCTTGGAGCGAGAGCAAGTCCCGCAGGACTGCACAAATTCCCTGACATCACGAGACAAGGTAGGCCACCAAAAGAAGTGCAGGACAAAATGCAAAAATATAGCTCGATCCCCTAAAAACAAATCTGTTGCATACGGGCATGGGGATCCTAGGTTCCACAACAGGCAACCTAGCAAGATATGCAGCAATACTCTGAACCTCAGTGGCAAGCTGATCCACACGGACACCTGGACAGACAGAAGCCTCCGTCTGTCCTGAAGAAAAACTAACTACACCTAAAGATAGAAATAGGAAAGCTATCTGCCCCGGAGCAGAACCCCAAAGATAAAGAGGAAAAAAAAATGCAACAAACAGAAAAATATCTCTGAAAACTCTGAAAACCTTTTTTCTTTCACAATATTTTTTTCCCTTCTGTGAGTACCATACAATTTTCAATTTTTCGGGCCGGTGATACTGTTTTGATTTTGTTACACCAGAGAACTAATTTAGGTGGTAGAGGTCGTGTGATCTCAGGTGATTGTTCTGGTCTGAATCCTCACAATCTTCACTAGCACCGCTTGTAACCACCAGAGGGAGCCTCTGCTCAGAACTCATCTCAAACCCATTCACAACACCGACCCGTGTATAAGCCGACTCCCCTAATTTTGCCACAAAAAACTGGGAAAACTTATTGACTCGCGTATAAGCCTAGGGTGAAAAATGATTATGCCCCCATATGATGCACCACAGATTATGCCCCCATATGCTCCACAGATTATGCCCTATATGCTCCAGATTATGCCCCCATATGCTCCAGATTATGCCCAATATGCTTCAGAGATTATGCCCCCATATGCTCCGGATTATGCCCCCATATATTCCACAGATTATGCCCCCATATGCTCCGGATTATGCCCCCATATATTCCACAGATTATGCCCCCATATGCTCCGGATTATGCCCCCATATGTTCCACAGATTATGCCCCATATGCTCCAGATTATGCCCCATATGTTCCACAGTTTATGCCCCCATATGCTCCATAGCTTATGCCCCCATATGCTCCAGATTATGCCCCCATATGTTCCACAGCTTATGCCCCCATATGCTCCATATTATGCCCCCATATGTTCCACAGTTTATGCCCCCATATGCTCCATATTATGCCCCCATATGCTCCAGATTATGCTCCCATATGTTCCACAGCTTATGCCCCCATATGCTCCATATTATGCCCCCATATGCTCCATATGCCCCCATATGCTTCATATTATGCCCCCATATGTTCCAGATTATGCCCCATATGCTGCTGCAAGAAAAAAAAATGACATACTCACCTCTCGTCGCTGGGGGCCAGGTGCCGGTGTCCTGAGCAAGCAGTGACACTGGCACCTGAGATATTTACCTGTCCTCTCTGCACCGCAGCGCTGCGTCCTCGTCCTCGGCAGTGAACGATCAGGCAGGGGGCGCGGCGCTCACTAATGACGTCATCGCGCCCTTTGCTGATCATTCACAGCCAGAGGAGTCAGACAAGGACGCAGCCTGCAGCGTGGAACGGGACAGGTAAGTATTGCTATACTCACCCCTCTACCGCGCGTCCCTGCAGCCTCTCCTCTTCTCCCGGCGCTCTCCGCAGCGCTTCCTTCCTACAGCGGTCACATGGTACCGCTCATTAAAGTCATGAATATGTGCATATTCATGACTTTAATGAGCGGTGCCATGTGACCGCTGCAGGAAGGAGCCGGAGATCGTGGGAGAAGCAGAGGGGGCTGGAGAGACCGCGGCGGCGGAGAGGTGAGTATAATCCGACACCCCCGCTCCCCTTCCCCCTCCGACCCCGTATATGACCCGCGTATAAGCCGAGAGGGGGACTTTCAGCCCTAAAAAATGGGCTGAAAATCTCGGCTTATACACGAGTATATACGGTAATTAGTGTGTGTACATGTATTCCCTTTAAAAGTACAAATTTTATTATGATGCCTAAAAAAACACCAAACCCAGTGAAGGTATAACTTATCGTTTATACCGATAAAACTGCATTGTCAGACACCCTATGATAGTCCCTATCTATCACCTACCTTGCCGTGGAGGTTGGCACCTTAAAAGTTGCGATATGGCGCCCCCACTCAACGTAGGCTCTCCCTAACTTCCCTGTAAATCCCTCAAATGAAGGTGGGAAAACATATATCAATAGTCAGAAATGAAGGGAGTCTTTGAACTAAACAATATCTGGCAGCACATATGATAATACAATGCCTAAATCATGCAACTATAAATCCAGATGAGTATACACCAATTATGCACAAAGATATTACTGTGGGGTCATTAGAACTGCAGATTATGCAAAAAGATATCATCTGCAGGACCTTAAACAGGAACATTCTGTTCCATTGCACAGATACAGCTATATGAGAATCCACACTGGCATATCAGTATCACAATCATGGCAAGATAATAGCCTATAGATAAATAAAGAAATATTAGGACTTAGCATGAGATAGGTGAACCCCGACGCGTTTCCCCGTTAATGGAGCGGTTCCTCAGGAGGTATGCATGATGCCTGATGCCATAAGGATGATGACATGGAGGGCACCTTAAATCGTGGACTTAAATAACCACCGCCGATAGACGCCTTATGATAGGCTCCACCCCCCGCAATCAGGGCGGATTAGTAACCGGGTGAAAAAATGGCGCAATAAACGTTATCAGTGTACCTCATAAAGCTGCAAACGGCGTGTATCACTTCATCTTTCCCGCTCCACCGGAAGTGCCCACAATGCATTGCGGGATGACCACTTCCGCCCTTCTGTGCAGAAATCAGCTGTGCGCTCCAAATCATGGAACGCACAGGAATGGGAAGGAAGTGTATGCCTTTTACTCTTATTTAATTAACAAGCGCTTCAAAAACTGACCAAATTAAAGCGAATATGGGCCACAATGTAACTTATTTTACTGAACATAGTGATATATAATGTTTTACACCGATAATCAACAGAAATAGGTAATACAGCGATAATAAGATAAAAAAGGGGGCCAATGATAGAATATATATCCGCAGTATTTAGAATTATTATAGGAAATTACGGTACATTTTTTTTAAATTGCAGCATTTGTAAGAGTTGTCAAAAGCCAAAATAATAAAGGAAAAGCAAACATCGCTTTCAAATATCCAAATAACTTTGCCCACCAATGGGGTTATGCGAAAAAAAGCATATTGTGGAATGACCACATAGATCAATCATTGCCATAAGTAAATATCAGAAACAGGACCAAAGACAGGTTTAATCAAATAAATGGAACATATGATAGAGCCTCATTTAACCCCCTCGGACTCAGGGATTGTAACCTGAATATCCACTCAGCCTCACGTTTGAGGATGAGCTTATCCAGATCTCCCCCCCCTAATTTTGGGCTTCACTAGTTCAATCATTGTGAAAGTAATCTCCGTTATTTTTCCCCCATGGATTTCATTCATATGGCGTGCCAATGGAGTATCCCTTTTATTCCTAATGTCATTCCGATGCTCGCCCACTCTTACCCTAAGTTCCCTTTTGGTTTTGCCAATATAATCCATAGCACAGGTGCATGTAGCCTTATATACCAGGCCTGACGATCTACAGTTGCCAAAATCTCTAATATGGTAGACCCTACCACTGACTGCACTAGAGAATGTTTTGCCTGGATTCATCATATTACATTTTGTGCAGTTGCCACACCTATAGAAACCCACCCGTCTTCTATCAAGCCAGGTACCAACCCTGGCCGGCCTCTGATATAGACTATGGACCAAATGGTCCCCAATGGAACGTCCCCTCCTATATGTTATGCTAGGTTTTAATGGAACCAGTTTTTTAACCTCAGGATTCGCCAAGAGTATGTCCCAATGCTTTTTGATGACCTCATAAACCCTTTCGGACTGTGCATCAAACGTGTCGATCAACCTAACAGTATTCGATGAAGCATCATTCTGAGGCGTTTTCTTGGTAAGCAAAGTCTCCCTATTATGGGAGCGGGCATAATTCATAGGGCCATTGAGGACATTATCCGGATACCCCTATTCCTAAATCTGGAATATAGATCTTTAGATTGTCTATTGTAGGTACTTAAATCAGAACAGTTCCTTCTAATACGAAGAAATTGTCCTTTCGGTATACCTCTTTTAAGGGGCACCGGGTGATGACTTGTCCATCTGAGGAGGCTATTTGTTGCTGTGGGCTTCCTATAGGTGCTAGTACAAATTTTACCATCATCCTCCTTTGATATTGTCAGATCCAAAAAATTAATACTCCGTGCATGGCATTCAGATGTAAACCTGAGACCAATTTCATTCTTATTAATACATTCAATAAAGCGGGTGAAGTCCTCCTCTGGGCCAGACCAAAATACCAGAATATCATCGATATATCTGGCCCAGAGGGAAATATATTGACTCCACCATACCTCTTCTTCACCCCCAAAAATATGGGTCTCCTCCCACAAGCCCAGAAAGACATTTGCATAAGTGGGCGCACAAGGGCTCCCCATTGCGGTCCCCCTGAGCTGGTGGAAGTACTTGCCATCAAAGAGGAAATAGTTATGGGTAAGAGTGAATGAGAGGAGTTCCTCCACAAAGTCATTGTGTTCCCAACAAGTCACAAATCTCGTCCTCAGGAAATGGGCCACAGCCATAATATACGGTAATTAAGATGATAATATTTCCAAAACTATTGTATATTTTCCAAACACTACCTATTTTGTTGACACGAGCTGATGTTAAAACTCTAAACACTGCTTTTAGGAATTTTATTTGGGGAGACAAAAAGCGTACACGCATAGGTCTAATCAAACTACAAGCCCCAAAGGAGGAGGGTGGCATCAATTTCCCAGACATTGCAAAGTACAATCTAGCAGCAAATCTCAGATACACCATTGATTGGTTAAGAGGTAGATCACATTTCGCAAATGTACTTTTAGACCAACAATTAGGTCCCCATGTCTCCTTACCAGCATTACTACATATGGCCAATGATGACCTTATTGCAGACATAAGAAAGCACCCCACCATATGGCAAACGATACAGACGTGGAGGAAATGCCGGAGACTATGTCATTTGAGAAGCGATGTCTCTCCTTTTGTGCCCTTTCTGGGTAACCTGGGCTTTATGGGAGGTAAACCACCCTTATCTTACATTGAGCTGGCTGGGCAGGGTTGTATCTTGGCAACTGACCTATTAGATGATAGATTCTCCATGCTTGCATTTGACATAGCAGCACAACGTTTCCCAACATTTGTAAATAAGCCATTCCTTTTTCTTCAAGCAAGGAGCTTAACTTTGAAAAGTATAGCAACTAGGGGTGGAGATAGAGGTAGGAACGCTTTGGATGGCTTCCTTAGGAAGGCCAGGGTGCAGATAGCCTCGACAAGCAGTATTTACACACTGTTGCGTAAGCAATGGTCATGGGAGGGCAAAAAGACAGGTCCAGCACGATGGGTTAATGATATACAGAACATCATAGTCGGGGAAATCTTAGATGCTACTTTGATGCAACGGAAGGTGATCCCCTCCAGTAGTTATGCAGACATGTCTTTATTACTCCTTCATAGAGCTTATATTACCCCACACATCAAGTCTAGGATGTCTACA
Source organism: Oophaga sylvatica (assembly GCA_033576555.1). Lineage (NCBI taxonomy): Eukaryota > Metazoa > Chordata > Amphibia > Anura > Dendrobatidae > Oophaga > Oophaga sylvatica. The sequence goes on along the minus strand of JARQOD010000003.1, from coordinate 11,572,457 downwards.
GGGGGCACATTCACATGTTCCAAATGCGGGACAGGAAACACAGACATATTACATCACATGTGGGGATGCCCAAAGTGCAAAAAATATGGCAGTCTATCCATGCCGAATTGCAGAATCTTGGTGGGATATTGTTTCCTTTGACACCGCAATGGGCAATATTTAATATTTTAGATAGCTCTCAACACAAATTCCCCAAACATGTTAAGGCCATGTTGATAATATGGGCCTCAGCTACCAGGAAAAGTATCTTGCAGCACTGGCTAAATCCATTACCACCACCCAAATTTCTCATATACTCCAAAATAATGTATATTTTTTGAATGGACTGGCTAGATACCCGGACAAATAAAGAGAAATTGACTGGGAAGTTTTTAAGCACATGGTCATTGTTCATCCCATCACTGTCTCAAGACACCAGGGACAAACTAAGGACACATTTTGAAAACACCCAGTGGTATCTTCTTCAGAAAATTAGCGGACATAATCCTATTCCTTGAGCTTGTTGATTGTTAATCAAATGCAGAGTCGTTTAAGGGGTTTATATGTTGGGGGGGATGGGAGGGTTAAGGGAGGAGGGAGTACTTTTATGAGTATTATGCCTGTCAAATAAGCGTCGAATAAGCTTGATACCTTCAAACCTGTATGACTTACTTTTTTGGTAATGCTCTTTAAATCAATATTGTGAGCTTTACGCCTGTCAAATAAGCTTGTTACTTCAAGACTTGTATGATTTTCTTTTATTGTAATACTCTTTAAATCAATAAAACATGTTGGAAAAAATACTGTGTTTTCTATTTTTAAATCATAATGACAACCCAAAACATCCAATAATCCTGATCAAAAGTTCACATACCCCATTTCTTAATACCGTGTATTGACCCCTCTAACATCAATGACAGCTTGAAGTCTTTTGTGGTAGTTGGGGGCAAGGTTCTTTATTTTCTCAGATGGTAAAGCTGCCCACTCTTCTTGGCAAAAAGCCTCCAGTTCCTGTAAATTACTGGGCTGTGTAGCATGAACTGTGCGCTTGATAACTCCCCAGAGTGGCTCAATGATATTGAGGTCAGGAGACTGAGATGGCCACTACAGAACCTTCACTTTGTTCTGCTGTAGCCAATGACCGGACGACTTGGCCTTGTGTTTTGGATCGTTGTCATATTGGAACGTCCAAGTACTTCCCATGCGCAGCTTCTGGGCTGATGAGTGCAAATTTGGCTCCAGTATTTAGTATTTGCTGATAACATGCTGCATTAATCTTTCCTTCAACTTTGACCAAGTTTACTGTGCCTTTGTAGCTCACACATCCTCAAAACATCAGCAATCCACCTCTGCTTTACAGTAGGAATGGTGTTACTTTCACCATAGGCCTTGTTGACCTCTCTCCCAATGTAATGTTTATGGTTGTGGCTAGTTAAATTTTGGTCTCATCACTCCAAATTACCTTGTTCCAGAAGTTTTGAGGCTTGTCTGTGTGCTGTTTTGCTTATTGTAGCCGAGATCCTTTGTGGCATTTGCACAGTAATGGCTTTCTTCTGGCGACTCAACCATTTTTCTTCAAGTGCCTCCTTATTGTGCATCTTGAAACAGCCACATTGCTAGTTTTCAGAGAGTCCTGTATTTCAGCTGATGTTATTTGTGGGTTTTTCTTTGCATCCCGAGCAATTTTCCTGGCAGTTGTGGATGCAATTATTGTTGGTCTACATGAACGTGGTTTTGTTTTTAGAGACCCTGATTTTCCACTTGTTAATCACAGTTTGAACGCTGTTGACTGGTATTATCAATTTCTTGGATATCTTTTTGTATCCCTTTCCTGTTTTATACAACTAACTTTTCCCGTAGATCCGTTGACAATTCTTTTGCTTTTCACATGACTCACAATCCAGAAACATCAATGACTGGATGAAAAATGCAAGAGTCTGTCTGGATCCCAGAAACTCACTCAGCTTTTATGCACACACTGATTACCAGCAAACACATCACAGATGGGAATGTTACCTTTAGTAGTCATTCAAACCCACTTGTGTCAACTTCTGTGCAAGTTATCAGGCCAAAATCAACAGGGTATGTAAACTTTTGATCAGGATCATTTGGATGTTTTGGGTTGTCATTATGATTTAAAAAGAGAAAACACAGTAGTTTGACAACAAATGTCTTCACCCAACCACTAATCATGAGTGGAGAAAAGATTTTGGTGTTATCATTCATATTCTGTGAAAAAAGGCCAAGAAAGCAAAAATTCTGTCGCTGTATGTAAACTTTTGAAAGAAAAAGAAAAAAGATCCGTTCTAAGAGGCACACACCCAAAATAGTAGAAAAATAATATATATGAATATACAGTATATATGTGCAAAGTTTATTGGTAGACAAAACCCACAATAAAAACAATTAAAAGACAAAACACAGCACCCACTGTCAGATAATACTACAATGCATAGTAATACAATACCATAATTAAACAAACATATATGTGCATGTAGGAAGAAAGCCCTAAAAATTGTACCATATGCAGATAATCACTAACTGTAAAGCAAATGCAATCTCACAATGGGCATCCCCAGAGAGATAGGTAAAGGAGAGACCCTGAATAAGGCCACAATAGACCCAATAGGTGCTAATAGATGTATATATCCCCTACTAGCAGATGACGAAAGTGGCTCCCTAATAGCATGAGAAGTGAAAGGGAGCTATAAATAATGCCAGAAAGGAGGGAAAAAAGGGGTAACGCCAAAAACTGGATCAGGGAGCTCAGGCAAGTAACCAATCGCCAAATAAGGCAATACCAAAGGGCGTCAGAGATGTCAAGTAGTGTTGAGCGATATTGCTCGATATCTAAAAATATCGTATCGAAATTGTATCGCCGATAGCACTAAATATCGTCGATATCCGATTTCGATACCGGAAGTCCCATGTAAGTCTATGGGAACAAAATATCGAAATTAAAAAAAACCATTCTTGCCTTGTTGGTTAATTGTACATGAAGGAAAACAACAAAGACTAATGTAGAATGTATTGGGGGAGGTTGAGGAGACAATAAAGGCATACATGTTTAACCCAATGCATTGGAATAGCATTCATATATTTTTTTTTGGAAATACGTTTGGATTGACTAACAAATTGACAATGTTGTTAACCTTTTTTCTATTTTGGCAAATATGTATGTTTAACAACTTCCATGCTCTTCACCTTTTTAACTTTTGCCAGTGCCACACTTTCTCCTTCATAATCTTCAGCAGCAGCATCATCTTTCTCATCAAATTATTCTTCATCTTCACCTTCTTAATTTTCTTCTTAAACTTCTTGCTATTCATGTTTTTGTTTACATTACTCATATTGTTATTATTAAACTAATTAATCTTCTTCATATTCAAATTCTTCATCTTCTTCCTCTTCATCTTCTTCATCATATTCTTATTTGTGACAGAGATTCCTGTACATGTAATCTGTAAAAGTATGAATTGTTCATCCTTCCGTTCTTGCTGTCACAAAAGATTTAAATTACAACAGTATTTGACTTTGTCCGTGTTCAGTTTAGCCTGCAGCAGCAGCAGGCATTTTCCAGGGGCACCACGAGGAGGAACGGACTCACCCCCATACACTGCTTAGTCTTCTTCTGCTTAGAATTTAGAGCATATATTTTGCTCTTCATTTTGGTCTTATACTTCATGTTCTTCTGCTTTTTGATCTTCTGCTTAATGTTCTTCTGTCTCTTGTTCTGTATCTTGTAGTTTGTCTTAACCTTCTTTGTCCTGTTGGTGATCTTCTTCTTCGTAATCTTTTATTTTTTCTTTGTGATGGTGTTCAGGCTGGTTGGCTTCATGCTCGTCGTCCTTGTTGTCGTCATCTTCTTCTGGGTGGTCTTTAATGTCGTCTAATTTCCGAGAAACAGCTGACGTTACTGGAACCCTGACGGGTATCAGATGGAGCAAGAGACAATGGAAGTTACAAGGACCAGCTGACTGTGCTGGACCCCGGACGGGTAGCAGAAGGAAAAGAGGCAATGTCACAACCGAGTACCAGCTGACGTTACTGTGACACGGTTACTAAGCAGGAGGTACCTGTGCTCCAAAGCACTACCAAGGACCAGCAGACGTTGCTGGAACTCGGATACGGAGATGGAGGCACCTAGGCCAAAGGCACTGGGGAGAACCACTTGACGGTACTGGACCCCGGACGGGTAGCAGAAGGAAAAGAGGCAATGTCACAACCGAGTACCAGCTGACGTTACTGTGACACGGTTACTAAGCAGGAGGTACCTGTGCTCCAAAGCACTACCAAGGACCAGCAGACGTTGCTGGAACTCGGATACGGAGATGGAGGCACCTAGGCCAAAGGCACTGGGGAGAACCACTTGACGGTACTGGACCCCGGACGGGTAGCAGAAGGAAAAGAGGCAATGTCACAACCGAGTACCAGCTGACGTTACTGTGACACGGTTACTAAGCAGGAGGTACCTGTGCTCCAAAGCACTACCAAGGACCAGCAGACGTTGCTGGAACTCGGATACGGAGATGGAGGCACCTAGGCCAAAGGCACTGGGGAGATCCACTTGACGGTACTGGACCCCGGACGGGTAGAAGAACGCACCCATGAAAATGTGAGTTGACAGGACGCAAGCCGTCCGCAGTTACAGAATCACACAGTCCTACAGTGGGTGCTTATCCTATTGTCACAATGGAAACCGCCTTTATTTACATATCCCACAGCACACATAGGAATCACCTAAACTGCAGGCACCATAGAGTCGGCTAACCCGAATGCAACACGACAGCACAACTTATTGTAGGATAATTGACGTTCACACTGCCAGGAAACAGCTGTCGTGCTGTAACCAGGCTGGCCAGGAGTCAGTACCCCTGCCAATTACTTACGAGCAACAAATGGTGGTGTTGTAGCCCAGGGAGTAGAGTTCAGGTGGTAGAAAGATGAACATAACCGGAGACATGGAAAACTTGCCAAACAGTTATTTAATCTGAAAACGGACAGGCAAATTCAGGTGAGATCCATGCCTTGTTCATTTTCAGAAAAGTAAGCCGGTCTACATTCTCTGAGGATAGTCGCATGCGACGGTCTGTTACTACACCACCTGCAGCACTAAAGACACGCTCAGATAATACACTGGCAGCAGGGCAAGCCAGCACCTCCAATGCATACTGGCTAAGCTCTGGCCATGTATCCAACTTAGAGACCCAAAATTTGAAAGGGGAAGAGGCATCTGGGAGTACACTTAGAGGGAAAGCCAAGTAGTCTGTCACCATCTTACGGAAACGTTTCTTCCTGGTGACTGGAGCCGTCTCGGATGGTGTAGACCTTGCTGGCGCTGTCACAAAACTTTGCCACATTTGTAACATACAGTTCTTGCCCTGTGCAGAGGCGCTGCTTCTGCTCCCTCTTGTTGTAGAGGTGTCTACACTGCCTCGACGCACAGAGCTGCTTTGTAAAGCAGTAGCAGCAGCAGCATCTCTCTCGGCTGGAATGTACAACAGTATGGATTGCACCAGTGTGTCTTGGTACTCCTGCATTTTACGGTCCCGGTTCACCGGTGTGATGAGGGTTTGTAAGTTGTCCCGGTAGCGAGGGTCTAGGAGGGTGTACACCCAATAATCTGACGTGCTGAGAATGTGGGCGATGCGGCGGTCGTTTCTTAGGCACTGAAGCATGAAATAAACCATGTGCTGCAGACTCCCAACTGGCCAACAAAGGCTGTCCTCTGGAAGAGGCGACATCTCTGTCTCCTCTGCATCACCCCACCCTCGCTCTACATACTGACTACAGCGTTGTGTACCTTCCTCTGTAGGGATTTCTTCCTCCTCCATTGACTCCTCCTCCATTGACTCCTCCTCCTCCTCATCCTCCTCACAAAGTGAGCCCTGCCCAGCCCTTTGTGAGGAACCACGTTGCGCTGACTGTCCTGAAGGTAATTGAATTTGTGACTCCTCATCCTCCACCTGTTTCAAAACCTCTTCCTTTAGTGCTTTCAGTGATTTCTGAAGCAGGCAGATAAGGGGGACAGTCATGCTGACTAGTGCATCATCTGCACTCGCCATCCGCGTTGAGACATCAAACGCACGCAAAACGTCGCAGATGTCCTTCATAGAGGCCCACTCAGTAGTGGTGAAGTGTGAACGGCGCAAATTGCGAGTTGATTGCGCCTGTTGCAGCTGATACTCCATTACTGCTGGCTGCTGCTCACACAACCGCTCCAACATATGTAACGTGGAATTCCACCTGGTGGGTACGTCACATATGATGCGATGTTCAGGAAGGCAAAATCTGACTTGCAGAGCTGCAATGCGCGATCTGGCCATGCTGGAAAGTCGCAAGTGAGCGCACTCTAGGCGGACCTTGTGCAGCAGTGCATCAAGATCCGGATAGTCCCTCAAAAAACTCTGCACGACCAAGTTGAGCACATGTGCCAGACATGGTATGTGAGTGAGGTTGCCAAGGCCCAGAGCTGCCACCAGATTTCGGCCATTGTCACACACTACCAAGCCTGGCTGCAGATTAGCTGACAAAAACCACACGTCGCTCTCCTGCTTGATGGCATCCCAGAGCTCCTGCGCTGTGTGGCTTCGATTCCCCATGGGAATTAATTTCAGGACGGCCTGTTGACGTTTGGCCACGGCTGTGCTCATATCGGTCGCAACAGGTAAGCGTTCACGGGTCCATGTGGAGGTATACCATGACGGCTCGTGCAGCGATGATTCTGAGGAACTGGAGTAGGAGGAGGAATCAATGTGCACAGACTGGATTCCTGCAATCCTTGGAGTTGGCAGAACACTGTCACGCGGTCTTATGATATGTGTACGATGTCAGTAAACTATTCTTAAAAGAACAACACTCTATACAACATATAGATTAGCAACATCAGCATGTAAATATAGAATAGATTTACCTGACACGATATCCGTTGAACTCAGGGTTAATCTTGAGGACTTGATACACTGTCACAGGAAAGAGGAGGACCGGGGGTCTAACCTGACCCTAAACTGGGGTCCTAACTAATCCCTCACCTTGGAGGTACTGATAATGGTTCAGAGGTCCAAGTCTCCAGCCTAACCCTGTCTCCTATCAGTCCCTGAACCCTGTAATCAGTCCTAAGAAGGATTCTGATTACCACCAAAGGGATATGGGCTGATCTCTGCTAAATACACAGATTAGACATATAAGACAGACTGGAGAAAACACAGACTTGCATACACACTCAAACACAGAAGGAACATAAATGATCTGGGATATTAAACTCTAAGCAAGGTGAGCTTAAAACAACTAAGGAGCTCTTTAACTTAAGTCTATACAGATACAATCCTATCTGTGGTCTGCATGAAGAATTTCACTGGCAACTCCCAAAACAGACAACCAAAGATTTAAAGGAAACCAATCAACAAATAATTAATTGCAGCCGGGAGAAACTGCACCCAGTCCCAGAACTGAGCACAGACAGAATTAACTCCCTAACTGCCAAACACAAAGAAACAGCAACTCAGCTGTGAGAAGTCAGAATGTGCAACCGCGACGATCTTCGTGGCGATGCACACATGACAGTACCCCCCCTTCTACGAGGGGCCTCCGGACCCTCAGGGCCAGGTTTGCCCGGGTGAGTTCTGTGGAAGGTCCGCACCAAACGATCTGCGTTAATGTCAGACGCAGGAACCCACGTCCTCTCCTCTGGACCATACCCCTTCCAATGCACCAAGTACTGAAGGGACCGGCGATTCAGACGTGAGTCAATGATCTTTGACACTTGAAACTCCAAGTTACCATTGACCACCACTGGAGGAGGAGGTAGAGGTGATGGTATGACTGGTGCCACGTACCTCTTAAGTAATGACTTGTGGAACACATTGTGGATTTTAAACGTAGGAGGGAGGTCCAGACGAAATGCCACAGGATTAATTATGGAACTGATCCTGTACGGCCCGATGAATCTGGGGCCCAGCTTCCAGGAGGGAACTTTAAGTTTTATATTCCTGGTAGACAACCATACCAGATCGTTCACATTAAGATCTGGACCAGAAACTCTCCTCCTATCAGCCATACGTTTATAACGGTTCCCTATAGCACTCAGATTATTCAATACACCTCTCCACACTGAAGCAAGTGACGACGAGAAACGCTCCTCCTCAGGAACCCCAGAAGGGCCCCCCCCATTGAAAGTACAAAACTGGGGATGAAAACCATATGCCCCAAAAAACGGGGACTTACCAGTGGACTCGCTCCGCCTGTTGTTAAGAGCGAACTCTGCCAGAGGCAAGAAAGAAGACCAGTCCTCCTGGTTCTCTGAGACAAAACACCGAAGATAAGTCTCTAGGCTTTGATTCAGACGCTCTGTCTGACCATTGGTCTGCGGATGAAAAGCCGAGGAAAATGACAATTGCATCCCCCGACGTAAACAAAATGCCCTCCAAAACTTGGACACAAACTGAGACCCCCTATCTGACACCACATCAGAAGGCAACCCATGAAGTCTCACAATCTCCCCAATGAACACCTGCGCCAGAGTTTTAGCATTAGGGAGGGCAGGAAGAGCAATGAAATGTGCCATCTTACTGAACCTGTCAACAACCACCAGTATGACAGTCTTCCCTGACGACTGAGGAAGGTCCGTGATGAAGTCCATAGACAAATGAGTCCATGGACGCTCCGGAAGTTTCAAGGGTAAGAGGGTCCCAGACGGACGGGTATGAGGGGTCTTAGAGCGAGCACAAACCCCACAGGACGCGACAAAAGTTAAAACATCTTTATTAACGTTAGGCCACCAAAACCGGCGAGAAAGGAGATCTAAAGTAGCCTTACTCCCTGGATGTCCTGCTAAAGCAGAATTATGATGTGCCTCAATAACCTTTTGTCTCAACTGATTTGGGACAAACAGTCTCCCTGGAGGTCCTGCAGGGGCGTCCCCCTGAACCTCTAATACCTCCTCCTCAAGCTCAGAACATACAGCCGACACTACCACCCCCTCCTGAAGGATAGGAATCGGGTCATCCATTTTCCCGGCCCCTGGGAAACTGCGAGACAAGGCATCCGCCTTATCGCCCTGGATCTAAGAATGTTAAGTGACAACAAAATTAAACCTGGTAAAAAACAACGACCATCGAGCTTGTCTGGAATTCAGACGCTTAGCAGATTCCAAATACAGCAGGTTCTTGTGATCAGTAATGACGGTGACTGGGTGGACTGCCCCCTCCAAAAAGTGACGCCATTCTTCAAAAGCCAACTTAATGGCCAAAAGTTCCCTATTGCCGATATCATAATTCCTTTCGGCGGACGACAATTTTTTAGAAAAGAAAGCGCACGGATGCCATTTACCAGGGGACGGACCCTGGGACAATATTGCACCCACCCCTACGTCAGACGCGTCCACCTCCACAACGAACGGCTGTGATGCATCTGGTTGGATGAGAACGGGTGCCGAAGCAAAACATTTCTTCAAAGAGGAAAAGGCTTGGCAAGCTTTGTCCGACCATTTAGAAAAATCCGTCCCTTTTCTTGTCATGTCAGTGAGAGGTTTGACAACAGATGAGAAATTACAAATAAATTTCCGGTAGTAGTTAGCAAACCCCAGAAAACGCTGCAGAGCCTTAAGATCCTCTGGCTGATCCCATTCAAGCACTGCTCTCACCTTTTCAGGGTCCATACGGAAACTGGAGGCTGACACCAAGAAACCCAAAAACTGAAGTTCCTGTACGGCGAATACACACTTTTCCAGTTTGGCGTATAGTTTATTGTCTCGCAAGATCTGCAACACCTGTCTCACATGCTCCTGGTGAGACACAAGATCTGGCGAGTAAATTAAAATGTCGTCCAAATATACAACCACAAACAGCCCCACCAGATGACGAAAAATGTCATTAACAAAATGTTGGAATACTGCTGGTGCAGTAGTCAGACCAAAAGGCATGACAAGGTTCTCATAATGTCCCTCCGGCGTGTTAAACGCCGTTTTCCACTCATCCCCCTCTTTTATCCTAATCAGATTATACGCCCCCCTGAGATCCAATTTAGAGAACCATTTGGCGCCAACAATTTGATTGAAGAGATCAGGAATCAGAGGGAGTGGATACGGATCTCGAACAGTAATCCGATTAAGTTCGCGGAAATCCAAGCAAGGGCGTAGGCCTCCATCTTTTTTCTTCACAAAGAAGAACCCCGCGGCCACTGGGGAAGATGAAGGTCTAATATGCCCTTTGGCCAGACTTTCCGAAATATAATCTTTCATAGCCTGCCTCTCAGGACCAGAAAGGTTATATAACCTAGCTTTAGGTAACTTAGCATCAGGAAGGAGATTAATAGAGCAGTCATACACGCGATGAGGAGGCAACTCCTGACACCCCTCCTCAGAGAACACATCCCCAAAGTCCTCCAAAAAAGGAGGCAAAGTACTAGGCACGACCGCACTGATGACTGTGTTCATGCAGTTACTTTTGCAAAATTCACCCCATTGGCTTATCTCTCTGGACTGCCAATTAATCACAGGGTTATGTTTAACCAACCAAGAAAGTCCCAACACAATAGGAGTAGGTAGACCCTCCAACACTATAACAAGATAATAGTTCCCTATGTATTGCCCCTACCCGAAGGTCAATGTTATGAACCTCATGAACAAAGCTACCTTGGCCGAGAGGCCTGGCGTCAATGGAGAATATAGGGATCGGTTTGACCAATACACTCAGATGCATACCTTGAGCCTGAGCAAACTGAGCGTCAACCAGATTAGCCCCGGACCCACTATCAAGAAGAACAGAAAATCTCTCCACTCTCGTACCAACCACCACCTCCACTGGTACAAGGAACTGAGAAGAACTAGCGGACGAAATACATACTCCCAGGTTGTCGTCCACCACACAACCTGGGATTAACAGTTTTCCGGCGACTTTTTGCTCAACAAGGCACGGGATGGACATCCCCCAACAAAATGTCCCTCTTTCCCGCAGAAGAAACACCTTCTAGTCCTGCGGCGTACCGCCAATCCCCTCCTACGAAATGATGTCCCTCCCAACTGCATAGGCTCCTCCGAACAGACAAGGGGAACCTCAACATAAGGGACTTTAGTAGTAGGTGGAGTAACAACAGGGGGCGGAGTTACCTCGCACCTCTCCCGGAGCCGTCTATCAGTACGGATAGCTAGGGCCATAGCAGCCTCCAGTGATGGAGGAGAATCATACTGAGCCAAAACGTCCTTTAATTTGTCAGAAAGCCCATGACAAAACTGGCTCCTAAGAGCTGGGTCATTCCACTGAGTATCTGTGGCCCATCTACGGAACTCAGAAGCAAATTCCTCCGCCGGACGATCTCCCTGCTGTATCTTACGTAATTTTGTCTCAGCAAGAGAGACCCGATCTGGGTCATCATATACCAAACCCAGGGCAGTAAAAAATCGATCTACTGACTGTAGAGCCGGGGATCCCGGAGGAAGGGAGAAGGCCCAGGATTGAGGGTCCCCTTGTAGGAGCGAGATAACAATTCCCACTCTCTGCTCTTCACTCCCTGATGATCGAGGCTGAAGCCGAAAATACAATTTACATGCTTCCCTGAAGGTAAAAAATTTGTCTCGCCCACCAGTGAACCTGTCCGGGAGAGCTACTTTAGGTTCAAATCTGGTTTTCTCCGAGGGAGACAAAACTTTGGACTTAATGTCCGTCAGCTCCATGGATAATCCCTGCAACTGCAGAGCCAGCTGGGCTACTGGATCCATGGCAACTGGGAATAATTTTAGGGCCAGTGAAAATGTCACGCGGTCTTATGATATGTGTACGATGTCAGTAAACTATTCTTAAAAGAACAACACTCTATACAACATATAGGTTAGCAACATCAGCATGTAAATATAGAATAGATTTACCTGACACGATATCCGTTGAACTCAGGGTTAATCTTGAGGACTTGATACACTGTCACAGGAAAGAGGAGGACCGGGGGTCTAACCTGACCCTAAACTGGGGTCCTAACTAATCCCTCACCTTGGAGGTACTGATAATGGTTCAGAGGTCCAAGTCTCCAGCCTAACCCTGTCTCCTATCAGTCCCTGAACCCTGTAATCAGTCCTAAGAAGGATTCTGATTACCACCAAAGGGATATGGGCTGATCTCTGCTAAATACACAGATTAGACATATAAGACAGACTGGAGAAAACACAGACTTGCATACACACTCAAACACAGAAGGAACATAAATGATCTGGGATATTAAACTCTAAGCAAGGTGAGCTTAAAACAACTAAGGAGCTCTTTAACTTAAGTCTATACAGATACAATCCTATCTGTGGTCTGCATGAAGAATTTCACTGGCAACTCCCAAAACAGACAACCAAAGATTTAAAGGAAACCAATCAACAAATAATTAATTGCAGCCGGGAGAAACTGCACCCAGTCCCAGAACTGAGCACAGACAGAATTAACTCCCTAACTGCCAAACACAAAGAAACAGCAACTCAGCTGTGAGAAGTCAGAATGTGCAACCGCGACGATCTTCGTGGCGATGCACACATGACAAACACGTACAGCGCCACTGGCAAGATCTGTACCCGGCTCCACAACATTGACCCAATGGGCAGTGAGGGAAAGGTATCGTCCCTGGCCATGGGTACTGGTCCACGCATCGGTGGTCAGGTGGACCCTGCTACTGACGGCGTTTAGTAGCGCATGTTTAATGTTTCCCTCGACATGTTTTTGCAGAGCAGGGACAGCTTGCCTGCTGAAATAAAATCGGCTTGGCACATTATATTGTGGGACTGCCAATGCCATAAAGTTCCTGAAACTGTCAGTCTCCACCAGCCTGAATGACAGCATTTCAAGGGACAGGAGTTTTGCAAGGCCAGCATTCAGAGCCTGTGCTCGTGGATGGTTTGCCGAGTATGGCCGTCTTTTATCCCATGCCTGTGTTACCGATGGCTGTTTTTTGTACTGGGAGTGTGACGATGACTGTGAACTTGCTGCAGTGGGTGGAATAACAGTTTGTCTATGGACAACAGTGACCGAGGTTCTTCCATGGAGATCCTGTGAGGAAGCCAAAACAGGTGTGTGAGAGCTGGAGGTAGAGGCTCGAACATGACGTAAAGATGTAGGTGCTGCTGTAGGTTGGTCTACATCTCCAGTGTGTCTTTGGAACTCAGCTGCTTTGTCCGTACATGTGTCCACATATTTGTGGTATTCAGGTTCCTGATATTTTTACCTCTTTTTAACTTTTTGCTTACACAGCTTGCATTGAACATAGCAAATATTATCTACAAGTCTGTCAAAAAAGGACCACGCAGTGCAAGTCATGGGAGCGCCAATTTTGACATTTCTAAGAGAACTGCTCCCAACAGGTGCCAAACTGGAGGCTACAGGCAAGCGAGTCTGCAGCCTACCTCTCCCTCCTCTTTGTACCGTTGGGACAATCTCTTCCTCAGAGCTGCTCCCACCACCTTGCTGTTGCTCACGCCATGTTGGGTCTCGGACTTCATCATCTCCACTACCCTCTTCCAACACCTGCTGCTGTTGGATGGTCTGGGCAGCACCATGCTCCACAAAACCTGGCACCTGAGTCTCATCATCATCATAAGATGCGTTCTGCGGTGTGCTGTCCATCGGCACTGGCTCACCCGCCTCTTCAGATTGAGAGAGACACAGCTGTTGCGCATCACTGCATACTCCCTCTTCTTCAAATTGCAGAATGCTGCTTGCCTGTGCCCGTGTTTGCGAGCCAACAGATTCTGAGAACAGAAGCAGAGACTCAGCTGGCTCCTGTACAGAACTCTCTGACTGCCTTGGCAATTTGACAGGCGGTGAACAGACAGATGGTTGCTCAACAGTGTTGTGTTCCTGAGAGGAGGTGGAAGGAATTGAAGTCGATGCATTGGCTGCCATCCAACCAACAACGGCTTCAATTTGTTCTTCCCGCAGCAGGGGGGCACGCCGAGCTCCTACCAAAGTGCGCATAAAGGAACGCTCACGGGATAAATGGTGGATGCTGTGTCACTGAGGGCGGCAGCAGACACAGAATCCCCACGTCCTCTCCCTGCTGAAACTCCACGGCCACGACCACGTGCCTTACTCACTGACTTCTTCATCTTGGTAGATTGATAAAGAAAGTCAGAAAAGTTATAACTTAAGGCCTAAGTGTGGTTATTACGCAGAGACTGAAGTGAACACTGAAACACAACTGTTCACAAATCACAATCTGTGAAAGGCTACTCCTTTGTCTACTTCTATAGTGTTTGCAACCAATGTATTGGATACGGATGGAAGCGCGTCACACTAATAGTTAAATTGCATGGAGCAGCAAGAATTACACTGAAGGAAAAAAAAAAGAGTCTGTGAGTGACAGGTGCAGATGCCTACAGACTGCCTACAGACAGCGTTGCATGCAGAGCAAACTGCAGCGTCACCTGCACTCACACACACCTTGCAGAGCTGTTAAAACACTGCAGGCAAAAGGAAGCTTTACACAGCGGTTGGTGCTAGCCTGCCTACAGCACAGTACACTAAATCGCAATCTCTAACTGTCCCTCAGAGTCAGCACAGCAGCGTTCTGTCCCTTACTGAATTCACAGCACAGTGACGCTAAAATGGCGGCGGCGCCTTTTATACACTGAAGAAAAAAAAAAAAGAGTCTGTGAGTGACACGTGCAGATGCCTACAGACAGCGTTGCATGCAGAACAAACTGCAGCGTCACCTGCACTCACACACAGACCTTGCACAGAGCTGTTAAAACAACACTGCAAGGCAAAAGGAAGCTTTACACAGCGGTTGGTGCTAGCCTGCCTACAGCACAGTACACTAAATCGCAATCTCTAACTGTCCCTCAGAGTCAGCACAGCAGCGTTCTGTCCCTTACTGAATTCACAGCACAGTGACGCTAAAATGGCGGCGGCGCCTTTTATAGTGCATTCTGACATCATTTCAGCAGCCAATCACAGCCATGCCATTAGTTAACATGACCGCAGCAGTACAGGATGTGCCCACACTTCTTAGGATTCCTTATTGGCTGAATAAAATCACATTGCCTCGCAAATAATTATGGGAACTTCCGATTCCGGTATACGATATATGAAAATATCGAAACGAATTATCGAAAGGCCGATAGAGCTAATATCGGCCGATAGCCGATATTTGCATTATCGTATCGCTCAACACTAATGTCAAGTCAAAAAAGGGTAAATAGTCCCGGGACACCGGAGACGTGGGAAGCCCCACGATTATCGCTGCCACCCGCAGCTTCGTCAGGGGAAGTGTGTCAGGGAAGGGGGTCAACCAACCTTAAATTGTGGATCAATCAGGCATAACGTCTAGATGGTCTGTAGGAAGAAACAAAGCGGCACATACCAGGAAGTCTATCCTGGCCAGGATAGGCGCATGCGCTATAGATAAAACTCCTATGAAGAGAGGAGTATCCGAGATGCAAAGAGCGCAGGCGCAAGAAAGCCATTGACGTTAGCCAAAGGCTGGTGCCTGTGCTGTAAGGCACAGTCTCCTTAGAGGACAGAAAGGTCGCGATATGAGGGGCGCAGGTGCGAAAAGATCAATGACATCAGTCAAGATCTGGCGCCTGTGCAATGTGACAAAGTCTAGAAAGAAACGTGAAGTATGCACAATATGCAGTTGTGGATGGACTTGTCAATGACTTCTGCCAAAAGTTAAAGCACTGCACCACACGAAAATATCAAGAAGATAACAAAAAAGTAAGGAGGTATAAATATGTATATGAAAGAAATATACATTCCATGCAAGACCCGTTACAATAGAAGGTCCTGCATGGTGTGAATACAGACCCTATATGGAAGGTACTGCAAATATGCAAAAGTGAACAATTTGAAAGCTCTGTCCATATTTGGCTCTATTTAGATATGCCCTTTAGTGGTGCTCCCTATTCCTTTGTTCTTTTGTGTGTAAACTTTTGAGCACAACTGTATGTTGACAGATTGTACAAAAACATATATCAGACAGTTGTATAATTTACATGAGAAAGCAAAATTATTTTAGAACTTATTGTATTTTAAGACTATAAGACACACTTTTAGCATGAAAAAGTCTTGCTAATACTGTAAGTGTGTGTCTTATAGACTGGAGGCAGGTTCCTGTGACCGAGGAAAACGCGGAGTCTTTCCTGATCACTAAGAGAACTGCTCTCCCCTTCAGCCCCACACTTGTCTAATTGATTGGTGCAGATCAGGAAAGGAAGCTATTGGGATCTGCACATTGCGACTGAGCAGCTGAAGAGCCTTCCACCCGACTAGCTGAAGGACCTTTTTTGATTATTGTCAAAGTTAGACCCCTGTGTGTCTGGGTTGCGGTTACTGACAGCTTGGCCATCCAATCTGGTACAGGGTTGTGTTGAGCTGTCAGTGTGTTGTTTGACAGCTTGACTATCCAATCTTAGACTGGGAGGCATCGGCTGTCTCCAGGTGTTCATTATTTCGGGTGATTGCAATACTACTTTACGGAGCTGCTTCTCCCAGTCCACTGCCAGACGTACACTCAGCTTGTGAGGTTTGTGCTTTCCTGTGCCTTGAGTTCTGTATGCTTGATTTTTTTGATGCCAGACAAGTTCCGAATCTATTCAAAACACTTTGACGCAGATTTTTACATTTCTAAATCAGAGAAAAAACAAATCTGCCTGAAGGACTCGGCATGTAATGTAGAGATCGTTACTCAGGATAGTAGTTGTCAGTTTCTTGAACCAAACGATATATCGGAAAACACGGCTGCAATACAATTGGATCATTTATATCCGCTGAGATTTTCTACACCCAGAAGAAGAGCAATCAAAACGTGAGTGTAGATGCCAAGAAAAGGACTACTCTTTCGAAATAAGCAAAGTTTCATCTTTTGATGTCACTGAAAACATTGATCCAGAGCGAAAGTACATTGGTAGATTCTGTCAATGATGAAATTGTAACAAATTGCATAGAGCTTAGTTGTGGGAAAAAATATATAGTGTTTGAATCGTGTTTGGAGGCCCTGTTATAGAAAGTCTGGTCTTTCTGTGGTAAAAAAAATAAATAGTGAACACTGAAAAAATAACAAAAGGAACAAATCTGTCAGTACATGTCACATGTACTAATGGCCATGAGTTTGAATGGCATAGTCAACCCATGTGAAACTGTACACCTGCTGGAAATTTTGTGTATGGCATCAATACTATTTATAGGGGGTAATTTCACAAAAATTTAAGATTTTTTTTTTAAAACATTGGATTTCAATTCTTCTCCAAAACCAGCTACTTCTGTTATCAAGTAGTACAATACATGAAACACAAAGCTATGTGTTGAATTGGTGATGGACAATGTGAAAGTCCAGGTCACAATGCCAAGTATTGTGTGTGTACTTTAATGGATTCCAAGTCACACAAAATGTTAGACTGGAAATGTTACCATGGAAAAACTGGCTTTTCAAACATGTCTTAATAGTCTTGGAGGATGATGAAAATATCCATGTTATTGCCACAGGTCGTCATGTAAGGATCAGAAAAGTGATGAGAGAAGAATATTCTGGCATAGCGTTTGATGTGTGGCACTATGCAAAATCTATTAACAAAAAATTAATTCAAGCAAGTAAAAAATGAAGTTGTAGAGATATAGCTGCCTAGAATCATTGCAAAAGAGCAACGATCCTTTGAAAAAATTAAAAGAATGCTCACATTTCCCCTTTTTAAAAAATAGTATGTTTTATATGTAAATATTCTAAATGTTAAAATATACAGCTGTATTGAACTTAAAATTATTTTTGGAAATTGCAATTCGGTTTCATATTAAATTTTATTTGTTTCAAGGACAGCATGGTGGCTCGGTGGTTAGCACTGCAGCCTTGCGGTCCTGGGTTCAAATCCCACCACGAACAACGTCTGCAAGGAGTTTGCATGTTCTCCTCGTGTTTGCATGGGTTTCGTCCAGGTTGTCCGGTTTCCTCCCACATTCCAAAGACATACAGATAGGGAATTTAGATTGTGAGCCCCTATGGAGACCGTGATGATGTATGTAAAGTGCTGCAGAATATGATAGCGCTATATAAGAAAAGCATAATAAATAATAAAATAAATAATATCAATGGTCATGGTGACTATTTTACTAAAAATTGCAGAAAAAAAATGACTTACACCCAAAGGCAACAGACTATCCTCTATACTCCTCCTTCTAGACATGTCCTTGGCCTTCAACACCGTAAAACACATCCTCTCTTCCTTTGGTGTCAAAGATCTTGCCCTCTCCTGGATCCCCTCATACCTCTCCAACCGCACATGTAGCGTCTCCCTCTCCCGCACTACCTCCTCATCCCGACCTCTCTCTGTTGGAATCCATCAAGGTTCTGTCCTAGGACCCCTGCTCTTCTCAATTTATACCGTTGGCCTGGGATACCTCATAAAGTCCTATGGCTTCCAGTACTACCTGTACACTGATGACTCAGATCTACCTCTCTGGCCCATATGTCACTTCTCTGCTGTCCAAAATCTCGGCGTGTCTATCAGCCATATCCTCCGTCTCTCGCTTCCTCAAGTTCAATGTGGACAAATCTGAACTCATTATCTTTCCTCCACCTCACTTATCTTCCCTACCTGATCTATCACAATAAATGACATCATGCTTTCACCTATACCGGAAATCCGCAGACTGAGTAACGCTTGACTATGTCCTATCCTTCCAACTGGACATCCAAGCTCTTTCAACCTCCTGTCGCCTCCAGCTCAAAAATATTGACATAATCAGTCCTTTCCTCAACCCTCAATCTACCAAAATGATTGTACATGCCTTCATTATCTCGCGCCTTGACTACTGCAATATTCTCGGCTGTGGCCTACCTGGTAACACTCTCGTACTGTTCCAGTCTGACTAGTACATCTCTCTCCATGCTACTCTTCTGCTTCCCCCTTTTGCAAATCCCTTCAATGGCTCCAAATTCCCCAGTATATCCAGCACCCCTCCAGTCGGTCCTCAACTCTGCTGCCTGACTAATTAATCTCTCTCCTCACTACACTCCTGCTTCCCCTCTTAGCAAATCCCATCACTGGCTCCCAATTTCCCAGCGTATCCAGTTTAAACTACTAACACTGACCTACAAACCATCCATAATCTTTCTCCTCAATATATTTCCGAACTAATCTCCCGATGTCTTCCCTCACGTAATCTCTGGTCCTCCCAAGACCTCCTCTCCTCCACACTTATTCACTCCTCACCCATTCGCCTCCAACACTTCTTCCAAATATACCATATCCTTCTGGAATTCTGTTCCTCTGGAATTCTGTGCCATAACACGTCCGATTATCCTCTCCATTCAGATCCTTCACATGAAACCTGATAATCCACCTGTTCAAAAAAGCGTTTTACCTGCAATGACGACGATGCCACCTCAATACCATCGAAGCTACTGCAACCCCCAGTCTACTGTCTCCTTCCCCACCATCCTGTAGAATGTAAGCACGCAAGGGCAGGGTCCTCTCCCCTCTGTACCAGTCTGTCATTGTTAGTTTGTTTACTGAAAGTGATATCTGTATTTTGTATGTAACCCCTTCTCATGTACAGCACCATGGAATTAGGGGCAGCAAAAAGTTATGTTGTTGAAATGACAACATACAAACAATGTTATAATAAACAAATTTATTTCACTTTATACATTTTGTGTATAACATTGTCTGAACTGGAGTACAAAATGAATTTACAGTCATGGCCAAAAGTTTTGAGAATGACGCAAATATAAATTTTTACAAAGTCTACTGCTTCACTTTTTCTAATGGCAATTTGCATATACTCCAGAATGTTATAAAGAGTGTTCAGCTTAACAGCAATTACTTGCAAAGTCAATATTTGGCTAGAAAATGAACTTTATCCCCCAAAACACATTTCAACATCATTGCAGCCCTGCCTTAAAAGGACCAGCTAACCTCTTTTCAGTGATTGCTCCACTAACACAGGTGTGGGTGTTGATGAGGACATGGCTGGAGATCAATCTGTCATGATTAAGTAAGAATGACACCACTGGACACTTTAAAAGGAGGCTGGTGCTTGGCATCATTGTTTCTCTTCTGTTAACCATGGTTATCTCTAAAGAAACACGTGCAGTCATCATTGCAATGCACAAAAATGGCCTAACAGGGAAGAGTATCGCAGCTAGAAAGATTGCACCTCAGTCAACAATCTATCGCATCATCAAGAACTTCAAGGAGAGAGGTTCCATTGTTGCCAAAAAGGCTTCAGGGCGCCCAAGAAAGACCAGCAAGCGCCAGGACCATCTCTTAAAAGTGTTTCAGCTGTGGGATCAGGCTACCAGCAGTGCAGAGCTTGCTCAGGAATGGCAGCAGGCAGGTGTGAGTGCATCTGCACGCACTGTGAGGCAGAGACTATTGGAGCAAGGCCTGGTCTCGAGGAGGGCAGCAAAGAAGCCACTTCTCTCCAGAAAAAAACATCATGGACAGACTGATATTGTGCAAAAGGTACAGGCAGTGGACTGCTGAGGACTGGGGTAAAGTTATTTTCACTGATGAATCCCCTTTTCGATTGTTTGGGACATCAGGAAAACGCCTCATTCGGAGAAGACAAGGTGAGCGCTACCACCAGTCTTGTCTCATGCCAACTGTTAAGCATCCTGAAACCATTCATGTGTGGGGTTGCTTCTCAGCCAAGGGAATCGGCTCTCTCACAGTCTTGCCTAAAAACACAGCCATGAATAAAGAATAGTACCAGAATGTCCTCCAAGAGCAACTTCTCCCAACCCTCCAAGAGTAGTTTGGCGATCAACAATGCCTTTTCCAGCATGATGGAGCACCTTGCCATAAAGCAAAGGTGATAACTAAATGGCTCAGGGAACAAAACATAGAGATTTTGGGTCCATGGCCTGGAAACTCCCCAGATCTTAATCCCATTGAGAACTTGTGGTCAATCATCAAGAGACGGGTGGACAAACAAAAACCTAAAAATTCTGACAAAAAGAAAGCATTGATTGTGCAAGAATGGACTGCTATCAATCAGGATTTGGTCCAGAAGTTGATTGAGAGCATGCCAGGGAGAATTGCAGAGGTCCTGAAGAAGAAGGGTCAACACTGCAAATATTGACTTGCTGCATTAACTCATTCTAACTGTCAATATAAGCTTTTGTTACTCATATGTTTGCAATTATTATATTTCTGTCTGTGATAAAAACATCTGTCAAACACACATAAAAACTAGAGGGCAGCAGATCATGTGAAAATATAATATTTGTGTCATTCTCAAAACTTTTGGCCATGACTGTAGAAAGCCCATATGGTCTCCAGATTCTTCAGGGAAAACATGTCTGACTGTTGACGGCTCAGGATTAGAGATGAGCGACTTTCCCTTTTTTCGGGTCGAGTCGGGTTTCACGAACCCTGACTTTCGTAAAAGTCGGGTCGAACGAAATCGTCCGACTATCGGGAAAAGTCGGAGGTCCGACTGAAACACGAAATCCAATGCAAGTCAATGGGGAAGCAAAATCGGTAGGGAGTAGAGGACGGTAAACACATCTACAGTGCCCATTTCAATGCCAACGACATCATTTCTTATTACTTAAGCTTGACAACCCTAATTTACTTTATAATAATAGTTATGCATTGAAAACTGGGGGTTATTTGCCTAAACTTGTGGGGGGGGGCAGGGCTGGCTCCTGGTTTTCGTGTGCCCCGGGCCAAAGAGTCTCAGTGGGCCCCTTTAACACATAGAGACAAACAAGGCTATATCAAGAAATATATATATATAAATAAATGATATATATAAATATATATATATATATATATATATATATATATATAATAATAAATGAAATATAAATTAATATTAAGATATAGCAAAGAAAGAAGGATGGAAACCACCCGGGTGAGTATAGAACCAACACTGGGAGATGGTGAGATGAACAAATGGAGGGATGCAAGTGTATAAAATAATGAAAATAAAATTGTCGAAAAATAAATAAATGATAAAAATTAATGGAATAAATAAATAAAAAATATATATATAAAAAACGTGAATTTAATGAAAAAGTATTTTATTGACATATAATGCAATACAGATACAAAAATGATAATGCAGATAAAAAAATATATATATTTAATATAATACAATTGGAACACTCCACTGGTAAAATAATAAACCAAGGCAGAATAGAATATAACCAGGAAATTTGTTTGCACAAGCACTAATTAATAAGTGAATGAAATACAATTGTGAAAAATACACAAATACTGACAAACACCCACAAGCAATAAAATAGTGCACATGAGGCTATAACAAAAAAAAAATATATATATATATAAGAAAGAAATAAATGACAATCAAGGCGCCAAAAATGTGCAAAATATAACACAAAGCACATCACAAGTATAAACTAAATAGAGTGCAGCAAAATCACATGGGAACACTATACATCAGATTGAGTGCCCAAAAACAAAAGTGAAAAGCGCAATCGCTAATTATAAGTGGTGCTGTTTATACCTGGAAGCCGAGGACAGTTGGAGTGCCACAGAGAGCGTGCCCCTACGCACGTTTCGGAAATTAAATCCTTCGTCAGGGGGACACACATACCACAATTCATCATTGTCACGTTTGGCTGCAGCCGCCGAGAAGCGGCCCAGCCCATAATCGCCTCCACGCTGACCGACCACCATGGCGGGCGTCCCCCGGGGACGCAATATGGACCCTCAATACCGCAGAGGGGGACCTGGGCCTACCCAAACTAGGGAAGGGCAGAGACCGGGGTTCTGTGGCAGCTGAGCATGTGGACAAGGAAGAGACGTAGAACTTGATTACACCGCACAACTTCAGGTATAGGGAAGTAAAGTTTACTAAAGTAAATAAGTGAAGACACACAGTACATAAATCAAACATGACTATGCAAGGATCCTGATTCCACACCTTCCAGAAGGGGATTACCCAGAGGACTCCAAGGTACCAACGGATCACCGCGGCACACATAGGTGGGACATCAGGACACAGGCATAACATCAAGGTAGACGAGGTCATCAGAACGTAGACAGGACACATGAGGACATCAGAATCACGAACTCAGGAACACGGAATCAGGAACACTGAATCAGGAACACGGAATCAGGAACACGGACTGGACATCAGGAAGACGGACACAGGAACACGGACTGGACATCAGGCAGGGAAGGATCGGATCCGGACATCTGGAAGCGATCTAAAAAGGAACCCAAGCGGTCTGGTGCAAGCCCCACCAGGCTCAACTGGAGCCGGGCGGGGATTGCACCAAAAACAAGCTGAGCACAGAGTAACAGAAACTCAGCACACCCACACCGGACTCCTCCTTCCAAGATGAACCCAGGTTGTATCAAAGGAAGTCAGTTAGCAAAGTATCACAGTCACTGGGCACAGGGTTCAGGACACAGAAGGGCTTCAGGAACATTATACAGCAGACACAGTTCAGACAGTCAGGTACAGGACAGGTACAGGATCAAGGATTCAAGCCTGGAATTACCGCCTCCAGGATAGGCGAAAGGACGGGTACAGGATCAGGGATTCAAGCCTAGAATTACCGCCTCCAGGATGGGCACAGGAACGGGTACAGGAACACACAACAAACATGGCAAGATTCAGAAGCTATGTGAGTAGCTAAGGCCCCGCCCATAGGGCAGGGAGCCTTTATATATGAGCTGCCCCTCAGCAATTGGCTGGGGACAGCATTTCAAGTACACACAATAACCCTGATAAAAGCAGGGCAGGTGTGGCCTGCGCACCCTATGAGAGCCAGACATATCAGCACAGGAAGGGCACCTGGAAATGGCTGCAGCCTAAACACACGTAGTAAGTCATGCACCACTGCAGAGGACCTTGCAACCTACGGATAGCTTTCACAGCAGTAGCCAGGGACCGCACATGCGGGTGGTCATGCAGCGCAGCGGAGACACCCACGCATGCACGGCTACGCAGCGGAGCTGGGAACTGAGCATCACCCATACAGGTAACGGATATCAGTATCCCAGCTCAATTAGGGGGAAAAGGAGCAAAGGGTTAAAGCACAGACATGCATTGTCACAACGTGACAATCATGCTCCGATACAGCACAGAAATATAGGTATAGTACAATGAAAAATACTTCACTTCTAACATGACATGACTGATATCTATGTTAAAATCTACAATAGCTCAAAAACCGGACAGTATATTCATCTATACAGTATTATGGCCACCACATAGTGTGCCATACAGAATAATGAGTCCCATATATTGCCCCATACATAATTGGTCCCATATGTGCCCCATATGGTTTTCCATACCCTATATGATGTCCCATAAATAATGAACCCCATATGATTCTCCAGTATATGATGGGCCCCATGGATGATGCTCCAGTGTCTTATGGGCCAAAATAATTCTCCATATATAATGGGCCCCATTAATGTTCAAGGGTATAATTGGCCCCTTAAATGCTGCTCCAGTGTCTGATCTGCCCCATTTTGAATGCTCCAATACATGAAGGGCCCCATGGATGATGCTCCAGTGTCTTATGGGCCAAAATAATGCTCCATATATCATGGGTCTCATTAATAATGTACCAGTGTATAATGGGCCCCGTAAATGCTGCTCCTGTGTCTGATCTGCCCCATTTTGAATGCTCCAATACATGATGTGGCCCATGGATGATGCTCCAGAGTCTTATGGGCCAAAATCATGCTCCATATATAATGGCCCACATTCTTAATGATCCACTGTTAAATACTCCCCATATATTCCTCCAAACATTACAAAAAATGAAATACCTTTCCTAGCTGTGCACTGCTCTACTCTGGACTCCTCAGCGTCACCATCTTCCAGCTCTCTGCACTTGGACTGTTTAGGCAGAGGGAGTACAGACATGACGTCATTGCGCTCTGTAACCTGAATGTTAGTGTCAGGAAACGCAGAAGACGTCACAACGGTGGAGCAGGGAGAGATAAGTTTTGCAAGTGCTGGGTCCCTTAGCAAGCAGGCGGGGCCGACTCATGGATGACGGCACTGGCACAGGGCCCCTCATAGTATGCCAGTGTGTTTGACGGAGAGTGGGCCCATCCCACCATCAGAGACAAATTTTTGTACTGTGAGGGGCCCTGTGCCAGTGCTGTCGCCCACGAGTCGGCCCCCCCACCCACTCAGGGAACAGGCACTTGCCCTGGTGCGCCAGGTGCTGACACCGGCACTGGAGGGGGATTTGTAGGTTTTGTAGTCCGTCCACGCTTGCAAGTGCATGTTCATGAAATGTGTGAGCATGCAACTGGTATTCAAATTTCTGAGATTTTTCCCTCGGCTAAAGGTCCTTCCGCACTTGTTACAGATAACCTTTGCCTCATCAATAGGATTGCGGTCCAAAAAGTGCCACACTGGACTCTTCTTACTATGGTATCAATTTTCAGGGCTTGCACGCTGTGCAAATTTGACCGTCTGGCCAAGCTGTCCTGCAACTCTCTTTTTGTTTTTAACACCTTTTTGGACTACTATGGGCCTTCCAGATAACCGCTGCTGCGATGTCGATGCCTGCTGCGGATCCTTCTCGTCTTCTGAGCTATTGCCAGCGGCACCCTCTTCCCCAAATGGATGCCAATCCGGGTCAACAACAATAGGGTCATCCATCACCTCCTCTTCAATGTAATCTGGGGCACCAGAGTTTCATCAGGGTCAGATTCTGGCTCAGTAGACTGCGAGGGAAATGTAGTGCTCTGGGTGAATGTACCAGCAGAATCATCTAGCAGTGGCTGTGCATCATGATGTGCACTCCATCTCTGATTCATGTTGGACTGGGGAATTGAGAATTTGACTTCATAATCCAGGCATGGTATGTGAAAAGAGCTCCATGGAGTAATCTGAAGTGTCGGCTGCCACATCCTTCACTTTTGGTGGGGGTGAAGCACACAAGGAAAGGTGTTGTTCCTGACCAGGAGCCTGCACTGACGACTCAGTCCTTGCATTTTTTGAAACTTCAGAAGAGGAGGCGATATACAAAATAATGGAAACACCTAACTTTTGGCATCATCATCTTGAAACATGTTATAAACATGCAAACTGTGACATATGGTAATATTTTGTAGTTGATTACTTGTGTTATGTCATATGTGTATGTCAATTAACTGTTTGTTTTGCATAATTGTAAGAACATTGATGAGAAACTGATACCAATGGCAGACCTTGGATTTTCAAAGAGGCCAAATTGTTGGTGCTCGGATGGCCAGCGCTAGTATAACCAAAAGTGCCCGAATGCTTGGCGTGTCAAGAGGTACTGTCTCCAAAGTAATGACTGTGTTTGAAAGAGAAGGAAAAAAAGCAACTGAAAAAGAAAAGAAAGGTACATTTAATCGAAGAGGAAAATATACATGAGAGTATACTACAGGCATATGAATCTGCAGGAGAGGAAGATTCTAAGGATTCTCAGCAGGAGGATACTGAACAGTCACCCATTGGAAAGCGAAAATCCCCCCCTTCTTCTCATCCCATATTTGACGCTACTCTGGCTGCCTGGAAAACATTTGCTAAACAGAAAAGAGGTACTAATAAATTAACCTTCCTTCAAAATCTCCCTCTCCACTTAATCTGCTCCCTATACCATACAGCCATCGATCCCATTTTTGCTGAGCATGATGTTAAAAAAATCAAGGATTTGGTCAGTGAATCTAGTCTTATCCATTTCTCCCAAATCAAAGATAAATTTAAAGTTTCCTCTTCATTCCTCCAGTATCTCATGTTGAAGGATTTGATTGTGCTATTTATTGCCTCTAAACAAAGCCTATCTGAGCCTGCCGCCAACCTTATTACCAACGTTAATCATAAAATTTTTTGGAGCACCTCTTACATTTATATGTGGCTCAATAAAAGTCATATATTCATCAAGGCCTATAACTTTCGGAAATGGGAACAAGAGTTACATATATCCCCAAGTCTGCAAGAATGGGAACAGGCGTGTTTTATTTCCTACTCCGCTTTTATCTCTGTCGCTCCAAGAAACTCACTATTAAATACTAACGCGTTGGTATTACACTCCAGCCCGACTCTCTTGGATTAATTCAGAACACTCCTCGTCCTGCTGGAGAAGTTGTGGCCAATATGGCAGTTTGCTTCATATACTCTGGTACTGTCCCCATATTAGGCCTCTTTGGAAAAATAGTGTGTCTAATTAATTCATTACTCACAAAATCCATTACTCTATCTCCGCAACTAGCTCTTTTATCCTTAGACTCGGAGGGCATTGCTCATTCCTCTATTCCCTTAGTGGTACATGTTCTTCTAGTAGTTAGGCAACTAATTGCCTTCCATTGGAAGAGGCCTGACCCTTCCGTTATCCAAGATGTAATTGACAGAATGACCCTCCATAAAGCACAAACTAGCTCTGATACATAACAACCTAGACAAATTTTCTCGAAAATGGTCCAGCTGGATTATTATTATTATTTTATTATTATACATTTTTATAGCGTTATTTATTCCATGGCGCTTTACATGTGAAGAGGGGCAAATATAGACAAGTACAGTAAACATGAGCAATACAAGGCACACACAAGAACAGAAGGAGAGCGGACCCTGCCCGCAAGGGCTCACAGTCTGCAGGGATGGGTGAGGATACACTAGGAGAGGGTAGAACTGGTCGTGTGGTGGTTCAGTAGACTGATGATCACTGCAGGTTGTAGGCTTGTCGGAAGAGGTGGGTCTTCAGGTTCTTTTTGAAGGTTTCAATGGTAGGCGCGAGTCTGATGTGTTGGGGTAGAGAGTTCCAGAGTATGGGAGAGGCACGGGAGAAGCTTTGTATGCGGTTGTGGGAAGAAGAGATAAGAGGGGAGTAGAGGAGGAGATCTTGAGAGGATCGAAGGTTGCGTGTGGGTATGTACCGGGAGACCATGTCACAGATGTATGTAGGAGACAGATTGTGGATGGCTTTGTAGGTCATGGTTAGGGTTTTGAACTGGAGCCTCTGGACGATAGGAAGCCAATGAAGGGCTTGGCAGAGAGGAGAGGCTGGGGAATAACGGGGAGACAGGTGTTTTAGTCAGGCAGCAGAGTGCAGGATGGATTGGAGTGGTGCCAGAGTGCTAGAGGGAAGGCCAGAGAGTAGAAGGTTGCAGTACTCGAGGCGGGAGATGATGAGGGCATGCACTAGTGTTTTTGTAGTTTCATGGTCAAGGAATGCACAGATCTGGGAAATATTTTTGAGTTTGAGACGGCAGGAGGAGGCAAGGGTTTGGACATGTGGCTTGAAAGAGGAGGGCAGAGTGGAGGATCACTCCGAGGCACCGAGCATGCGGGACTGGAGAAAGTGAGCAGCCATTGACGTTGATGGACAGGTCTGGTGGGGGGGTAGAGTGAGATGGGGAAAGATGATGAATTCTGTTTTGTCCATGTTCAGTTTTAGAAAGCGAGCAGAGAAGAAAGCAGAAATAGCAGACAGACATTGTGGGATTTTGGTCAGTAAGGTGAGGTCAGGTCCAGATAGGTAGATCTGCGTGTCGTCGGCGTAGAGATGATACTGCAAACCATGGGATTCTATGAGCTATCCCAGGCCGAGGGTGTAGATGGAGAAGAGTAGGGGTCCTAGAACTGAGCCTTGGGGAACACCGACAGACTGGGGGCGAGGTGAGGAGGTGGTGTGGGAGAGGGAGACACTGAATGTTCGGTTTGTTAGATATGATGAGATCCAGGATAGGGCCAAGCCTGTGATGCCAAGAGATGAGAGAATCTGTAGCAGGAGGGAATGGTCCACAGTGTCGAAGGCAGAAGACAGATCCAGGAGAAGGAGGACAGAGTAGTGTCGCTTGCTCTTGGCGGTTAGTAGGTCGGTGACTTTAGTTAGGGCAGTTTCAGTTGAGTGATGCAGTCGGAAGCCTGATTGTAAGCGGTCAAAGAGGGAGCAGGAGGAGAGGTGGGAGGACAGTTCAAGATGGATACCTTTATTCCCTTAAAAGTATATTCAAATAAGCCATATTATTTTGTCTTTCTTGATTAATGGTTACTATTTATAATATGTGATCACACTTCTATGTCTATCAGCCACTGCCTGTATCAGTCATCCAGTGATTTTTATATATTGTATCAATAAAGTTGTTTTTATGGCAATTTTTGGACTGCCATCCTTGGTTTTGTTGCATGTCTTTTGCAGTTTTTCCCGCAGTGTCCTGTATGTGTGTGTGTGTGTATATATATATATATATATATATATATATACAGTCATGGCCAAAAGTTTTGAGAATGACACAAATATTAATTTTTACAAAGTCTACTGCTTCACTTTTTCTAATGGCAATTTGCATATACTCCAGAATGTTATAAAGAGTGATCAGATTAACAGCAATTACTTGCAAAGTCAATATTTGGCTAGAAAATGAACTTTATCCCCCAAAACACATTTCAACATCATTGCAGCCCTGCCTTAAAAGGACCAGCTAACCTCTTTTCAGTGATTGCTCCATTAACAGGTGTGGGTGTTGATGAGGACATGGCTGGAGATCAATCTGTCATGATTAAGTAAGAATGACACCACTGGACACTTTAAAAGAAGGCTGGTGCTTGGCATCATTGTTTCTCTTCTGTTAACCATGGTTATCTCTAAAGAAACACGTGCAGTCATCATTGCAATGCACAAAAATGGCCTAACGGAAGAGTATCGCAGCTAGAAAGATTGCACCTCAGTCAACAATCTATCGCATCATCAAGAACTTCAAGGAGAGAGGTTCCTTTGTTGCCAAAAAGGCTTCAGGGCGCCCAAGAAAGACCAGCAAGCGCCGGGACCGTCTCTTAAAAGTGTTTCAGCTGCGGCATCGGGCTACCAGCAGTGCAGAGCTTGCTCAGGAATGGCCGCAGGCAGGTGTGAGTGCATCTGCACGCACTGTGAGGCAGAGACTCTTGGAGGAAGGCCTGGTCTCAAGGTGGGCAGCAAAGAAGCCACTTCTCTCCAGAAAAAACATCATGGACAGACTGATATTCTGCAAAAGGTACAGGCAGTGGACTGCTGAGGACTGGGGTAAAGTTATTTTCTCTGATGAATCCCCTTTTCGATTGTTTGGGACATCAGGAAAATGCCTCATTCGGAGAAGACAAGGTGAGCGCTACCACCAGTCTTGTCTCATGCCAACTGTTAAGCATCCTGAAACCATTCATGTGTGGGGTTGCTTCTCAGCCAAGGGAATCGGCTATCTCACAGTCTTGCCTAAAAACACAGCCATGAATAAAGAATGGTACCAGAATGTCCTCCAAGAGCAACTTCTCCCAACCCTCCAAGAGCAGTTTGGCGATCAACAATGCCTTTTCCAGCAAGATGGAGCACCTTGCCATAAAGCAAAGGTGATAACTAAATGGCTCAGGGAACAAAACATAGAGATTTTGGGTCCATGGCCTGGAAACTCCCCAGATCTTAATCCCATTGAGAACTTGTGGTCAATCATCAAGAGACGGGTGGACAAACAAAAACCTAAAAATTCTGACAAAATTAAAGCATTGATTGTGCAAGAATGGACTGCTATCAGTCAGGATTTGGTCCAGAAGTTGATTGAGAGCATTCCAGGGAGAATTGCAGAGGTCCTGAAGAAGAAGGGTCAACACTGCAAATATTGACTTGCTGCATTAACTCATTCTAACTGTCAATATAAGCTTTTGTTACTCAAACACACATAAAAACCAGAGGGCAGCAGATCATGTGAAAATATAATATTTGTGTCATTCTCAAAACTTTTGGCCATGACTGTATATATATATATATATATATATATATATATATATATATATATATATATATATTTATATACCCCTGATAATGTTGGTTGTTTACTTCTATTAACATTGTTCTTTGAGGGTATATGTCATGGTTATTGCTATCTCTTTTCATGATTTAATGATTGTAGCTGTATGAATTGGTGCATTATCATCTTGGAAGATGGCGTTCCCCTCCGGGAACAGTGCTTGAACCATAGGATGCACTTGGTCGGCCAAAATGCCTAAATAATCGCGGCTGTTAATTCTTCCATGAAGGGATATCATTGGACTGGCGGATCTCCATGAAATAGCATCCCAGATCATCACAGAACCTCCACTGTTGTGAATGGGTTTGAGATGAGTTCTGAGCAGAGGCTTCCTCTGGTGGTTACAAGCGGTGCTGGTCTGTCCAGTGAAGATTGTGAGGACTGGGAATCAGGTGTTACTGACTGGTCTTATATAAGGGAGTCACCTTCCCATCAGGGTTGCTGGTGATCAATTGTTCTGGTCTGAATCCTTCATTCCTGTTTCCCTTGTAGCCTGCTGTGTCGTGTCTGCATCTCCTGCTAACAGATAAGACATTTTCTTCTTTTTGTTTTTGTGCTATATTTTTGCATTTTTTTCCTGCACTTCTGTGGGGGCCTTCAGGGTCCCCTCCGGGGGCTTTTGCCCTCTCAGTTTAGTTCAGCCACTTATGTATGTACTTTTGCTTTTTCCAGTTTTTTCAGTGGCTGCTGTTTTGATTTTGTTACACCAGAGAACTAATTTAGGTGGTAGAGGTCGTGTGATCTCAGGTGTTTTTGAAATTAGTGGTGTTGGTGCTTTTCATGGTTTTCTGGGATTGCAGTAAGTACCCTTCCTGTCCTTTTCTATTTAGTTAGTTTGGGCCCCAGCGTTTGCTCATTCTATTTTCTTTCTGTGTCAGTATTTCCTCTTGTCTAACCGCCATTACATGTTTGGGGGCTTTCTATTATCTTTGGGGTTCTGCTCCAGGGCAGATAGCTTTCCTATATCTATCTTTAGGTGTAGTTAGTTTCTCAGGCTGTGACGAGGCGTCTAGGACCAACGTAGGAACGCTCCACGGCTGCCTCTAGTTGTGGTGGTTAGTCAGGGTACTGCAATCCCATAGATTCCAACTGCTCTGGTGTATTGCCTTTTTTTTACCTGCACTCCTCAGCTACCGAAACATAACAGTATCACCGGCCAATAGAAAATTGTATGGTACTCGCAGAAGGGAAAAAATATTGTGATAGAAAAAAAGGTTGTCAGAGTTGTCAGAGATATTTTTCTGTTTGTTGCATTTTTTTTTTTTTTTTTCTCCTCTGTATCTCTGGGTGCTGGGGAGGATCTTTTCTCCCAATGGAGTTTGCACAGTTGTCTGGCCGTGTGGATCAGCTTGCCACTGAGGTTCGGAGTATTGCTATCTATCTTTCTGGGTTGCCTGTTGTGGAACCTAGGATCCCCATGCCAGATTTGTTTTTAGGGGATCGAGCTAAGTTTCAGAATTTCAAAAATAATTGTAAATTGTTTTTTTGCCTTAAAATCTAAGTCCTCAGGGAACGCAGCGCAGCATGTTCAAATTATCATCTCTCTCCTGCGCGGCGACCCTCAGGATTGGGCTTTTTCCCTGACACCTGGGGATCCTGTTTTGAGTGATGTTGATGCATTTTTTCAGGCTTTGGGGTTATTGTACGATGAGCCTAATGTCACTGATCAAGCTGAAAAAGCCTTGTTGGCATTAAATCAGGGGCTTGATGATGCTGAGTTATACTGTCAGAGATTCCGTAGGTGGGCAGTCCTGACCAAATGGAATGACGACGCTTTGGCGGCCCTTTTCCGGAAGGGTCTGTCAGATAATGTAAAGGATGTTATGGTGGGATTCCCTGTCCCCTCTGGTCTCAATGATTCTATGTCATTAGCGATTCAAATTGACAGACGTTTGCGTGAGCAGAGAAGTATGCGTGGAATGGTGTTGCCTTGTGAACCAGCTCCTGAAACCATGCAGTGTGATAGAGTGGTGTCTGGGGCACAGCGTCATGAGTTTCGAAAACGCAATGGGTTATGTTTCTACTGTGGTGATGCCTCTCATGCTATTTCAGTCTGCCCTAAGCGGGGAAGACGTTTTGCACGCTCAGTTGTCTTGGGTAGTGTTCAGACTAAGTTTTTATTAACTGTCACTCTGATATGCTCTCTGTCCTCATTTTCTGCTCAGGCTTTCGTTGATTCTGGAGCAGCTATTAACCTGATGGATTATGATTTTGCTAAACGTTGTGGGTTCCCCTTGATACCCCTACAGAAGTCTATTCCCCTACTGGGGATCGATTCTACCCCTTTGGCTGAGAATAAACCCCAGTTTTCTACTCAGGTGATAATGAGGGTTGAACCTGATCACCAGGAGTGCTGCAAATTTTTGGTTCTATATAATCTGCATGACATTATCGTGCTGGGTTTCCCTTGGTTGCAGTCTCATAATCCTGTTTTGGATTGGAAGTCTGTGTCTGTGGCCAGTTGGGGCTGCCAATGTGTTAATACCAACACTCCTGTTTTTTCTGCCTCCCCCCAGGCTCAGGATGTTCCTGACTTTTTGTTTGATTTTTCTGATGTGTTTAGCGAAAGTAAATCTGCATCCTTGCCTCCCCATAGGAGCTATGACTGCGCTATTGAATTAGTGCCGGGTAGTAAATTCCCTAAAGGTCGCCTTTTTAACTTGTCTGTACCTGAACATGACGCTATGCGGTCTTATATCAAGGAATCTTTGGAGAAGGGTCATATCAGACCATCCTCTTCACCCTTAGGTGCCGGTTTTTTCTTTGTGGCCAAAAAAGATGGTTCATTAAGGCCGTGTATTGATTATCGTCTCTTGAACAATATTACTGTGAAATATCAATACCTGTTACCCTTGATTTCTGACCTGTTTTCCAGGGTGAAAAACGCTACTTGGTTTACCAAGCTTGACCTCAGGGGGGCGTATAACCTTATTCGCATTAAGCACGGGGATGAATGGAAGACGGCATTCAATACCCCTGAAGGGCATTTTGAGTACCTAGTGATGCCCTTTGGGCTCACTAATGCTCCTTCCGTCTTCCAGTCCTTCATGAATGACATTTTCAGGGATTTGTGGACAAATTTCTGATTGTTTATTTGGATGATATCTTGATTTTTTCTAATGACTGGGACTCTCATGTGAAACATGTTCGAACTGTGTTCCAGATTTTGAGAGAGAATGCTCTGTATGTGAAGGGATCAAAGTGTCTTTTTGGCGTACAGAGGATCTCATTTCTGGGATTCATTTTGTCCCCATCTGTTATTGAAATGGACCCGGTCAAGGTTCAAGCCATCTGTGATTGGGTCCAACCTACTTCATTAAAGGCTCTTCAGAGATTTTGGGTTTTGCCAATTTTTATCGTAAATTTATTGGTAATTTCTCGGTTATTGTTAAACCATTAACTGATTTGACCATAAAGGGTTCTGATGTGGTGAATTGGCCTCCTGAGGCAGTCTCTGCATTTCAGGAACTTAAGCAGAGATTCACTTCTGCTCCTGTTCTACGGCAGCTTGATGTTTCTCTGCCATTTCAGGTGGAGGTTGATGCCTCTGAAATTGGGGCAGGTGCCGTTTTGTCCCAAAAAGATCCAGAGACCTCTAAAAGTAACCCTTGTGCCTTTTTCTCTCGAAAATTTTCTCCTACTGAACGTAATTATGACGTGGGTAATCGGGAGTTATTGGCCATGAAGTGGGCTTTTGAAGAGTGGAGACATTGGCTGGAGGGAGCCAAACATCAGGTGGTGGTCCTTACGGACCATAAGAATCTGGTCTATCTGGAATCTGCCAAGCGACTCAATCCTAGACAGGCCAGGTGGGCCTTGTTTTTCACACGTTTTAATTTTGTGGTTTCCTTTCTTCCTGGCACTAAGAATGTTAAGGCGGATGCCCTCTCGAGGAGTTTCCTTGCGGACTCTCCTGAGTTATCTGATCCTTCTGTTATTTTGAAAGAGGGTGTAGTTCTTTCCGCCATCTCGCCCAATTTGAGACTTGCTCTGGAGGGGTGTCAGGAGGATAGGCCCGAGCGCTGCCCTGTTGGAAAATTGTTTGTCCCGGACCAATGGAAAAAGAGTGTGATGGCTGAGATTCATTGTTCCGCATTGGCTGGGCATCCCGGAATTTTTGGTACCAGAGACTTGGTTAGTCGGTCCTTTTGGTGGCCTACCTTGTCTCGTGATGTCAGGGAATTTGTGCAGTCCTGCGGGACTTGCTCTCGCTCCAAGCCTTGCTCTCGCTCTAGTGGTTTGTTGATGCCATTGCCTGTGCCCAAGAGACCATGGACCCATATCTCTATGGATTTCATTTCCGATCTTCCTGTTTCTCAGAGAATGACCACCATCTGGGTAATTTGTGATAGGTTTTCCAAAATGATACATCTTGTGCCATTACCTAAGTTGCCTTCCTCCTCTGAATTGGTGCCGTTGTTCCTTCAGCACGTGGTTCGTTTACACGGCATTCCTGAGAACATTGTGTCAGACAGAGGAGTCCAGTTTGTTTCCAAATTTTGGAGGACTTTTTGTTCTAAACTGGGTGTTCAATTGTCTTTCTCCTCGGCATTTCATCCTCAGACCAATGGTCAAACTGAGAGAACAAACCAGACATTGGAGACTTATCTTAGATGCTTTGTGTCTGCTGATCAGGATGACTGGGTCTCTTTTTTGCCTTTGGCTGAGTTTGCTCTTAATAATAGGGCTAGCTCTGCCACTTTGATGTCTCCGTTTTTCTGTAATTCTGGGTTTCACCCTCGATTTTCTTCAGGACAGACGGAGGCTTCTGTCTGTCCAGGTGTTGACTCTGTTGTGGAGCGTATGCAACAGATTTGGGACCAGGTAGTGGAGAGGTTGTCCCTCTCTCAGGAGAAGGCCCAGCGGTTTGCTAACCGGCATAGGACTGATGGTCCTCGGTTTAAAGTGGGGGACTTGGTCTGGTTGTCCTCAAAGAATATTCCTATGAGAGTAGCATCTCCTAAATTTAAGCCTAGGTTCATTGGACCTTATAAGATCATGGAGATTATTAATCCTGTTTCTTTTCGTTTGCTTCTTCCAGGGACATTTAAGATCCATAACGTGTTCCACAAGTCCTTGTTGAAGAGATTTGTTGAGCCAGTGGTTCCTGCTGCTGTGCCTCCTGACCCTGTTTTGGTTGAGGGCAATCTGGAGTATGTGGTTGAGAAAATATTGGATTCTCGTTTTTCTAGACGGAAACTCCAGTATTTGGTTAAATGGAGAGGTTATGGTCAGGAAGACAATTCTTGGGTGTTTGCTTCGGACATCCATGCTAGGAGACTTATCCGTGCGTATCATAGAACTCATCCTGACCGACCTGGTTGCTCAAATGAGGGTTCGGTGACCCCTCCTCAAGGGGGGGGTACTGTTGTGAATGGGTTTGAGATGAGTTCTGAGCAGAGGCTCCCTCTGGTGGTTACAAGCGGTACTAGTGAAGATTGTGAGGACTGGGAATCAGGTGTTACTGACTGGTCTTATATAAGGGAGTCATTTTCCCATCAGGGTTGCCGGTGATCAATTGTTCTGGTCTGAATCCTTCATTCCAGTTTCCCTTGTAGCCTGCTGTGTCGTGTCTGCATCTCCTGCTACCAGATAAGATTTTTTCTTCTTTTGTGTTATTGCTATATTTTTGCATTTTGTCTTGCACTTCTTTGGGGGCCTTCTGGGTCCCCTCCGGGGGCTTCTGCCTTCTCAGTTTAGTTCAGCCACTGAGTTTTGTCCTTTTGCTTTTTCCAGTTTTTTCAGTGGCTGCTGTTTTGATTTTGTTACACCAGAGAGCTAATTTAGGTGGTAGATGTCGTGTGATCTCAGGTGATTTTGAAATTAGTAGAGTTGGTGTTTTTCAGGGTTTTCTGGGATTGCAGTAAGTACCCTTCCTGTCCTTTTCTTTTTAGATAGTTTGGGCCCCAGCGTTTGCTCATTCTATTTTCTTTCTGTGTCAGTATTTCCTCTTGTCTAACCGCCATTACATGTTTGGGGGCTTTCTATTATCTTTGGGGTTCTGCTCCGGGGCAGATAGCTTTCCTATTTCTATCTTTAGGTGTAGTTAGTTTCTCAGGCTGTGACGAGGCGTCTAGGACCAACGTAGGAACGCTCCACGGCTGCCTCTAGTTGTGGTGGTTAGTCAGGGTACTGCAATCCCATAGATTTCAACTGCTCTGGTGTATTGCCTTTTTTTTTACCTGCACTCCTCAGCTACCGAAACATAACAAGAACCCCAAAGACAATAGAAAGCCCCCAAACATGTAATGGCGGTTAGACAAGATGAAATACTGACACAGAAAGAAAATAGTATGAGCAAACGCTGGGGCCCAAACTAACTAAATAGAAAAGGACAGGAAGGGTACTTACTGCAATCCCAGAAAACCCTGAAAAGCACCAACACCACTAATTTCAAAAACACCTGAGATCACACGACCTCTACCACCTAAATTAGTTCTCTGGTGTAACAAAATCAAAACAGCAGCCACTGAAAAAACTGGAAAAAGCAAAAGTACATACATAAGTGGCTGAACTAACTGAGAGGGCAAAAGCCCCGGAGGGGACCCTGAAGGCCCCCACAGAAGTGCAGGAAAAAAATGCAAAAATATAGCACAAAAACAAAAAGAAGAAAATGTCTTATCTGTTAGCAGGAGATGCAGACACAACACAGCAGGCTACAAGGGAAACAGGAATGAAGGATTCAGACCAGAACAATTGATCACCGGCAGCCCTGATGGGAAGGTGACTCCCTTATAGAAGACCAGTCAGTAACACCTGATTCCCAGTCCTCACAATCTTCACTGGACAGACCAGCACCGCTTGTAACCACCAGAGGAAGCCTCTGCTCAGAACTCATCTCAAACCCATTCACAACACTCCACCATGTTTTACGTTTGGGAGAAGGCAGTCTGGATGGAATGCTTCTTTCGGCTGTCTCCAAACGTACACTCAGCCAGAGGTCAGATATAGGGTAAACGATGATTCTTCTGAGAATATCACATGTTTCCACTGGTCGGGGGACCAATTCTGGAGGTTTCTTCACCACTCTAAACGCTTGGAAACATTTGTCATTGAGAGCAGCGGTTTTCGAATTGCAGCTCTTCTGT
The DNA here is from genome assembly GCA_033576555.1 of Oophaga sylvatica. NCBI lineage: Eukaryota > Metazoa > Chordata > Amphibia > Anura > Dendrobatidae > Oophaga > Oophaga sylvatica. Next base: position 11,534,681 of record JARQOD010000003.1, on the reverse strand, counting down.
GGAATCCAGATTTGTTTAGCTCCCGACTAAGCGTTTTTGTTGAAACTTGGTTCTGGAGTTGTTCATTGATCCTCTCTCACAATTCGCTTTACAGTCTGAAGGGTCTCTCTCAGTCAACTTCGACTTTCGGCCGGACCTGTGCTTTACTGCGGACGTTTTTTCCATCTCTTTCTTTTCAAAAACTTTTATTAAGTATTTATGAAACTATAAGGGGGGGAAGGGGAAAAGGGAAGGGGAAATCCAACAAGGAAAGAAGGGACCAAGTGAACCTTGCGTCCCAATTTACAGGAAAATAACATTAATTTATACAGGCATTACACATATTAGGGTGTGTTTCCACGATCCGGAATTCTTCAGTATTTGCTGCGTGTTTGATGTTTTTGAATGCTGCTATTTTTCATATGAAACTATTATTAGTGATTTGATCTCTTTGTTAATTAAGCTCTGTCTTTCACCATTGTGTATTTAGCTGAACTATCAGCTTTTCTATAACTACAAGCCTTACTTCTGCTGTATGTTATTGTCACTTTTAACATGATGTTTTTCGATAATAATGTTTTATATTCATTATGATGTATTTTGGTGCAAGAACGTTATATATTTGATTATCTCATGGTATTTTTTGTCCATTAGAGGTATTCCGGTTGAGCCCCATTTCCTGTATCTGTGGTATTGCCTATACTATTTTATCTTAATTGTGTTTCAATAAAAGAATATTTCGTATTTTCATAATCTGGCTTGATATGAGTTTTTTTTGTCTGTGATCTTAGTCAAAAAAATGTTCTAAATGTCCGTATATATTTCAGGAGGCAGACACTGACGCTCTCAGGCTCAGTCTGGATTACACAATAATATAAACAAGATAAAAAACTGTATCAGCAGATACCATGTATATATAGCATAGTGAAAATATTCTAAATCTACGTATATATTTCAGGAGGCAGACACTGATGCTCACAGGCTCAGTATGGATTACCGAATAATATTAAACAATGAAAAAATGAGTACTGTATGACCAGATACCATGTATATATAGTATGGTTAAAATATAGCCAATCTCCGTATATAATTCAGGAGACAGACAAAGACGCTCACTGGCTCAGTATGGATTAGACAAGAACATAAAAAGCAGATCCGCAAGAATTAATCACACATGTGGGCGAATGTTCAAGTGTTCAATGATGCACTTATAGTGGTGGGTGGAGGAGGATTTTTTGGTAAAAAGGGTACTGTATCACAAGCGTCCATCTGTATACAGTCTAGGGGTCATTGTAAATCTCCGTATATATTTCAGGAGTAACAGACAAACTCTCACAGGCTCAGTATGGATCACACTAGAATATAATAAAAAAAAGGGGTACTGTATCACCAGATACCAGGTATATATAGTATATTGAAAATAAACAAAATCTCTGTACATATTTCAGGAGGCAGACACTGGCGCTCTCAGGCTCAGTATGGATTACACAAGAATATAATAATAATAAAAAGGGGTACTGTTTCAGCAGATACCATGTATATATAGTATAGTGAAAATATTCTAAATCGCAGTATATATTTCAGGAGGCAGACTCTGACGCTCTCAGGCTCAGTATGTATTACACAATAATATAAAAAGCTGAAAAAGGGTACTGTTTCACCAGATACAAGGTATATATAGTATAGTGAAAATATTCTAAATCTCCATATATATTTCAGAAGGCAGAGTAACGCTCAAAGGCTCAGTATGGATTACACAAGAATATAAGAAGAAAAAGGGGTACTGTATCAACTGATACAAGGTAGTATAGTGAAAATATTCAAAATCTCCGTATATATTTCAGGAAGCAGACAGACGCTCTCAAGCTCAGTATGAATTACACAATAATATAAAAAGATGAAAAGGGGGTACTGTATCACCAGACACAAGTTATATATAGTATAGTGAAAATATTCGAAATCTCCGTATATATTTCAGGAGTCAGACAATGACGCTCACAGGCTCAAGATGGATTACACCAGAATATAAAAAGCTGAAAAAGGGTACTGTTTCACCAGATACAAGGTATATATAGTATAGTGAAAATGTTTTAACCCCTTCACCCCCAAGGGTGGTTTGCACGTTAATGACCGGGCCAATTTTTACAATTCTGACCACTGTTTCTTTATGAGGTTATAACTCTGGAACGCTTCAACGGATCTTCGCGATTCTGAGATTGTTTTCTCGTGACATATTGTACTTCATGTTAGTGGTAAAATTTCTTCGATATAACTTGCGTTTACTTTTGAAAAAAACGCAAATATGGCGAACATTTTTAAAATTTTGCAATTTTCAAACTTTGAATTTTTATTCCCTTAAAACAGAGAAATATATCACACAAAATAGTTAAGAAATAACATTTCCCACATGTCTACTTTACATCAGCACAATTTTGGAACCAAAATTTTTTTTTGTTAGGAAGTTATAAGGGTTAAAAGTTGACCAGCGATTTCTCATTTTTACAACAAAATTTACAAAGCCATTTTTTTTAGGGACCACCTCACATTTGAAGTCACTTTGAGGGGTCTATATTGCAGAAAATACCCAAAAGTGACACCATTCTAAAAACTGCACCCCTCAAGGTACTCAAAACCACATTCAAGAAGTTTATTAACCCTTCAGGTGCTTCACAGTAACTAAAGCAACGTGGAAGGAAAAAATGAATATTTTACTTTTTAGCCACAAAAATGATCTTTTACAAACTTTTTTTTTATTTTCACAAGGGTAAAAGGAGAAAATGGACAGATAAGGTTGTTATGCAATTTCTCCTGAGTACGCCAATACCCCATATGTGGGGGAAAACCACTGTTTGGGCACACGGCAGAGCTCGTAAGGGAAGGAGCGACGTTTGACTTTTTCAAACTAAAATTGGCTGGAATTTAGATTGGATGCCATGTCGCGTTTGGAGAGCCCCTGATGCGCCTAAACAGTGGAAACCCCCCACAAGTGACACCATTTTGGAAACTAGACCCCCTAAGGTACTTATCTAGATCTGTTGTGAGCACTTTGAACCCTCAAGTGTTTCACAAAAGTTTATAAAGCCTGGGTGTGAAAAAAAAAAATCAATTTTCCACAAAAATGATTTTTTAGTCCCAAATTTTTGAATTTTCCCAAGGAAATTGGACCCCAAAAGTTGTTGTCCAATTTGTCCTGAGTACGCTGATACCCCATATGTGGGGGGGGAAACTGTTTGGGCGCACGGCAGGGCTTGGAAAGGAAGTAGTAACGTTTTAGAATGCAGACGTTAATGGGGGTCATGTTCCGTTTGCAGTGCCCCAGATGAGCCTAAACAGTGGAAACCCCCCACAAGTGACCCCATTTTGGAAACTAGACCCCCTAAGGAACTTATCTAGATCTTTGGTGAGCACTTTGAACCCCCAAGTGCTTCACACAAGTTTATAATGCCCGGGCATGAAAATAAAAAATCCTATTTTTTTTCCCACAAAAATTATCTTTTAGTCACTAATTTTTTATTTTCCCAAGGGTAACAGGAGAAATTGGACCACATAAGTTGTTGTACAATTTGTCCTGAGTACGCTGATACCCCATATGTGGGGGGGAACCACTGTTTGGGCGCACGGCAGAGCTCGGAATGGAAGGAGCACCATTTGACTTTTTCCAACCAAAATTGGCTGGAATTGAGTTTGGATGCCATGTTGCATTTGGAGAGCCCCTGATGTGCCTAAACAGTGGAAACCCCCCACAAATGACCCCATTTGGGAAACTAGACCCCCTAAGGAACTTATCTAGATTTTTGATGAGCAATTTGAACCCCCAAGTGCTTCACACAAGTTTATAACGTAGAGCCGTAAAATTTAAAAATCATATTTTTTCCACAAAAATGATGTTTTCACCCCAATTTTTATTTTTCCAAGGGTAACAAGACTCCAAAAGTTATTGTGCAATTTGTCCTGAGTGCGCTGATACCCCATATGTGGGGGTAAACCACTGTTTGGGTGCATGGCAGAGTTTGGAAGGGAAGGAGCGCCGTCTGACTTTTTCAACGCAGAATTGGCTGGACGCCATGTCGTGTTTGGAGAGCTCCTGATCTGCCTAAACAGTGGAAACCCCCATAAATGACACCATTTTGGAAACTAGACCCCTCAAGGAACTTATCTAGATGTGTGGTGAGAACTTTGAACCCCCAGGTGTTTCACTAAAGTTTATAACGTACAGCCGTAAAATAAAAAATCTTTTTTTTTTTTTACAAAAATGATTTTTTCGCCCCCAATATTTTATTTTCACAAGGGTAACAGAAGAAATTGGAACGCAAAAGTTGTCCAATTTGTCCTGACTGAGTACACTGATACCCAATATGTGGGCGAAAACTACTGTATGGGCACACGTCGGGGCTCGGAAGGGAAGTAGTGACGTTTTGGATTGCAGACTTTGATGGAATGGTCTGGGGGCGTCATGTCACATTTGGAGAGCCCCTGATGCACCTAAACAGTGGAAACCCCCCACAAGTGACCCCATTTTGGCAAATAGACCCCACAAGGAACTTATCTAGATGTGTGGTGAGCACTTTGAACCCCGAAGTGCTTCACAGAAGTTTATAACGCACAGCCGTAAAAATAAAAAATCCTTTTTTTTTTACAAAAATGATTTTTTCGCCCCCAATATTTTATTTTCACAAGGGTAACAGGAGAAATTGGACCCCAAAAGTTGTTGTCCAATTTGTCCTGAGTACGCTGATACCCAATATGTGGGAGAAAACTACTGTATGGGCGCACGTCAGGGCTCGGAAGGGAAGTAGTGACGTTTTGGATTGCAGACTTTGATGGAATGGTCTGGGTGCGTCATGTCGCATTTGGAGAGCCCCTGATGCGCCTAAACAGTGGAAATCCCCAACAAGTGACCCCATTTTGGAAAATAGACCCCACAAGGAACTTATCTAGGTGTGTGGTGAGCGCTATGAAGCCCCAAGTGCTTCACAGAAGTTTATAATGTACAGCCGTAAAAACAAAAAAATAATTTTTTTGTACAAAAATGATATTTTCGCCCCCAGTTTTTTATTTTCCCAAGGGTAACAGAAGAAATAGGACAAATTGCACAATAACTCTTGGGGTCCAGAGTACGCTGATACCCCATATGTGGGGATAAACTACTGTTTGGACGCATGGCAGAGCTCAGAAGTGAAGGAGCACCGTTTGACTTTTTCAACGCAGAATTGGCTAGAATTGAGATCAGACGCCATGTCACATTTGGAGAGCCCCTGATGTGCCTAAACAGCGGAAACCCCCCAATTCTAACTCCAACCCTAACCCCAACACACCCCTAACCCTAGTCCCAACCCTAACCACAAACCTAACCCTAACACACCCCTAATCCCAACCCTAACCCTAATCCTAACTTTAGCGCCAACCCTAACCCTAACTTTAGCCGCAACCCTAACCCTAACCCTAATGGGAAAATGGAAATAAATACATTTTTTTAATTTTATTATTTTTCCCTAACTAAGGGGTGATAAAGGGGGTTTGATTTACTATTTATAGCGGGTTTTTATGATTGGCAGCTGTCACGCTAAAAGACGCTTTTTATTGCAAAAATAGTTTTTTGCATCGCCACATTTTGAGAGCTATAATTTTTGCATATTTTGGCCCACAGAGTCATGTGAGGTCTTATTTTTTGCGGTACGAGTTGACGTTTTTATTTGTACCATTTTTGAGCAGGTGACATTTTTTGATCGCTTTTTTTCGATTTTTGGGAGGTTAGAATGAACAAAAATCAGCAATTCATGAATTTCTTTTGGGGGAGGCGTTTTTATTGTTCCGCGTGTGGTAAAATTGATAAAGCAGTTTTATTCTTCGGGTCAGTACGATTATGGCGATACCTCATTTATATCATTTTTTAATGTTTTGGCGCTTTTATAGAATAAAAACAATTTTATATAAAAAATAATTATTTTTGCATCGCTTTATTCTGCGAGCTATAACTTTTTTATTTTTTCGCTGATGATGCTGTATGGCAGCTCGTTTTTTGCGGGACAAGATGACGTTTTCAGCGGTACCAGTTTATTTATATCGGTCTTTTTGATCGCGCGTTATTCCACTTTTTGTTCGGCGGTATGATGATAAAGCATTGATTTTTTGCTTCTTTTTTTTTTTTTTTTTTAAGGGGTTCACTAAAGGGGTTAACTAGTGGGACAGTTTTATAGGGGGGGTCGTTACGTACGCGGCGATACCAAATATGTGTACTTTTATTGTTTTGTTTTTTTTATTTACAGGAAGAAATTAATTTATTGGGGAATATTTTTTTTTTTTATTATTTATTTTGGATTTTTTTTTATAACATGTTATATTTTATTTTTTTAACTTTTTTACTTTGTCCCAGGGTGGGACATCACTGTATTTTATCAAATCGCTGGTGTGACAGTGTGCACAGCACTCTGTCACACCAGCGATCGCTCAGGCATAGCTGCAGGCTTCTCAGTGCCTGCTCTCAGCAGGCACTGAGGAAGCCGCCTCCCTCCAGGACCCCGGCGCCATCTTGGATCCGGGTCCTGGGAGGGAGGAAGCCCTCAGAACAGCGCAATCACATCGCGCTGGTCTGAGGGTCTCAGGGGGGCGCGCAGGGAGCCCCCACCCTGCGCGATCCTCCCCTGTGCCCCCAGTACACCGCGATCATGTTTGATCGCGGTGTGCTAGGGGTTAATGTGCCGGGAGCGGTCCGTGACCGCTCCTGACACACAGTCACGGGTGTCAACTGTGATAATCAGCTGACACCCGGCGGCGATTAGCTGCGCTCCCCTCAGGAGCGCAGCTGATCGCCTATGACGTACTATCCCGTCCATGGGCAGAATGGCACGGGTTTTATGGACGGGATAGTACGTCTAATGTCAGAGAGGGGTTAAATCTCCGTATATATTTCAGGAGTCAGAAAATGACGCTCACAGGCTCAGTATGGATTACACCAGAATATAAAAAGATCCTCACGAAATAAGCACACATGTGGGCCAAGTTTCCAGGTGTCAATGATGCAAAAACAGTTGGGGGGAAGGACGACTTTCTGCAAAAAAGGGTACTGTATCCCAAGAGTACAGCTGTATACAGTCTAGGAGTAATTGTAAATCTCCGTATTAATTTCCGGAGTAACAGACAAACGCTCACAGGCTTTGTATGGATTACACCAGAATATACAAAGTTGAAAAAGGGTGATGTATTACAAGCGTAGAGCTGTATACAGTATTGTGTTAATTTTTAAATGTCCGGATATATTTCCGGAGTAACAGACAGATGTTCACCGGCTCAGTATGGGTTACACAATAATATAAAAAGATGAAAAGGGGGTTCTGTTTCACCAGATACCAGGTATATATAGTATAGTTAAATTATTGGAAATCTCCGTATATATTTCAGGAGGCAGACACTGACGCTCTCAGGCTCAGTATGGATTACATGAGAATATAAAAAGTTGAAAAAGGGAAATGTATTAAAAGCGTACAGATGTATACAGCGTTGGGGTAATTTGAAATATCCGTATATATTTCCAGAGTCAGACAAAGACTCTCACAGGCTCAGTATGGATTACACCAGAATATAAAAAGCAGATCCACAAGAAATAATCACACATGTGGGCCAATGTTCGAGGTGTCAATGATGCACTTATAGTGGTGGCTGGAGGAGGACTTTCTGTCAAAAAGGGTACTGTATCACCAGATACCAGGTATATTTAGTATAGTTAAATTATTGGACATTTCCGTATATATTTCAGGAGGTACACACTGATGCTCTCAGGCTCAGTATGGATTACACGAGAATATAAAAAGTAGAAAAAGGGAAATGTATCAGAAGCGTACAGCTCTATATACTGTTGGGGTAATTTTAAATATCCGTATATGTGGCACCCCTGAGGGTTCAGTCGCCACAGAGATATTACACCTCACCCAGAGGTGTAATACTCCACTCTCAGGTAAGGAGGGAGCACCACCCAGGACTCAAACACCTGCACCCAACACAGACTATAGCAGCAGGGCACCCTGGATGTACCCTGCGGGAGGATGGTCTCATCCCAGGCTGGGTAGTAAAGAGTGTATGGGTGGGTGGAGCTAGTAAGTAGGAGGGGGAGTGAAGCTTAGGAAGCAAGGAGCAGGGTCTAGAGAGACGTGAGGAGGAAGTGAAAGGAGACAGACGTGTGGCGAAGCAGCTCCCTGTTAGGAGGAGCTGCAGAGGAAAGGAGTCTAGAGACAGACTCAGAGGGGACCTTGAGCTGGGAAGAGCTCGGTCCCAGATGTGGAAAGTGAAGGAGAGAGAATCAGAAAAAGATAAGCTTCTGGAGGGAGAGAAGGGGGTCCTAGGGACACTAAGAGAGCGAGATCCATTCATGGGGCCCGATCTGTTTGCAGAGGGACCAGGGCGCAGAGGGAATTCGGCCCTTTAGCCTAGTGGGAGAACTTTATGACTGAGCTAGCAAGTCGACTGTTGTGATAACTTTAGGGATCACAGTCAATAACCACATTCATCTTCGCCGATGAGGCAGCTATATAGAATCAAGGAAACGCAGAGATAAGACGTTATCCGACAGGATTCGCAGCCGCTGATCTGGGACACTGTTTGTGAAGGTGCTGGAAAGGTGGAAGGCGTGGGAATCAGCACAGTGAGACGGCCAGTGAAAGGAACACATATATCAAAGGGCGTCCTGGAAAGGTGTACCCTAATCTACCTGGGAGTTTGCTGAGCCCCTCACCTGGAGGACACTGTACCAAGCGGGCATCTGTGCTGCAGACAGAACTGTGAGTAAAGCCTTGGAAACTGCAACTGACTGTCTCCTCAGTTTCTTCCTGTGTCTCACACTCCACTCTGCTACATCTCTCAGCACCATTATCATTTACAACATCACCCTGCCCTGAGACCACAAGCTTTACCTGTGGAAAGCTATTCCAACTCTGCTGCATCACGCCATCAGTCTCAGAGGATCTGCACCGCAGCGCTGGTCACCTCTGACCAGAAGCCACAGGTGGCGTCACGAATACCTTACTACAAACTATAATCCCCTGTAAAAATATTACCCTTTTATTGGACGCCCAGGGCCACGGACCGGGTCACTGCTGCCGAGACACATCCCTTTAATACAACGGCCCGGTACTGAGTATCCCACTGCCCTGGCGGGCGATACATATATATTTCCAGAGTCAGACAAAGACTCACAGGCTCAGTATGGATTACACCAGAATATTAAAAGTTGACAGTGTACTGTATCAGAAGCGCACAGCTGTATATAGAGTTGTTGTAATTTTAAATATCCGTATATATTTCCAGAGTCAGACAAAGACTCTCACAGGCTCAGTATGGATTACGCCAGAATATAAAAAGCAGATCCGCAAGAAATAATCACACATATGGGCCAATGTTCGAGGTGTCAATGATGCACTTATAGTGGGTGGCTGGAGGAGGACTTTCTGTCAAAAAGGGTACTGTATCACCAGATACCAGATATATTTAGTATAGTTAAATTATTGGAAATTTCCGTATATATTTCAGGAGGAAGACACTGATGCTCTCAGGCTCAGTATGGATTACATAAGAATATAAAAAGTCGAAAAAGTAAAAGGTATCAGGAGCGTACAGCTCTATATAGCGTTGGGGTAATTTTAAATATCCGCATATATTTCCAGAGTCAGACAAAGACTCTCACAGGCTCAGTATGGATTACACCAGAATATTAAAAGTTGACAAAGTGTACTGTATCAGAAGCGTACAGCTGTATACAGTGTTGGTTTAATTTTAAATGTTCGTATATATTTCAGTCTCAGTAAGCCAGTTCAGACTCTCCGCTACAGGAAACTAGATGGATTCAAAAACACACTGATAGTACAGTGATTGCAGAAATTTGGGAATTCCGAATCACGGTAAAATTATCAGAGGCAATGCTGACCCTCAATTACTTTATCTGTGGAGACAGCGAAAACAGTTCTTTGTGAAGAAAAGGTTGCTGTATCGCAGTAGCGTCGATCCCATCACCGTTATTCATCTCCATCAAATTGTGATGCCAAGGAGAGATGTAGACATAGTCCTCACTGCCTATTATGATCAGACTGGTCACTTTGGAGTGCAAAAGACAGAAGCCACAGGCCATAGGCGATTCTATTGGATTGGCATGAGAGGAGACATAGAAAAATGTTGCCAGGAATGTCACACGTCTGTGACTAGTAAAACTGTGGAAGCTGATCAGAAAGCAACACTGCATCCGATTGTGAGTCGACGTCCATTAGAAATGGGAGCCATTGATCATCTGAAGGTAGAGCCCAGCAGGACAGGCCATAGCTACGTCTTAACCAGCATCGATCACTTAACCAAATTTGTAGTGGCTGTCCCTGTGAAGGATTTAACTGCCCAGACTCCACAGCGGTGGAGCAAGAAGAGGTAAGTATTGCAAGTGCTGAGGCCATGAGCAAGCAGGGGGTCCACTCGTGGGCGACGGTACTGACACAGGGCCCCTCATAGTACGCCCGTGAATCTGACGGCGAGTGGGTCCTCCCACCGTCAGAGACACTTTTTTGTACTATGAGGGACCCTGTGCCAGTGCCGTCGCCCCAGAGTGGGAACCCCCACCTGCTCAGGGCACCGACACTTGCCCGGGTGCGCCAGGTGGTGACCCCGGCCCTGGGGGTGACAGCCCAGATATGGAGGTGGCAAAAATAGCATATGTTGAGGTGTAGGCTGGACGTTCAGCAGTTGCAAATGGAGGAATTGGAGAAGTCAGGAAGAGGAGGACAAAGCGAGCCATTTTGCTGGCAACCTATGTGTCATCAGGGAAAGGTGTGACAAAATCCTTTGAAACCCATGCATGGTTCATTTTAATGAAGGTTAGATCATCAACATTTTGTGTCGACAGACGGGTCCTTCTTTCTGTCAGGATTGATCCAGCAGCACTGAAGACTCTTTCTGATAGCACACTACCAGCAGGGCAGGCGAGCTCCTGTAAGGCATATTGTGCCAGTTAAGGCCAGGTGTCCAGTTTACAGGCCCAGTAGTCAAAGGGGAATGACAGGTGAGGGAGAACCACGATAGGGGAGAAGAAGTAATTTGTAACCATAGTTGACTACTGCTATCTCCTGTCTCTTGCTATAGATTCCTGATTACCAGGCGTGTGATCTGTCCGGGAGAAATCAGTCCACAACATGGTCATGAAACCCCTGTCTCCAACGCCACTTCGGTTGTGTGCACCACGAACACGTCTTCCATTTGGCCCAGTACGGCTCGTGGTAGAACCTGCACCGCTGCTGTTTGCTGGGAATGCCTCTAACAAACGGTTTACCAGAGTTGCTTGTTTGTTGGCCAATATTAGCTCGAGGTTCTCCTGTGGCATTATGTTCTGTAATTTGCCTTTATAGCGTGGATCGAGGATGCTGGCCAACCAGTAGTCGTCATCCTTCATCATTGTGGGAATGCGGGGGTCCCTTGGTAGGATCCGCAAGGCATAATCACACATGTGGGCCAAAGTTCCAGGTGTCAGTGATGCATTGCCAGCGGTGGGTGGAAGAGCACTTTCTGCAAAATCCACATTCCTCCAGTCACGCACAAACCCTGGACCTGAACTTGGCAAGCCGACATTTTCTCTTGCCCCCTGAGAAGCATCCTCCTCCGCAAAATAATCATCCCCCCTCTTCCTCTTCTTCCTCCACCTCGTCCAGTTCCCTGCGCAGACAATGGCTGAATGTCATCAAGGCTTCCCTCTTCCTCCTCCGCTGCAGATGCCTGATCCTTAATTTGCGTCAAAGTTTGCATGAGCAGACGCATAAGTGGGATGCTCATGCTTATGATGGCGTCGTCTGCGCTAACCAGCCGTGTGCATTCCTCAAAACACTGAAGGACTTTACAGAGGTCTTTCAGCTTTGACCACTGCACACCCGACAACTCCATGTCTGCCCTCAAGCTACCTGCCCGTGTATCATCCCATAAATGCATTACAGCCTGCCTCTGTTCCCACAGCCTCTCAACCATGTGCATGGTGGACTTCCACCTTGTTGCAACGTCTATGATTAGACAGTGCTTGGGGAGGCGGAGCGATCGCTGCAGCCTCTGCATGCGACTGGAGTCTACGGGCGAACAACGGATGTGCGAGCACAGTCTTCGCACTTTATGGAGCAGGGCTGTTAACTCAGGATAATTATTTAAGAAGCACTGCACCACCAGGTTCAAGGTGTGAGCCAGGCAAGGTATGTGTCTGAGTTTTGCCAGGGCTATGGCCACCACAAAATTACGGCTGTTATCACTGACTACCTTGCCTGGCTCAAGATGTATACTGCCCAGCCATGTCTCAGTTTCTCGGTGCAAGTAGTGGGCCAGTACCGCCGCGTTGTCTGTTGTCGCCCAAACACATCATTTGCAAAACAGCCTGCTGACGCTTACCACTAGCTGTTCAATAGTGGGACACCTCGTGTGCAACACTGGCAGTTGCAGATGGAGTGCTCGTGCGACTGCTCTCTGTTGACGAGCTTTCGCTTCTGGAGGAGGAGGAGGGTCGAACGCCTACAGCCAACTGTTGCCTATACCGTTGGCTAGGCAGCACTGTCCCACCGCTGCTATCCCCTGTGGAGCCTGCATCCACCACATTAACCCAGTGCGCAGTGATGGACACGTAATGGCCCTGGCCATGCCTACTGGCCCATGCATCTGTTGTGAGGTGCACCTTTCCACTCACTGATTGTTTGATTGCATGGACAATGCGGTCTTTCACATGCAGGTGGAGGGCAGGGATGGATTTTCTAGAAAAGAAGTGGCGACTGGGTAAGTCATAGCGTGGGACAGCGTAGGCCATGAGCTCTCGGAGCGCTGCGCTTTCAACCAAACGGAAGGGCATCATCTCTAATGAGATCAGTTTAGCAATGCAGGCGTTCAAACCCAGTGTACGCGGATGAGAGGATGAGTACTTTCTTGTCCTACTCAGAGTGTCTGGTAGGGTGAGCTGGACTTGAGAGCTGCATATAGGGGAACTATCGGTGGACATGACGGACTGAGAGGGGTTGTTGATGGTGATGGTGGTGGTGGTGAAGATGGCCTTGATGCAGTCTTTCATTGCAAAAACATTGATTCCCTGACTGCTTTGGCCTTGCGACAACACCTCAACATTTCTTGCTGGTGGTGTGCGAACGGTGGGCTTACAGTGGGGGAAGCGATGGAGCGTTGCTGGCTAACTTCAGTCGGAGCCGGTGCACATGTGCTACCTGAGTTTTTGTAGTCCGTCCACTCTTGCAAGTGCATGTTCAGTAAATGTCTAAGTATGCAACTGGTATTCAAATTTCGGAGATGTTTCCCTCGGCTAAAGGCCCTTCGGCACTTTTTACAGATAGCCTTTGCCTCATCACTAGGATTTTGGTCAAAAAAGTGCCACACTGGACTCTTCCTAATATGGTATAAATTTTCAGGGCTTGACAGTCTGGCCAACTTGTCCTGCAACTTTTTTTGTTTTTTTAACACCTTTTTGGAGTGATACGAGCCTGCCAGATAACCCCAGCTGCGATGTCGATACCTGCTGGGATCCTTCTCTTCGGAGCTATTGCCAGCGGCACCCTCTTCCCCCAATGGATGCCAATCCAGGTCAACAACTGGATCATCCCTCACCTCCTCTTCAATTTCATCTGCACCTTCCTCTGTGTCACCATGTATGGTAGTAGAGTATGCAGGAAGGGGCACCTGAGTTTCATCAGGGTAACATTCTGGCTCAGTACACTGCGAGGGCAATGTAGGGCTGTGGTTGAATGTACCAGCACAATCATCTAGCAGTGGCTGTGCATCAGTGTACTCCATGTCAGATTCATGTTGGACTGGGGAATTCAGGATTTGACTTGATAACCCAGGCATGGTATGTGAAAAGAGCTCCATGGAGTAATCTGAACTGTGGGCTGCCACATCATTCACTTTTGGTGGGGGTGAAGGACACAAGGAAAGGGGTTGTTCCTGACCAGAAGTCTGCACTGACGACTCAGTGCTTGGAGCTTTTGAAAATTCAGAAGAGGAGGAGATAGAGCTGGAGGCTGTTTCGGCAATTTAAGACAAAACCTGTTCCTGATGCTCCCGCTTTAAAAGCGGTTTACCTACTCCAAGAAAAGAAAGCCTTCCAGGCCTTCTGGAGCCAGACGATGAGGCAGGCTCAACACCTCCTGCCTTAGGTGCTATTGTGCTTTTGGCACTACCAGCAGATGCACCACCACCATCAGTAGCAGGTGGCCCCCCACGACCATGTCCGCGACCTCTTCCACCATACTTCCTCATGTTTGTGTAAATGTACCCAAAATAACAGCAGATATATGGTACAGTATCAGAAGCGTACAGCTGTATACGGTGAAGGTGAAAAATTTTAATCTCCGTATACATTTCCGGAGTAACAGACACAGTGTTAGGACTGCGGAACGCACCAAATAAATAAAATAATAGATGCTTTTGCAGCCCGGGATTCACCGTGCAGGCAAAGCCTGCTGCTAGTAAGATGACAGGATGTTAGGGTCTGCGGAACGCACCAAATATATGAGGTAGAGAGATGCATTCGCAGCCTGGGGTCCACCGTTCAGGCGGAACCTGCTGCTAGTAAAATGGCGCAAGACGCGAACTCTGTTATCCCACAGAGTTGAAAAAATAAACACCGCAATGCGCTGTGGCAATATGTGCGAACTCTGTTATTTCACAGAGCCGCTAGAAGGAGTGCCGCAGCGCAATATGGCGATGTGTGCGAACTCACTGAACACAACTGAGTCGCAAAATAAACACGCTAGGGCGTTGTCTAGCGTTGAAAGCGAACCCTGTTACGTCACAGAGCCGCTGAGAAAAAGTTCTGTGTCCTGTCAGGCACCCAGGTACACAGTTAAGTGCTAAGCGAACATAGAACGTGATCATGCGCTAATGTCCTCGCGGGAGTCACCCGCAATCTATGACGTCTGAACGCCAGGCCCTGAATATGGCAATCAAACTCCTCACCGGTTATGCCGGTAATCTAGGGCATCTAGGACACCGACCCTGACCAGCTAGCATACCAAACTCCTCACCAATTAAGTCGGTATTCTAGGGGCTTATTTCAGCCGGGCCCTAACCACACACACGCATGACCACACTGGCGCAAAGCATATAATGGTTGATACTAGCGCATGGCGGCTCAGCATTGCCACCCTATTATAATAACAGCTACAGGACCTGCCAGAAACAAGGACCAATGAAACTTGTTCCAGAACACCAGTAGTCACAGGACCTTCCTGGCAGACCAATAGGAGCTGCTGAAGTACCTGAGCATGTGACCCCTGATCTCCAATGAGAGATCTCACCCTTGGCATGCTCAGAAGGGAAAAACAAGGACTTTGTCCTAAAGACGTCTGCTCGCCGCTAACCAGTACTGGCCACAATAGCGGAGTCTGGAGGAGCAGCAGTAATCCTCTGCACACTGCCAGACTGGGCGAGACGCTGGGACCGACGTCTAAGCTGAGCAGAGTCCACTGCGGCCGGAGACGAATGGGAGACCGCAGCCGGAATGGCTCAAGATTCCCCTTGTGCAGAAGCGGGAACTCGACCCCTGACACAGGATATGGCAGTATAAGCGAGCTCTGTAACTTCACAGAGTCGCAGACATAGACGCTGTGGCACTATATGGCGGTATGAGTGAACTCTGTTACTTCACAGAGTCGCTGACATAGACGCAGAGATAGAGACTGTGACCTGTTAACACCACAGGGAACACAGATAACTGCTGTGTGGATAGCAGTCTGCGGTCATGCAGTCAGAAACGCAAACAAGCAACTCCTCACTGGAGTAGCTGGTATTCTAGAGGCTATTTCAGCCAAGCCCTGAACACGTGCATACAAAAACTCCTCACCGGAGGTGCCGGTATTCTAGGGCTTATTTCAGCCAAGCCCTAACCGCATGCATGCATGAACACACTGGCGCAAAGCACATAACAGAATTGATACTAGTGCATGGCCATGCGGCCATGCAACCCTTTTATAGCAGCAACTACAAGACCTTATAGAAAAGGACCAATGAGAAACTGTTCCAGAACACAAGCAGTTTCAGGACCTTCCTGGCGGACCAATAGGGATTGCTGCAGTACCTGAGCACGTGACCCTTGGTCTCCAATGGAAGACCTTGCCCTGGGCATGCTCAGAAGGGGAAAAGCAGGACTTAATCCTACAGCCATCTGCTGGCTGCTGACCAGTACTGGCTACAATGACAGAACCTGGAAAGGGAACAGTAACCCTTTGTACCGTATCAGGCTGTGCAAGACGCTGGGACCGACGTCTCTGCTGAGGAGGTTCCACTGCGGCCGGAGATGGATAGGAGACCGCAGCGAGAATGGCTCAAGATTCCCCCTGTGCAGAAGTGGGAACTTGACCTCTAACATTCAGACTCTCACAGGCTCAGTATGGATTACACCCGAATATAAAAACCAAAAAAGTGTACAGTATCAGAAGCGTACCCCTGTATACAGTGTTGGGGAATTTTAAATCTCCATATATATTTCAGGAGGAACACACACAGTCAGAGACCCAGTCTGGCTAACACCAGAATATGAAAATCAGAAAAGTGTACTGTATCAGTAGCAGACAGCTGTATACAGTGTTGGGGGAATTGTAAATCTCCGTATATATTTCAGGAGGAGCACACACAGTCAGAGACCCAGTCTGGCTAACACCAGAATATGAAAATCAGAAAAGTGTACTGTATCAGTAGCGAACAGCTGTATACAGTGTTGGGGGAATTGTGAATCTCCGTATGCATTTCCGGAGTCACACATAGATAGTCAGCATGTATTTGTCCGTGATACCAGCCGGTAAACGGTACTGTGAGGAGCGTACTGTGTGGGAAAAAATGAACACTCGGTAACTGAAAGAAATTTCCCCCCTTCTCACTGGCAGGCAGCCTAATATTCAGCTTTGCTGCTCCACACAAGAAATTTCCCCCTTCTCACTGGCAGACAGCCTAATATTCAGCTTTGCTGCTCCACACAAGAAATTTCCCCCTTCTCACTGGCAGGCAGCCTAATAATCAGCTCTGCTGCTCCACCCAAGAAAATTCCCCCTTATCACTGGCAGGCAGCCTATTAATCAGCTCTGCTGCTCCACACAAGCAATTTCCACCCTGTCACTGGCAGGCAGCCTAAGAATCAGCGTTGCTGCACACGCCAAAATCCTCCCGTCACTGCACAGTAACTGTACAGCTAATTGCTATCAGCACAAGGACAGTTTGGTTTTTTTGGGCCTGCCTAACGCTCTCCCTGCTGAGAACCAGCAGCAGCCTCTCCCTACACTAAGATCGGCAGAAGTAAAATGGCGGTCGGTGCTGAGGGATTTTATATGCACTGTGACGCCACACAAAGCCAGCCAATCACTGCAATGCCCTTCTCTAAGATGGTGCTGGCCGCTGCCCATGTCATCGCGTTGTCCACAGTCTGCGTCCTTGCTCATTGGCCGAGAAAAGGCCCTTAAAGTATTATGGGAAAACCGACTTGGGCAAATTGGTCGCCGAACACATGACCGACCTCACGCCATGGTCGGGTTTCGCTCGCCGAAGCCCGACTTTGGCGAAAGTCGGTATTTTTTTAAATTGACCGACCTATTTCACTGAACCCTACTCAGGATGGACTTGATTTTCGTCTCTTCGGACCCAGATAACCGTGCACCCCCAATGTAAAAAATCTACTAAAAGCTAAAATGGTCACTACTCCATGTTGATTCTCCTAAATCTCTCTGCAGCATTTAAAGGGGTAGATCATCAGCTCATCCTCACAATGCTCCGCTGTATCGGCCTCAAGGACACCTTTCTCTCCTGGTTCTCCTCCTATCTCTCTGACTGCTATCTGTATCTTTTGCTGGCTCCTCCTCTCATTTTCCCCTCACTGTTGGGGTTCCTCAAGGATCGGTTCTAGGCCCCCTCCTCTTCTCCTTGTATACTGCACCTGTTGGACATATAACCAGTAGCTTTGGCTTCCAGTACCATCTCTATGCTGATGACACCCAATTATACACCTCTACGCTTGACATCATGCCTGCATTATTACAAAACACCAGTGATTGTCTTACCGCTGTCTCCAACATCATGTCCTTCCTCTATCTGAAAAAGAATATGTCAAAAACTGAACTCCTTATGTATCCTCCCTCGACTAACCTACCTATGCCCGACATTGCCATTTCCATGTGTGGTTCTACCATTACTCCCCAGCAACATGCCCGCTGTCTTGGGGTCATACTTGATACAGATCTTTAATTCACTCCCCACATCTGATCACTGGCTCGCTCTTGTCAGCTACACCTAAAAACATTTCTAGAATTCAACCTTTTCTTACTTTTGACTGCAAAAATGACCTAAGGCTAACATCCTCAATAATCCGAACCTCCCACTCCCTTTTCCAAGAGTTCTTGCGTGCTTCACCAATTCTTTGGAATGCATTACCCAGGATAATTTGATTAATCCCCAATACCTACAGTTTTAAGCAAGCCCTAAATACGCATTTCTTCAGACTGGCCTACTGCCTTAACACATTTATCTAACTATCCCTGTGTTGGCCATTCAAAATTTTCTTGAAAACCAGGACCCTTGTAGGATGTTCTCACACCTTTTATGCATTTAATAGCCCTCTGTGTCTGTACTTTTACACATTCTGCCTGGTAACCGGTTCATGCAGCAACAGGAACACCTGATTTATTACATTGATGGCTGGACCGTACAATGAAAGCAATTGTTACCATCCACCTTTCTTGTGTCCCCTATTTCCTTATATACTGTAAGCTTGCGAGCAGGGCCCTCACTCCTCCCAGTATCTGCTGATTTATGTGATTATTGTTATTCTGTAATGTCTTTTATTGTCTGTACAAGTCCCCCCTAAAATGTAAAGTGCTGCGGAATATGTTAGCGCTATAGAAATACAATTATTATTATTACCACATACACACATGGCTCCATACACATCGTACAAGCAAGGCTCCACTTCGTACACCTAGTACACACACGGCTCCGCTCCGTACACTTAGGGCACGTACACACGCGGCTCCGCACATCTCGTACACGCTCGTCTCCGCACATGCCGTACATACACGGCTTCGCTCCATACACCCCGTACACACACGACTCCGCTCCGTACACCCTGTATACACATGGCTCCGCTCCGTACACCTTGTACACACACGGCTCCGCTCCATACACCTAGGCTCCGCTCAGTGCACCCCGTACACGCGCCTCTGCTCCGTACACACAGGGCACGTACACATGTGGCTCCTCTCCGTTCACCTCATACATGGGCGGCTCCGCTCTGTACACCTCGTAAATGCGTGGCTCCGCTCCCTACACCTCGTACACGCGCTGCTCCATAAACCTCGTACACACACGCACGTCCACTCCGTGTACGAAGTGTACTCACGCCTCCGCTCAGTACACCTCGTACACACATGGCTCCGCTCCGTACACCTCGTACACGCTCGTCTCCGCTCCGTACACCTCGTACACGCTCGTGTCCGCTCCGTACACTTCATACACGTGTGGCTCCACTCCGTGTACGAAGTGTACTCACGGCTCTGCTCAGTACACCTCATACACAAACGGCTCCGCTTCGTACACCTAGTAGACACGCGGCTCCACTCTGTACACCTCATACACGCGCGGCTCCGCTCAGTACACCCTGTACACGCACGGCTCCGCTCCATACACCTCATACACACGAGGCTCCACTCTGTACCCCTTATACATGCACAGCTTCGCTACGTACACCTCGTACACGCTCGTCTCCAGTCCGAACACCCTATGGACGCGTGTCTCCACTCCGTTTATGAAGTGTACTCACACCTCTGCTCAGTACACCTCACACACACGCGGCTCCGCTCCGTACACCTAGCACACATGCAGCTCCACTCCATACACCTATTACACAAACGGCTCCACTCCGTATACCTAGTACACATGCAGCTCCACTCCGCACACCTCATACACGCACGGCCCCACTCCGCACACCTCGTATACGCTCGTCTCCACTGCGTACACACACGGCTCCGCACCGTACACCTTATACACACGGCTCTGCTCCGTATACCCCGTATACACACAGCTCCGCTCCATAACCCTGTATACACACAGCTCCGCTCTGTACACCCTGTATACACACAGCTCTGCTCCGTACACCTCGTACACACACGGCTTTGCTCCGTACACCCCGCATATACACGACTCTGCTCCGTACACCCTGTATGCACACAGCTCTGCTCCGTACACCTCGTACACAAGGCTCCGCTCCGTACATCTCGTACACACACGGCTCGGCTCCGTACACCTCGTACATGCGTGGCTCCGCTCCGTACACCTCCCACACACGTGTCTCCACTTCGTAAACATTGTACACACGCGGCTCTGCTCCGTACACCTCGTACATGACCGTCTCCGATCCGTACACCTCGCACACACACAGAGGTCCATACACAGTGTTCAATACACACAGGTCACCGTACACATGTGGCTCCGCTCCGTACACTTCGTACACACACGGCTCCACTCCGTACAACTTGTACATACGGCTCCACTCCGTACACCTCATACACACACGGCTCCGCTCCATAAACATCGTACACATGCGGCTTCGCTCCGTACACCTCGTACACATGTGGCTCCGCTCCGTACATCTCGTACACACACGGCTCCGCTCCGTACAACTTGTATATACGGCTCCACTCCGTACACCTCATACACACACGGCTCCGCTCCATAAACATCGTACACATGCGGCTTCGCTCCGTACACCTCGTACACATGTGGCTCCGCTCCGTACATCTCGTACACACACGGCTCCGCTCCGTACACCTCGTACACACACGGCTCTGCTCCGTACACCTCGTACACACACGGTTCCGCTCCGTACACCTCGTACACACAGGGCTCTGCTACATCAACACTGTAAACCCTTCTTGACCCCATACTTAACTTCCCCTCATCCAGCACCATGACAACCAGCACAGCAGAGTCCTGCACACAGGAAGAGGCGGAGCTAGCCATGTGCTCGGTGTCAGCAGCTGCCTGGTGGTATGATCTGCTATAAGCACTAAGGAAAGAGGGATATCTGTCCCTACAATAGAACTAAGCTAGATCCCTACGATGTAACAGGGAACCTGATCCTGCGATCAGACTCGCTAAAGTCCTCAGCTAGTCTGTACGAAGACCTAAAGATGCAAGGGAGGGATCCCTACAAGAACGAGGGACTGGGAGAAAAGATGGACACCTCCTAACAGAAATTGTAGCAGTAAAAGACAAACAAACAACATAGAGGTCCGAAGACCAAGCAAAACTGACTGAGTAAGGTAACAAAGCACCTGGCTAGCTTAAGAGTAGAAATTACAATGAAGTCCAGCAAAGCCAGAAGGGCGGAGCAGGATTAAATAGGCAAAAAAGGTCATGTGACCAACAAGATAGAAAAAACCTAACAGGAGAGTTCTAACAGTACCCCCCCTTCTAAGAGGATCCTCCGGATCCCCTAGGACATAGGCTTACCCGGAAACCTCTTGTGAAACGCTCTGACAAGTCTGGACGCAAAAACATCATCCGCCCTCACCCATGAGTTATCCTCGGGTCCAAAACCCTTCCAAGCGACGAGATACTGCAAACTCCCTCTATACCGTCTAGAATTTAGGATGCGGGAAATTTCATATTCCCCGTCCTCCACCACCGGAGGAACAGTGGCAGAGGCGTCTCCATCCGACACATCAGCTCTTTTCAACAGAGAAACATGAAACACCGGATTAATCTTCCAGGAGGTAGGAACCTCCAACCTAACAGCCGATTGGTTAACAACCTGAAGCACCTTAAAGGGTCCTACAAACTTGGGACCCAATTTTTTAGAAGGAATCCTCAACCGCAGATTCTTAGAGGACAACCAAACCATGTCACCAATAGCAAACAAAACCTCTTGCCGTTTCCTATCAAAGTACCTTTTAGATTTTCTGTTAGCCTCCTGAAGATTACCACGCACATCCGTCCAAACTCTCTCCAAATCACCAGAAAAATTCTCCTCTTCAGGCACGGCTGATACCAATTTGAAGAATGACCCAAACGACGGATGTCTCCCAGTACAACAAAAAAAAGGCGAACAACCAGCAGAAGAGGATGTATGGTTGTTAAGAGCAAATTCAGCAAGTGGCAGAAACTCAGACCACCCCTCTTGATTGTCTGCCACAAAACAACGCAAGAACTGCTCAACATCCTGGTTTTTCCTTTCTGTCTGGCCATTAGACTCAGGATTATATCCGGATGAAAACGACAAATGAACTCCCAATCTGTCACAAAAGGCGCGCCAAAAACGAGCCACGAACTGAGGTCCCCTATCAGAAACAATGTCAGTAGGAACGCCATGTAGTCTGACAATTTCCTTGACAAAGGCCTTAGCGAGGGTCTTAGCGCAGGGCAGTTTGATGAAAGGAACCAAGTGACACATCTTGCTAAAACGGTCCATGACCACCCAAATGACAGTGAAACCCTCAGAGGAGGGAAGGTCAGTAATAAAATCCATAGCCAAATGTGTCCAAGGTGCACTAGGGATCTCCAGAGGGCAAAGCAACCCCGAAGCAGGGGTATGTGAAGACTTAGATCTAGCACACACAGTGCATTGACGCACCCACTTAATGACTTCCTTCTGCCATCCAGGCCACCAAAAACTGTGACCCACAAGTCTCTTGGTCTCAGAGATTCTAGGATGACCTGCCAACCGAGACTCATCACACTCAACAAACAAATCTCTCCTAAAGGTCCCAGGCACAAACAACCTCCCATGGGAGTGTTAGATGGGGCATTCTCCTGTGCTTTAAGAATCTCATCTTCCAACACAGAGTCCAAAGCAGCAATCACAACCCCTTCTTGTAAAATGTTCTCCTCCTCCTCAGCACCAACCATGGGAGAAAAGCTGCGAGACAAAGTATCGGCTTTAACATTCTTAGTACCTGGGATGTAAGTAACGGAAAAATTAAACCGCGAGAAAAACAGTGCCCACCTAGCCTGACGGGCATTCAAGCGTTTGGCAGCATCAAGATAGATCAGATTTTTATGATCAGTGAAAACCTGAATGGGAAATTCAGCACCTTCCAAGAGATGACGCCAGTGTTCAAATGCGAGTTTAATTGCCAACAATTCCCGATTACCAATATCGTAATTCAGTTCAGTCTCAGAAATTTTTTTTTAAAAAAAGGCACAGGGATGTACTCCATCCCTGTTTTCCTGAGACAACACCGATCCGACCCCCACAGAAGAAGCATGAACCTCAACCAAAAACGGTTTAGTCACATCAGGCTGCATAAGGATGGGAGCAGAGCTGAACCTCTCCTTTAGAAACACAAAAGCTTCAATGGCCTCAGTAGTCCTCTGAACCGCATTAGCACCTTTCCTGGTGAGATCGGTCAATGGTTTGACTCAGTGGATAGCACTGCAGCCTTGCAGCGCTGGAGTCCTGGGTTCGAATCCCACCAAGGACAACATCTGCAAGGAGTTTGTATGTTCTCCCCGTGTTTGCGTGGGTTTCCTCCGGGTACTCTGGTTTCCTCCCACACTCCAAAAACATACAGATAGGGAATCTAGGTTGTGTCACGGGTGTGTCGCTGCGAAGATCGTCACGATTGCACACTCTGACTTCTCACAGCTGAGTTTCTGGTGCTGGGTGTTTTTCGGCAGTGAGGGAGTTAATTCTACCTCTCTCTGTGCTGGACTAGACCAGCCTCGCTCAGCTGCAATTAATGTTGCTGTAATTGGATTCCTTCAAATACCTGCCTGTCTGCTAGGGAAGTGTCGGTGAAAGCATTCATGCAGACCAGCAGAGCGGATCGTTGTATTGTGAAGGCTGAAGTGAAAGAGTACCTGGTGTGGTCGTTTTCCCCTCCTCGCTTTATCATTTATCTCTGTACCCGTTGGTGTCCCCTCTGTTTCCTGTGGTATGACTTTTGTATGCAAGGTGGATTTTAGTTTACCCCTTGTACTGTCTCCTTCGTCTGTTACTGTGTCTAGGCATATACCTACCAGTCCCCGGTGTTGTGATCAGGGTCCTTCTCAGGACTAGATCACTGAGGTTCAGGGATTCTCAGGAGGTAGGGATTACGCTGGCGGCCTGGACCTCTGTACCATCAACAGTACCTCCAGGTAGAGGGATTAGTCAGGACCCCAGCTTAGGGTCAGCATAGACCCCAGACCTCCTGTATGCAGTAACAGCGTGACATTTTCACCGACCACTAAAGATTTTCTCCAGTCACCATGGATCCAGTAGTCAGTCTAGCTCGGCAGTTGCAGAGTTTGTCCATGGAGCTGGCGGACGTTAAGTCCAAGGTTTTGTACCCCCCCGGAGCAGGCCGGACCTGAACCTAAAGTAGCTCTCCCTGACAGATTCACTGGGGGGCGGGACAAGTTTTTTGCTTTCCGGGAGGCATGTAAATTGTACTTTCGGCTGCGACCTCGGTCATCTGGGAGTAAAGAACAAAGGGTGGGGATTGTCATCTCGCTCCTACAAGGGGACCCCCAGTCCTGGGCGTTCTCTCTTCCCCCAGACTCCCCGGCTCTCCAGTCAGTGGATAGATTTTTCGCAGCACTGGGTCTTGTATATGATGACCCGGATCGAGTCTCCCTTGCTGAAAATAAGTTCCGTAAGATACAGCAGGGAGATCGTCCGGCAGAGGAATTTTCTTCGGAGTTCCGTAGGTGGGCCACGGACACCCAGTGGAATGACCCGGCTCTTAGGAGCCAGTTTTGTCAAGGTTTATCTGACAAAATAAAAGATGTGTTGGCGCAGTATGACCCTCCCACGACACTGGAAGCCGCTATGGCCCTTGCTATTCGCATTGATAGACGGTAACGGGAGAGGTGTGGGGTAACTCCGCCCCCTGTGATGATTCCACCTTCCTCAAGGGTCCCTTACACGGAGGTTCCCCTGGTCAGTCCAGAGGAGCCTATGCAATTAGGAGGGACATCATTCCGGGGAGGGGATCGGTGGGGCGCCACAAAACAGGAAGTTGTTTCTTCTGTGGAAAAAAGGGACATTTTATTAGGGGGTGTCCATCCCGTCCTTTGCAGAGTGAGAAGTCGCCGGAAAACTATTGATCCCAGATTGTGTGGTGGACGGCAATCTGGGAGTAAGTATTTCGTCCCTAAGTTCGTCTCAGTTTCTCGTACCGGCGGAGGTGGTGGTGGGTGCGAAAACTGAGAGGATATCTGTTCTTCTGGATAGTGGGGCCGGGGCTAATCTGGTGGATGCTCGCTTTGCCCGGGTTCAAGGTATGCGATTGAGTGTGTTGGCTAAACCCGTTCCCATATTCTCGATCGACGCCAGACTTCTCGGTCAGGGAAGTTTTTTGCAAGCAGTGCATAACATAGATCTTCAAGTGGGGGCGTTACATAAAGAACTGTTGTCTTGTTATGTGTTGGAGGGTCTTCCCACTCCTATAGTGCTGGGCCTTCCTTGGTTAACTAAGCATAACCCGGTTATTGATTGGCAATCCAGAGAGATAAGCCAATGGAGTGAATTCTGTAAGAAAAACTGCATGAATACTGTCATTGGTGCGGTCGCTCCTAGGGCCTTACCTCCATTTCTGGTGGACTTTGAGGATGTATTCTCGGAGAAAGGGTGTCAAGAACTACCTCCTCATCGCGAGTATGACTGCTCTGTTAACTTGCTCCCTGGGGCCAAGTTACCGAAATCTAGGTTGTATAACCTTTCTGGTCCTGAGAGACAGGCCATGAAGGATTATATTTCAGAGAGCCTGGCTAAGGGGCATATTAGACCTTCATCTTCCCCGGTGGCCGCGGGGTTCTTCTTTGTGAAGAAAAAAGATGGAGGCCTACGCCCTTGCCTGGATTTCCGTGAGCTTAATCGGATTACGGTCCGAGATCCGTATCCGCTCCCACTTATTCCCGATCTCTTCAATCAGATCGTGGGTGCCAAATGGTTCTCTAAGTTGGATCTCAGGGGGGCGTACAATCTGATTAGGATGAAGGAGGGGGATGAGTGGAAGACGGCGTTTAACACTTCGGAGGGCATTATGAGAACCTTGTCATGCCATTTGGTCTGAGTATTGCCCCGGCGGTGTTTCAACACTTTGTTAATGACATCTTTCGCCACCTAATGGGACAGTTTGTGGTCATATATCTGGATGATATCTTAATTTACTCGCCGGATCTTGTGTCTCATCAGGAGCATGTTAGGCAGGTGTTACAGATCTTGCGGGATAATAAACTGTACGCCAAATGGAGAAGTGTGTGTTCGCCGTACAGGAACTTCAGTTTTTAGGATTCCTGGTGTCAGCATCCGGTTTTCGTATGGACCCTGGGAAAGTGCGGGCAGTTCTTGAGTGGGATCTGCCAGAGGATCTTAAGGCATTACAACGTTTCCTGGGGTTTGCTAACTACTACCGGAAATTCATTCGTAATTTTCGTCCATAGTTAAACCTCTCACAGACATGACTAAAAGAGGGACAGATTTTTCAAGGTGGTCTGACAAGGCTTGTCAAGCGTTTTCCTCCTTGAAAAAATGTTTTGCTTCAGCACCCATACTTATTCAGCCTGATGCGTCACAGCCGTTCATTGTTGAGGTGGACGCTTCCGAGGTAGGGGTGGGAGCAGTATTGTCACAAGGTTCGTCCCCTGGTAAATGGCATCCATGCACCTTCTTCTCTAAAAAATTGTCGTCCGCTGAGAGGAATTATGATGTCGGCAATAGGGAACTCTTGGCCATTAAGTTAGCTTTTGAGGAGTGGCGTCATTTTTTGGAGGGGCAGTCCACCCGGCCACCGTCATTACCGATCACAAAAACCTGCTATATTTAGAGTCCGCTAAACGTCTGAATCCCAGACAAGCTAGGTGGTCGTTGGTTTTTACCAGGTTTAATTTTGTCGTCACATATCGTCCTGGGTCAAAAAATGTTAAGGCGGATGCCTTATCTCGCTGTTTCCCAGGGGCTGGGAATACGGAGGACCCGGTTCCGGTCCTTCAGGAGGCGGTGGTGGTGTCGGCAGTATGCTCTGAGCTTGAGGAGGAGGTATTGGAGGCTCAGGGGGACGCCCCTGTAGGACCTCCAGGGAGACTGTTTGTTCCAAATCAGTTGCGACAAAAGGTGATCGAGGTACACCATAATTCAGCTTTGGCAGGACACCCAGGGAGTAAAGCAACTGAGGATCTCCTCTCGCGCCGGTTTTGGTGGCCTAACTTACATAGGGAGGTGGTAACTTTTGTCGCGTCCTGCGAGGTTTGTGCGCGCTCTAAGACCCCACATACCCGTCCGTCTGGGGTCCTCTTACCTTTGAAGATCCCGGAGCGTCCGTGGACTCATCTGTCTATGGACTTCATTACGGACCTCCCGCCATCTTCGGGTAAAACAGTCATACTCGTTGTAGTGGACAGGTTCAGCAAGATGGCACATTTTATCGCTCTTCCTGCTCTTCCTAATGCTAAAACTCTTGCGCAGGTGTTTATTGGGGAGATTGTAAGGCTTCACGGGGTACCCTCCGATGTGGTGTCGGATCGGGGCTCTCAGTTTGTGTCCAAATTCTGGAAAGCATTTTGTACACGGCGGGGGATGCAGTTGTCATTTTCATCGGCTTTTCACCCACAGACCAATGGTCAGACAGAGCGTCTGAACCAGAGCTTGGAGACATATCTCCGGTGTTTTGTGTCAGAGAACCAGGAGGACTGGGCTTCTTTCTTGCCTCTGGCGGAGTTTGCTCTAAATTATAGGCGGAGCGAGTCCACTGGAAAGTCCCCGTTTTTCGGGGCATATGGTTTTCACCCCCAGTTTTGTACTTTCAATAGGGGGGCTCTTCTGGGTTCCTGAGGAGGAACGATTTTCGTCGTCACTTGCTTCAGTGTGGAGAGGAGTGCTGAATATTCTGAGTACTATGGGGAACCGATACAAACGTATGGCTGATAGGAGGAGAGTGTCTGGTCCGGACCTAAGTGTGAACGATCTGGTATGGTTGTCTACCAAGAATATAAAACTTAAGGTTCCCTCCTGGAAACTGGGTCCCAGGTTCATCGGGCCATACAAGATCAGTGCTATAATTAATCCGGTTGCATTCCGTCTTGACCTCCCTCCCACATTTAAAATTCATAATGTGTTCCACAGATCGTTGCTTAAGAGGTATGTAGCGCCGGTGATACCTTCACCTTTACCTCCTCCTCCTGTGGTGGTCAATGGTAACTTGGAGTTCCAGGAGTCGAGAGTCATCGATTCACGTCTGAATCGCCAGTCCCTTCAGTACCTTGTTCATTGGAGGGGGTATGGTCCTGAGGAGAGGACGTGGGTTCCTGCGTCGGATATTAACGCAGACCGATTAATTCGGGCCTTCCACACTACTCACCCAGATAAACCCGGCCCTGAGGGTCCCCAGGCCCCTCGTAGAAGGGGGGGTACTGTCACGGGTGTGTCGCTGCGAAGATCGTCGCGATTGCACACTCTGACTTCTCACAGCTGAGTTTCTGGTTCTGGGTGTTTTTCAGCAGTGAGGGAGTTAATTCTACCTCTCTCTGTGCTGGACTAGACCAGCCTCGCTCAGCTGCAATTAATGTTGCTGTAATTGGATTCCTTCAAATACCTGCCTGTCTGCTAGGGAAGTGTCGGTGAAAGCATTCATGCAGACCAGCAGAGCAGATCGTTGTATTGTGAAGCTGAAGTGAAA
The DNA here is from genome assembly GCA_033576555.1 of Oophaga sylvatica. Lineage (NCBI taxonomy): Eukaryota > Metazoa > Chordata > Amphibia > Anura > Dendrobatidae > Oophaga > Oophaga sylvatica. The sequence continues at coordinate 11,506,068 of JARQOD010000003.1, read as the reverse complement.
GAGTACCTGGTGTGGTCGTTTCCCCTCCTCGCTTTATCATTTATCTCCGTACCCGTTGGTGTCCCCTCTGTTTCCTGTGGTATGACTTTTGTATGCAAGGTGGATTTTAGTTTACCCCTTGTACTGTCTCCTTCGTCTGTCACTGTGTCTAGGCATATACCTACCATCCCCGGTGTTGTGATCAGGGTCCTTCTCAGGACTAGATCACTGAGGTTCAGGGATTCTCAGGAGGTAGGGATTACGCTGGCGGCCTGGACCTCTGTACCATCAACAGTACCTCCAGGTAGAGGGATTAGTCAGGACCCCAGCTTAGGGTCAGCATAGACCCCAGACCTCCTGTATGCAGTAACAGCGTGACAGGTTGTGAGCCCCTTCAGGGACAGCGACGATAATGTGTGCAAACTGTAAAGCGCTGCGGAATATGTTAGCGCTATATAAAAATAAAGATTATTATTATTATTATTATTAATAGAAAATTTTTTAATGAATTTTCTATAATAATTGGCGAAACTCAAAAACCTCTGTAACGATTTCAAACCAATAGGCCTAGGCCATTCCTGCACAGCTTGAACTTTCACCGGGTCCATCTCAAAACCTTCGCTGGAGATAATGTAGCCCAAAAACTAATTCTCTGTACAGCGAACTCACATTTCTCCAGCTTAGCAAAAAGCGAATTGTGAATCAATAACTGTAATACCTCACGAACGCTCCTCCAATGAGACTCCAGATCTGGCGAATAAATCAAAATGTCATCCAAATACACAACCACATTTTTGCCGATCAAAGGTCTAAGGATGTCACTAATAAGATTCTGAAAAAATGCAGGAGCATTGGTAAGACCAAAAGGCATAACCAGATTCTCAAAATGACCCACAGGAGTGTTAAAAGCAGTCTTCCATTCGTCACCCTCCTTCATGCGCAACAAATTGTATGCCCCCCGAAGATCAATTTTAGAGAACCACTTGGCCCCCGCTAACTGGTTAAACAAATCAAGAATCAATGGCAATCGGTAAGGATTGCGTACAGTAATTTTATTAATCTCACGAAAGTCCAGACAAGGA
>JARQOD010000003.1:11329624-11504907 GCA_033576555.1 Oophaga sylvatica | reverse complement strand
ACGGACGGGTATGGGGGGTTTTAGAGCGAGAAACCCCCACTGCGCGACAAAAGTTATAACATCTTTATTGCATTAGGCCCAAAAAAACCGGCAAAAAAGGATCTAAAGTATTTACCCCGGATGCCTGTAGAGCAAATTTTATGATGTGCCTCAATAACCTTTTGTTCAAGATTTGGGACAAACACCCCCCGGGAGGCCTGCGGGGCGCCCCCTGGCCTCTAACACCCCCCTCAACTCAAAAATAAGGACACTACACCCCCTCCTAAGGGAGGGGCCGGGGGTCTCCGTTTTCCCCCCCCGGGGAAACTGCGAGCAAGGCTCAGCCTTTACATTTTAAACCCCCGGGGCAAAGTACGACAAAATTAAACTGGAAAAAAACAACGACATCGAGCTTGTTGGAATTAAACGCTTAGGGTTCCAAAACAAACGGTTCTTGTGATCAAAAACGGTACCGGGGGCTGCCCCCTCCAAAAAGTGACGCCTTCTTCAAAAGCAAACTTAAAAGGGCCAAAAAAGTTCCCTATTGCCGAAACATAATTTTTCGGCGGCGACAAATTTTTTAGAAAAGAAAGCGCAGGAGCCTTTTCCCCAGGGAGGCCCCCGGGGAATTAGCACCCACCCCAACGCGAGCTCCACCCCCAATAACCCCGGGGAGAACATTGGCTGGAAAAAACGGGTGCCGAAGCAAAACTTTTTTTAAAAAGGAAAAAGGCTTGGCAATTTTGTCCGACCAATTAGAAAAATCCCCCCCCTTTTCTTGTATGTCATGGGGGTTTTAAAACAAGAAAATTAAAAAAAATTTCCGGTTTGTAGTTAGAAACCCAAAAAACGCTGCAGCCCCTTAAGATCCCCTGGCGTCCCTTCAAGCACTGCCTCCCTTTTTCGGGGCCATACAAAAACCCGGGGAGGCTGACCAAAAAACCCAAAAAATTGAGTTCCTGTACGCAAAACACATTCTCCAGTTTGGCGTATATTTATTGCTCGCAAGATTGCAAACCTGTCTAAAAGCTCTGAGAGACAAAGATGGCGAGTAAAAAAAAAGTCGTCCAAAAATCAACCACAAACAGCCCACAGGGGACGAAAAATGTCTTAAAAAAATTTGGGAAAAGCTGGTGCAGTAGCAGACCAAAAAGGCTGAAGGTTCTATAACCCTCCGCATTTTTAAACCCCCTTTTCCCCCTATCCCCCTTTTATCCAAAATTATACGCCCCCTGAGCCCAAAATTTTAAAAAACCTTGGCCAAATTTGATTGAAAGGTTGGGGAAAAAAGAGGGAGGGGAAAAACGGATCTCAACAGTAATCCGATTAAGTTTGCGAATCCAACAAGGCGTAGGCCTCCTTTTTCTTCTTACAAAGAAGAACCCCGGGGGTCTGGGGAAGATGAAGGTCAAAAACCCCTTTGGCCGCTTTCAGAAATATAATCTTTCAACCCTGCCTTTTCAGGACCAAAAATTATAAACCCGCTTTGGCAACTTAGCACGGGAAAGGGGAAATAATAGCAGTCATACACCCATAGGAGGCAACTCCTGCACCCCTCCTCAAGAAAAACCCCCAAAAAACCCCCAAAAAAGGAGGAATGTACAGGCACGAACCCCCGATGACGTGTTCTCATTGCTTTTGAAAAAATCCCCCCATTGGTTATTTCTCGGGGCTGCCAATTAATCCCCGGGTTATGTTTAACCAACCAAGGAATCCCAACACAAAGGGAGTAGGTGGCCCCCAACAAAAAAAAAGAAATTGTCCCTTATTGCCCTCCCGAAGGCAATTTAAAACCCAAAACAAAGCCCCCTTGGGGGGCCTGGCGTCAAAAGGGGAATATAGGGTCGGTTTTACCAATACCCAGGGTCCGGCCTGAGAAACTGAGCGTCAACCAATTTTCCCGGAACCATTCAAGAAGAAAAGACAATCCTCCCTTCGTACCAATCCACCCCCATGGTACAAAACTGAGAAAAATGGGGATGAAATCAACCCCGGTTGTGTCCCCCCCACAACCTGGGATAACAGTTTTCCCCCGGGACTTTTGGCTCACAAAAGGGCCCGGGTGGCATTCTCCCCAAAAAATGCCCTCTTTTTCCCCCCCCAAAAAAAATTTTAGTCCTGCGGGCGGCCCCAATCCCCCCCCTCGAAATGTGTCCCTCCCAACTGATGGCTCACCGAACAGAAAAAGGGGGGAAACCCAAAAAAGGGAAATTTTGGGGTAGGTGGAAAAACAACAGGAGTGGGGTTCCTCACCCCTTCCCGAACCGTCTATCGTGGATAGCAAAAACCATAGCAGCCCCAGAGAAAGGGGGAGACACTCTGAGAAAAAAAAATTTTTTAGAAACCCAGAAAAAACTGCTCCAAAGCGGGGGGTTTTTAGATATCTGTGGCCCATCTAGAAATCAGAAGCAAATTCCCCTGCCGCGATCTCCCTGCTGTACTTACGAATTTTGTCTCAGAAGAGGACCCGACTGGGTCATAAAACCCCCCCGGGGGAGAAAAAAAATTTATCTCAGACAGTAGACCCCGGGGACCCGGGGAAGGGGGAAAAACCCCCGGATGGGGTCCCCTTTCGAATGAGAAACAATCCCACTCTCGCTCCCACTCCCTGATGATCGGGCCCCAAGCCAAAAAAAACTTTACATGCCCCCGGAAAAAGGGAAAAAATTTTTTTCGCCCCCAGTGAACCCCTCCGGGGCAACCCCTTGGTTAACCTTTTGCCCAGGGGGGGACAAAAAAAAGGTTAACCCGTCACCGGTAACCGCAACTGCAGGCCAGTGGGCAGGAAACCATGGGGAATGGAGATAATTTTTTGGCCGTGAAAATGTCACCTGTTAAAGAAAGTATACAATGTCAAAAACTATTAATCAGGAACAACACTCATACAACAACGATAGCACATCGCATGTAAATAGAATATTTACCTGCACATATCTGTGAATCAGGGTTAAATTTTAGGCTTGATGAGCTAAACAGGAAAAGGGGGGCCGGGATCTAACCTGACCCTAAACTGGGGCCTAACTAACCTCCCTTGGGGGGAAAATGTAAGGTCAGAGGCCAAGTCTCCACCTAACCCTGTCTCCTTCAGCCCCCGAACCGTAACAGTCCTAAGAAGGATCCTGACTACCACCAAAGGGATATGGGCTGATCTTAGCTAAAAACACGTTAGACATATAAGACGAAGGAAACACTCGTTGTACACACCAAACACCAAAGGAACATAAATGGTCGGGAAAAATAAACTCTAAAGTGAGTTTAAAAAAAACTAAGGAGCTCAAACAAAGTCTATACAGATTCATTCCTATCTGTGGTTGCATGAAGGTTTCATGGCAACCCCCAAAGAGACAACCAAAATTTAAAGGAAACCCCCAAACAACAAAAATCAATTGCACCCGGGAAAACTGCCCCGCCCCAGCACCGGCACAGACAAAATTTAAACCCCCCTAGCCCAAAAACACAAAGAAACAGACAAAAGTGGAGAAGTCAAAATGTGCAACGCGCGATCTTGGGGCAATGCACCATGACGGGGGGGAGGGTGCGAGGAAAGGGCCCGGCCCGCCCCAAATTAAAAAAACAAAAAAAAAAAGAAGCCGGGGTGTTTTTAAAAGGGTTTGAGAGAGTTCTGAGCAGAGGCTCCCTTGGGGGTTACAAGCGGGGGGGATAGTGAGGTTTGAGGACGGGGAAAACAGGTGTTACTTTGGTTTAATAAGGGAGTCATTTTCCCCCGGGGGCCCGGGATAAATTTGGGTTTGGTCTGAATCCTTCTTTCCTTTTTCCCTTTACCCTTTGGGGGTCGGTCTACATCTCTCTATCAGATAAGACAATTTCTTTTTTTGTGTTTTTGCTTTTTTTTGCATTTTGCCTGCATTCTGGGGGCCCCTTAGGTCCCCCCCGGGGGTTTTGCCCTCTCTTTTTGTCCGCCACTGTGTTTTTTACTTTTTTTTTTTTCCTTTTTTTTTTTTTAGTGGCTGGTTTTTTTTTTTTTTTCCCCCGAAATAATTTGGGGTAGGGTCATGTGATTTAGGTGATTTTGAAATTTAGATTTTGGGTTTTTTCAGGGTTTTTGAGATTGCAGTAAAAACCCCTTTCCACCCTTTTTCTATTTAGTGTTTGGGCCCCCGTTTCTCATACTATTTTCTTTCGTGTCAGTTTTCCTTTGTCTAACCGAATTACATTTTTGGGGGTTTTCTATTATTTGGGGGGTTCTGCCCGGGGGGAATAGCTTTCCTATTTCATTTTGTTAGTTTTTTTCTGGGGCTGTGACGAGGGTTGGACCAACGTGGAACCCCCCACGGCTGCCTCTATTTGGGGGTGGTTAGTCAGGGACGAATTCATAGTTTCCCCCTGCTTGGTGTATTTCCTTTTTTACCTCACTCCTCAGCTACCGTAAATAACAGTATCACGGCCATAAAATTTGTATGGTACTAAGGGAAAAAAAATTTTTTTAAGGGAAGAAAAGTTGTCAAGATATTTTTTGTTTGTTGCATTTTTTTTTTTTTTTTTCCCCTTTATTCTGGGGCTGGGGGGATCTTTTTTCAATGGAGTTTGCCCCAGTTGTCTGGCCGGTGGATCAGCTTGCCACGAGGTTCAATATTCTGCATACTTGCTAGGTGCCTGTTTGGAGCCTAGATCCCCATCCGATTTTTTTTTTAGGGGATCGAGCTAAGTTTCAGAATTTCAAAGATAATTGTAAAATTGTATTTGCCTTAAAATCTATCCTCAGGAAACGCAGCGCAGCAGGTTCAAATTATCACTCTCTCCTGCGCGGCGATCCTCAGGATTGGGCTTTTTCCTGAACCTGGGGATCCTGTTTTGAGTGATGTTGATGCATTTTTTCGGCTTTGGGGTTATTGTCGATGAGCCAATGTCACTGATAAGTGAAAAAAAACCTTGTTGCATTAAATCAGGGGGGTTGATGACGTGGTTATACTGTCAAAGATTCCGTAGGGGGGCAGTCCTGACCAAATGGAATGACGACGCTTTTGCGCCCTTTTCCGGAGGGCTGTCGGATAAGTAAAGGATGTTATGGTGGGATTTCCCTTCCCTTGGTCTCAAGATTCTATGTCTTTGCATTCAAATTACAGCGTTTGCGGGAGCGGAGAAGTATGCATGGAGTGGTGTTGCCTTGAAACCCGCTGCTGAGCCCATGCAGTGTGATGGAGTGGTGTCTGGGGCACAGCCAGATTTCGAAAGCGCAATGGGTTATGTTTTATGTGGTATGCCTCTCATGCTATTCAGTCTGCCCCAAGGGGGAAAACATTTTGCACCTCAGTTGTCTTGGGTAGTGTCGACTAATTTTTTATTAAAATGTCACTCTGATATCTCTCTTTCCTCATTTTCTGCTCAGGCTTTCGTTGATTCTGGGCATATTAACCTGATGGATTATGATTTTGCTAAACGTTGTGGGTTTCCCTTATACCCCTACAGAGCTATTCCTTACGGGGATCGATTCTACCCCTTTGGTGAGAATAAACCCCAGTTTTTCTCAGGGATAAGAGGGTGACCCCGATCACCAGGAGGCTCAAATTTTTTTGGGTTTATATAATCTGCAGACATTATAGTTGCTGGGTTTCCCTTGGTTTCAGTCTCATAATCCTTTTTGGATTGGAAATCTGTGTCTGAACCAGTTGGGGCTGCAAGTGTTAAACCAACACTCCTGTTTTTTCTGCCTCCCCCCAGGCTGAGGATGTTTTGACTTTTTGTTTGATTTTTTTTGATGTGTTTAGCGAAAGTAAATCTGCATCCTTACCTCCCCCTAGGAGTATGACTGCGCTATTGAATTAGTCCCGGTAGTAAATTCCTAAAGGTCGCCTTTTTAATTGTCTGTACCTGAACATGCGCTATGCGGTCTTATATCAAGGGAAACATTGGAGAGGGTCATATCGACCATCCTCTTCACCCTTAGGTGCCGGTTTTTCTTTGTGGCCAAAAAAGAAAGGTTCATTAAGGCCGTGTATTGTTTCGTCTCTTGAACAATATTACTGGAAATATCAATACCCGTTCCCTTGATTTCTGACCTGTTTCCAGGGTGAAAAAAAGCACTGGTTACCAAGCTTGACCTCAGGGGGCGTAAACCTTATTCGCTTAGGGACGGGGATGAATGGAAGACGGGATTCAATACCCTGAAGGGCATTTTGAGTACCTTGTGATCCCTTTGGGCTCACTAAGCTCCTTCCGTCTTCCAGTCCTTCATGAATGAATTTTCAGGGATTTTTGGACAGTTTTCTGATTGTTTATTTGGATGATATCTTGATTTTTTCAATGCTGGGACCTCTATTAAACATGTTCGAACTGTATTCCAGATTTTTAGAGAGAATGCCGTATGTGAAGGGACAAAGTGTCTTTTTTGGCGTACAGAAGATCTCCTTTCTGGGTTCATTTTGTCCCCATCTGTTATTGAAATGGACCCGGTCAAGGTTCAGGCCATCTGTGATTGGGTCCAACCTACTTCATTAAAGGCTCTTCAGAGATTTTTGGGTTTTGCCAATTTTTATCGTAAATTTATTGGTAATTTTTCGGTTATTGTTAAACCATTAACTGATTTGACCAGAAAGGGTTCTGATGTGGTGAATTGGCCTCCTGAGGCAGTCTCTGCGTTTCAGGAACTTAAGCAGAGATTCACTTCTGCTCCTGTTCTACGGCAGCCTGATGTTTCTCTGCCATTTCAGGTGGAGGTTGATGCCTCTGAAATTGGGGCAGGTGCCGTTTTGTCCCAAAAAGATCCAGAGACCTCTAAAAGTAACCCTTGTGCCTTTTTCTCTCGAAAATTTCTCCTACTGAACGTAATTATGACGTGGGTAATCGGGAGTTATTGGCCATGAAGTGGGCTTTTGAAGAGTGGAGACATTGGCTGGAGGGAGCCAAACATCAGGTGGTGGTCCTTACGGACCATAAGAATCTGGTCTATCTGGAATCTGCCAAGCGACTCAATCCTAGACAGGCCAGGTGGGCCTTGTTTTTCACACGTTTTAATTTTGTGGTTTCCTTTCTTCCTGGCACTAAGAATGTTAAGGCGGATGCCCTCTCGAGGAGTTTCCTTGCGGACTCTCCTGAGCTATCTGATCCCTCTGTTATTTTGAAGGAGGGTGTAGTTCTTTCCGCCATCTCGCCCAATTTGAGACTTGCTCTGGAGGGGTGTCAGGAGGATAGGCCCGAGCGCTGCCCTGTTGGAAAATTGTTTGTCCCGGACCAGTGGAAAAAGAGTGTGATGTCTGAGATTCATTGTTCCGCATTGGCTGGGCATCCCGGAATTTTTGGTACCAGAGACTTGGTTAGTCGGTCCTTTTGGTGGCCTACCTTGTCTCGCGATGTCAGGGAATTTGTGCAGTCCTGCGGGACTTGCTCTCGCTCCAAGCCTTGCTCTCGCTCTAGTGGTTTGTTGATGCCATTGCCTGTGCCCAAGAGACCATGGACCCATATCTCTATGGATTTCATTTCCGATCTTCCTGTTTCTCAGAGAATGACCACCATCTGGGTAATTTGTGATAGGTTTTCCAAAATGATACATCTTGTGCCATTACCTAAGTTGCCTTCCTCCTCTGAATTGGTGCCGTTGTTCCTTCAGCACGTGGTTCGTTTACACGGCATTCCTGAGAACATTGTGTCTGACAGAGGAGTCCAGTTTGTTTCCAGATTTTGGAGGACTTTTTGTTCTAAACTGGGTGTTCAATTGTCTTTCTCCTCGGCATTTCATCCTCAGACCAATGGTCAAACTGAGAGAACAAACCAGACATTGGAGACTTATCTAAGATGCTTTGTGTCTGCTGATCAGGATGACTGGGTCTTTTTTTTGCCTTTGGCTGAGTTTGCTCTTAATAATAGGGCTAGCTCTGCCACTTTGATGTCTCCGTTTTTCTGTAATTCTGGGTTTCACCCTCGATTTTCTTCAGGACAGACGGAGGCTTCTGTCTGTCCAGGTGTTGAATCTGTTGTTGAGCGTATGCAGCAGATTTGGGACCAGGTAGTGGAGAGGTTGTCCCTCTCTCAGGAGAAGGCCCAGCGGTTTGCTAACCGGCATAGGACTGATGGTCCTCGGTTTAAAGTGGGGGACTTGGTCTGGTTGTCCTCAAAGAATATTCCTATGAGAGTAGCATCTCCTAAATTTAAGCCTAGGTTCATTGGACCTTATAAGATCATGGAGATTATTAATCCTGTTTCTTTTCGTTTGCTTCTTCCAGGGACATTTAAGATCCATAACGTGTTCCACAAGTCCTTGTTGAAGAGGTTTGTTGAGCCAGTGGTTCCTGCTGCTGTGCCTCCTGACCCTGTTTTGGTTGAGGGCAATCTGGAGTATGTGGTTGAGAAAATATTGGATTCTCGTTTTTCTAGACGAAGACTCCAGTATTTGGTTAAATGGAGAGGTTATGGTCAGGAAGACAATTCTTGGGTGTTTGCTTCGGACATCCATGCTAGGAGACTTATCCGTGCGTATCATAGAACTCATCCTGACCGACCTGGTTGCTCAAATGAGGGTTCGGTGACCCCTCCTCAAGGGGGGGGTACTGTTGTGAATGGGTTTGAGATGAGTTCTGAGCAGAGGCTCCCTCTGGTGGTTACAAGCGGTACTAGTGAGGATTGTGAGGACTGGGAATCAGGTGTTACTGATTGGTCTTATATAAGGGAGTCATTTTCCCATCAGGGTTGCCGGTGATCAATTGTTCTGGTCTGAATCCTTCTTTCCAGTTTCCCTTGTAGCCTGCTGTGTCGTGTCTGCATCTCCTGCTATCAGATAAGACAATTTCTTATTTTGTGTTTTTGCTATATTTTTGCATTTTGTCCTGCACTTCTGTGGGGGCCTTCAGGGTCCCCTCCGGGGGCTTTTTCCCTCTCAGTTTAGTCCAGCCACTGTGTTTTGTACTTTTGCTTTTTCCAGTTTTTTTTTCAGTGGCTGCTGTTTTGTTTTTGTTACACCAGAGAACTAATTTAGGTGGTAGAGGTCGTGTGATCTCAGGTGATTTTGAAATTAGTAGAGTTGTGTTTTTTTCAGGGTTTTCTGAGATTGCAGTAAGTACCCTTCCTATCCTTTTCTATTTAGATAGTTTGGGCCCCAGCGTTTGCTCATACTATTTTCTTTCTGTGTCAGTATTTCCTCTTGTCTAACCGCCATTACATGTTTGGGGGCTTTCTATTATCTTTGGGGTTCTGCTCCGGGGCAGATAGCTTTCCTATTTCTATCTTTAGGTGTAGTTAGTTTCTCAGGCTGTGACGAGGCGTCTAGGACCAACGTAGGAACGCTCCACGGCTGCCTCTAGTTGCGGTGGTTAGTCAGGGTACTGCAATCTCATAGATTCCAACTGCTCTGGTGTATTTCCTTTTTTACCTGCACTCCTCAGCTACCGTAACATAACACAGAGAGCCCAGGAAGTGCTGCTGCTCCTGAGCCCAGGCAGAGCTTACTGGGTGGGCTCTGTTCTGTGGCTCGTAAAGGGGTGGCAGTACTCCTGGGCAAAAACAATGCGGGGCAGAGCACCAATCAGCCAGGGCCCCCAGCAGGTAAAAACGAATCTGCAAAAAAAATAATATTGATAATTTTGATGAATTGGCTGAGGTGAATGTTATGAGTGAGGTGAGTGACAGGGATGTGGGAGTGGATGTGGGAGTGAATGCGGAGGGAGTAAGTGTTGGTGTAAGCGGAAGTACGGGCGTTGAGGGAGGGGCTGGCCCATCAGGCCCCCCAGCCGTGAGACCCCGCACTTTTGCAGGGGTCACGGCTGGGGCTCCGGGGGGTTCACGGGGGGTCTCCTTGCCTCCGGACTCTGGGGACAGCGTTATGCACCGCCGTTTTCTGGAGGCCCTTAAAAAAGGAGAGCGGTCGGTCAATGTAGAGGAAAGAGAGGTGGACCTGTCTTTCTGGTTGGAGAGACATGGCCTGGCCGCCTTCCAAGATAGAAGGGAGGGGGAAACCATTTGGTCCCTCCCGACAGCGGGGCAAGGGCCGGCTAGGAGGAATGTGGTCCGTCTTTGTTGGAGGGGCGGTGAAGCTTGCCCACCCAGGAGTAGGGTGGTGGAGCTCCTCCTGAAGATGGGCTTCAGGGCGACGGACATCTTTGCCCTGATCCATCCCTCGGCCACCCTATTCTTCGACATCAGTTTCGTCCGGCCGGAGGGGCTAGAACTCTTCTGGTCGAATTACGAGCTGGTGAAGGGGGAGCCCGGATGGCGAGACTTCGCCTTACAGGCGTTGTCTCGCCAAAATGCTGTTAAGAGAGTGACCGTGGTGACTTGTAACGAGTCACTCTCCGGCGTTGACATCATGACTTGGCTTTCCCGTTATGGGGAAGTCACGGACGTCCCCAAGAAAAATCGGGACAAGTTCGGTATCTGGTCGGGGGGCTGGACCTTCATGATGAAGTTGAAGGTCTCGGGGGTACTGTCACCCACATCCCTTCCTCGGCGTTCCTAGGGAGGGACAGGATCCTGGTCTTCTACCAGGGGCAGCCGAAGGTCTGCCACAAGTGTGGTGATCCCCGCCACTTCAGCGCAAGCTGCAAGGTGCAGAAATGTGCCTTGTGTGGTGGGGTAGGTCATCTTGCTGCATCTTACAAGGACATTCGGTGCCACCTGTGTGGTGACGTAGGTCACCCATATAGCCGCTGCCCTCGCTCCTTTACCAATGCCGCTTCAGGCCCGGTGGGGGAGACTGTGAGGGGGCAACCCCTGGCGGCGTGACCTCTGCTGTGGCAGGTGGTGGTGGCGGGAGAGGGGCTAAGGGGCCAGTGAGGAAGGACAAGGCCAATAGAGGTCCCTCTTACCAGAGGAGACAGGAAAAGCACCACGGGGGTGAGGGGCGGGGAGAGCCTCAGGCAACTGGGGTGATACCTGCCCCCCCTCTAGGCCGGTGTCTCTGATGCTCCATGGGAGGAAGAGGTATGCGAGGAGATCAGGAGGATGGAGAGGGAGGAAAACCTGACTGACTCCGACAACTCCTCCCAATATGAAAGTGTGGATGAGGAGTTCACGGATCAGCCTACAGTAGAGAGGGGTGATAAAAAGCGTACCGGGAAGGAGGAAGAAGAAGGTGGTCAAGCCTTCCAAACCTCCTCCCCCGACCGTAAGTATGCCAACGGAAGGGCTCACCGGCTCCCTCTGATCACCCTCTCCAACCGGTACCAAGCCCTCGACGACCCTGCTGAGACAGGGGTCGGGGGCGAGGGGATGGGGGCGGCATCTGGGGGGCCTTCAGAGGATGGCAGAGTCCGTCCCCCAGGGGACGCCGTTTCCTCTGTGGGGGACAGACCTGGAGCCCCGAGGCAAGGAGACCATGGGGATGGATACCTCGTCCTCCCTAAAACGGAAGGGATCAGACCCCTCTTCGGAGGGGAAAGATGGGGAAGATGGGATGGGGAAGAAGAAGGCCATCTAACCCAATCACCCATGATGGTGGAACTCACCCCGTTGACTCTGGCGTCCATTAACGTCGCCAGTATTAAGTCAGATGCGGCCAGATTTGCGGCCTTTGATTTTTTCACCCGATTTGAGGCTGAAATTTTGTTTTTGCAAGAGACCAGACTAACAGACATGGGGGCCATCCATAAAGCCAGGAGTTAGTGGAGGTGTGGGCCCTCATACTGGTCTCTTGCGGCCGAGCCGTATAGCAGGGTGGCGGTCCTTTTTAAGACCTCGGAGGTGGAATGCCGACAGGTTATTGAGATAGAAATTGGGAGGTGCCTGGTCTTAGACGTTTTCATAAGGGGACATGAGCTTCGGCTCATAAACATCTATGGTTCACAATCCAGGTGGGACCGCAAATGTCTCTTCATGTGTCACGGGTGTGTCGCCACGAAGATCGTCGCGATTACACAATCTGACTTCGCGCAGCTGAGTTTTTGGTGCTTGGTGTTTTTCGGCAGTGAGGGAGTTAATTCTTTCTCTCTCTGTGCTAGACAAGGCCAGCCACACCCAGCTGCAATTAATGGGATTCCTTCAAATACCTGCCAGTCTGCTAGGAATGTGTCGGTGAAAGCATTCATGCAGACCAGCAGAGCGGATCGTGGTATTGTGAAGTCTGAAGTGAAGAGTACCTGGTGTGGTCTTTTTTCCCCTCCTCGCTTTATCATTTATCTCCGTACCCGTTGGTGTTCCCTCTGTTTTTTGTGGTGTGAGTTTTGTATGCAAGGTGGATTTTAGTTTACCCCTTGTACTGTCTCGTTCGTCTATTACTGTGTCTAGGCATATACCTTCCAGTCCCCTGTGTTGTGATCAGGGTCCTTCTCAGGACTAGATCACTGAGGTTCAGGGATCCTCAGGAGGTAGGGATTACGCTGGCGGCCTGGACCTCTGTACCATCAACAGTACCTCCAGGTAGAGGGATTAGCCAGGACCCCAGCTTAGGGTCAGCATAGACCCCGGACCTCCTGTATGCAGTAACAGCGTGACATTTTCACCGACCACTAAAGATTTTCTCCAGCCACCATGGATCCAGTAGCCAGTCTAGCTCGGCAGTTGCAGAGTTTGTCCATGGAGCTGGCGGACGTTAAGTCCAAGGTTTTGTACCCCCTGGAGCAAGCCGGACCAGAACCTAAAGTAGCTCTCCCTGACAGGTTCACTGGGGGCGGGACAAGTTTTTTGCTTTCCGGGAGGCATGTAAATTGTACTTTCAGCTGCGACCTCGGTCATCTGGGAGTGAAGAACAAAGGGTGGGGATTGTCATCTCGCTCCTACAAGGAGACCCCCAATCCTGGGCGTTCTCTCTTCCCCCGGGCTCCCCAGTCAGTGGATAGGTTTTTTGCAGCTCTGGGTCTTGTATATGATGACCCAGATCGGGTCTCCCTTGCTGAATCTAAGTTACGTAGGATCCAGCAGGGAGATCTTCCGGCGGAGGAATTCTGTTCGGAGTTCCGTAGGTGGGCCACGGACACCCAGTGGAATGACCCGGCTCTTAGGAGCCAGTTTTGTCAAGGTTTATCTGACAAATTAAAGGATGTGCTGGCACAGTATGACCCTCCCACGTCACTGGAAGCCGCTATGGCCCTTGCTATTCGTATTGACTGACGGCTTCGGGAGAGGTGCGGGGTAACTCCGCCCCCTGTGATGACTCCACCTTCCTCAAGGGTTCCTTATATGGAGGTTCCCCTGGTCAGTCCAGAGGAGCCTATGCAATTAGGAGGGACATCATTCCGGGGGAGGGGATCGGTGGGGCGCCACAAAACAGGAAGTTGTTTCTTCTGTGGGAAAAAAGGACATTTTATTGGGGGGTGTCCATCCTGTCCTTTGCAGACTGAGAAGTCGCCGGAAAACTATTGATCCCAGATTGTGTGGTGGACGGCAATCTGGGAGTAAGTATTTCGTCCCTAAGTTCGTCTCAGTTTCTCGTACCGGCGGAGGTGGTGGTGGGTGCGAGAACTGAGAAGATATCGGTTCTTCTGGATAGTGGGGCCGGGGCTAATCTGGTGGATGCTCGCTTTGCCCGGGTTCAAGGTATGCGATTGAGTGTGTTGGCTAAACCCGTCCCCATATTCTCGATCGACGCCAGACCTCTCGGTCAGGGTAGTTTTTTGCAAGCAGTGCATAACATAGATCTTCAAGTGGGGGCGATACATAAAGAACTGTTGTCGTGTTACGTGTTGGAGGGTCTTCCCACTCCTATAGTGCTGGGCCTTCCTTGGTTAACTAAGCATAACCCGGTTATTAATTGGCAATCCAGAGAGATAAGCCAATGGAGTGAATTCTGTAATAAAAACTGCATGAATACGGTCATCGGTGCGGTCGCTCCTAGGACCTTACCTCCATTTCTGGTGGACTTTGAGGATGTATTCTCGGAGAAAGGGTGTCAAGAACTACCTCCTCATCGCGTGTATGACTGTTCTGTAAAATTGCTCCCTGAAGCTAAGTTACCGAAATCTAGGTTGTATAACCTTTCTGGTCCTGAGAGGCAGGCCATGAAGGATTATATTTCGGAGAGTCTGGCTAAGGGGCATATTAGACCTTCATCTTCCCCGGTGGCCGCGGGGTTCTTCTTTGTGAAGAAGAAAGATGGAGGCCTACGCCCTTGCCTGGATTTCCGTGAGCTTAATCGGATTACGGTCCGAGATCCGTATCCGCTCCCACTTATTCCCGATCTCTTCAATCAGATCGTGGGTGCCAAATGGTTCTCTAAGTTGGATCTCAGGGGGGCGTACAATCTGATTAGGATGAAGGAGGGGGATGAGTGGAAGACGGCGTTTAACACTCCGGAGGGGCATTATGAGAACCTTGTCATGCCATTTGGTCTGACTAATGCCCCGGCGGTGTTTCAACATTTTGTTAATGACATCTTTCGCCACCTAGTGGGACAGTTTGTTGTCATATATCTGGATGACATCTTAATTTACTCGCCGGATCTTGTGTCTCATCAGGAGCATGTTAGGCAGGTGTTACAGATCTTGCGGGATAATAAACTGTACGCCAAATGGGAGAAGTGTGTGTTCGCCGTACAGGAACTTCAGTTTTTAGGATTCCTGGTGTCAGCATCCGGTTTTCGTATGGACCCTGGGAAAGTGCGGGCAGTTCTTGAGTGGGATCTGCCAGAGGATCTTAAGGCATTACAACGTTTCCTGGGGTTTGCTAACTACTACAGGAAATTTATTCGTAATTTCTCGTCCATAGTTAAACCTCTCACAGACATGACTAAAAAAGGGACGGATTTTTCAAAGTGGTCTGACAAGGCTTGTCAAGCGTTTTCCTCCTTGAAAAAATATTTTGCTTCGGCACCCATACTTATTCAACCTGATGCGTCACAGCCGTTCATTGTAGAGGTGGACGCTTCCGAGGTAGGGGTGGGAGCAGTATTGTCACAAGGTTTGTCCCCTGGTAAATGGCATCCGTGCGCCTTCTTCTCTAAAAAATTGTCGTCCGCTGAGAGGAATTATGATGTCGGCAATAGGGAACTCTTGGCCATTAAGTTAGCTTTTGAGGAGTGGCGTCATTTTTTGGAGGGGGCAGTTCACCCGGTCACCGTCATTACCGATCACAAGAACCTGCTATATTTAGAGTCCGCTAAACGTCTGAATCCCAGACAAGCTAGGTGGTCGTTGTTTTTTACCAGGTTTAATTTTGTCGTCACTTATCGTCCTGGGTCAAAAAATGTTAAGGCGGATGCCTTATCTCGCAGTTTCCCTGGGGCCGGGAAGACGGATGACCCGGTTCCGATCCTTCAGGAGGGGGTGGTGGTGTCGGCAGTATGCTCTGAGCTTGAGGAGGAGGTATCGGAGGCTCAGGGGGATGCCCCTGTAGGACCTCCAGGGAGACTGTTTGTTCCAAATCAGTTGCGACAAAAGATGATCGAGGCACACCATAATTCAGCTTTGGCAGGACACCCAGGGAGTAAAGCAACTGAGGATCTCCTCTCGCGCCGGTTTTGGTGGCCTAACCTACATAGGGAGGTGGTAACTTTTGTCGCGTCCTGCAAGGTTTGTGCGCGCTCTAAGACCCCACATACCCGTCCGTCTGGGACCCTCTTACCTTTGAAGATCCCGGAGCGTCCGTGTACTCATCTGTCTATGGACTTCATTACGGACCTCCCGCCGTCTTCGGGTAAAACAGTCATACTCGTTGTAGTGGACAGGTTCAGCAAGATGGCACATTTTATCGCTCTTCCTGCTCTTCCTAATGCTAAGACTCTTGCGCAGGTGTTCATTGGGGAGATTGTGAGGTTTCATGGGGTACCCTCCGATGTGGTGTCTGATCGGGGGTCTCAGTTTGTGTCCAAATTCTGGAAGGCATTTTGTACACGGCGGGGGATGCAGTTGTCATTTTCATCGGCTTTTCATCCGCAGACCAATGGTCAGACAGAGCGTCTGAACCAGAGCTTGGAGACATATCTCCGGTGTTTTGTGTCAGAGAACCAGGAGGACTGGGCTTCTTTCTTGCCTCTGGCGGAGTTTGCTCTTAATAATACATATCAAAAAACTGACCGGCACATCCAAACATAGATTTAGTGTGAACAGGTGCTAAACCTAGAGTCACCAACTCATATACATACAAGAAAAAAAGAGAAAACAAGAAACAAATATCCTAAAATAAAACAAAATAAAAAATATATATTGCAAAAATTGCATGAAGTTGTAATAATAATAATAAGGGTATTTGGTAAACATAATTTTGATCAAAAGAATGTACAAGCCATCCCGCCACGTCAAGGCAACCCTTTGTGGGACAGTCCTACTCTAATATTAAAAACCTTTCCACTTGTCAAGTGACACAAATGTGAACAAGGCAGAGGGACTGATCCTACCAGTTGAAGCTCAGGCCAGACAGGATGGATTTTCTCAACTCAGAAACAGGGCGGTCACACCCTTATATGCACAGAATGCACTAAGAACTAAATAAAAAACTGGGTCTGAACTGAAAAAATAATAAGTTGATGTGTATGCAAAATGTAAATGCATATCAAACACATGACCATTAAACAGAGAAAACAAAAAACAAGAAACAAATATCCTAAAATAAAACAAAATAAAAAATATATATTGCAAAAATTGCATGAAGTTGTAATAATAATAATAAGGGTATTTGGTAAACATAATTTTGATCAAAAGAATGTACAAGCCATCCCGCCACGTCAAGGCAACCCTTTGTGGGACAGTCCTACTCTAATATTAAAAACCTTTCCACTTGTCAAGTGACACAAATGTGAACAAGGCAGAGGGACTGATCCTACCAGTTGAAGCTCAGGCCAGACAGGATGGATTTTCTCAACTCAGAAACAGGGCGGTCACACCCTTATATGCACAGAATGCACTAAGAACTGGCCTGAGCTTCAACTGGTAGGATCAGTCCCTCTGCCTTGTTCACATTTGTGTCACTTGACAAGTGGAAAGGTTTTTAATATTAGAGTAGGACTGTCCCACAAAGGGTTGCCTTGACGTGGCGGGATGGCTTGTACATTCTTTTGATCAAAATTATGTTTACCAAATACCCTTATTATTATTATTACAACTTCATGCAATTTTTGCAATATATATTTTTTATTTTGTTTTATTTTAGGATATTTGTTTCTTGTTTTTTGTTTTCTCTGTTTAATGGTCATGTGTTTGATATGCATTTACATTTTGCATACACATCAACTTATTATTTTTTCAGTTCAGACCCAGTTTTTTATACAAGAAAAAAAGGTAGCACACTGTAGCGCTATAGCTTGCAAACACGAAATATGAAAAATATGAAAAATGAATTGCATCATTACCTTAGAAATATGAAAAATTGAGAAGTCTTAGCGCATAAGATGGCCAAATTATGCGAGCCTGATAGCCACGTCAAGGCTCCTCTCGTATATCAGGTCCTAACTAATGCCTATCCTCGCTTTAGAAAAGTCTGTCTGCATGGGAACATATGAGTCCTCTCTTCAGACTAAAATCTACATCTCTGTGGAGGGGTGATGAACCTGTTGTAATTAAAAAGCCTGTGACCACCAGGTGGAGTGCTCAGGTAGAAGGTAAATGAATACATATCAAAAAACTGACCGGCACATCCAAACATAGATTCAGTGTGAACAGGTGCTAAACCTAGAGTCACCAACTCATATACATACAAGAAAAAAAGGTAGCACACTGTAGCGCTATAGCTTGCAAACACGAAATATGAAAAATATGAAAAATGAATTGCATCATTACCTTAGAAATATGAAAAATTGAGAAGTCTTAGCGCATAAGATGGCCAAATTATGCGAGCCTGATAGCCACGTCAAGGCTCCTCTCGTATATCAGGTCCTAACTAATGCCTATCCTCGCTTTAGAAAAGTCTGTCTGCATGGGAACATATGAGTCCTCTCTTCAGACTAAAATCTACATCTCTGTGGAGGGGTGATGAACTTGTTGTAATTAAAAAGCCTGTGACCACCAGGTGGAGTGCTCAGGTAGAAGGTAAATGAATACATATCAAAAAACTGACCGGCACATCCAAACATAGATTCAGTGTGAACAGGTGCTAAACCTAGAGTCACCAACTCATATACATACAAGAAAAAAAGGTAGCACACTGTAGCGCTATAGCTTGCAAACACGAAATATGAAAAATATGAAAAATGAATTGCATCATTACCTTAGAAATATGAAAAATTGAGAAGTCTTAGCGCATAAGATGGCCAAATTATGCGAGCCTGATAGCCACGTCAAGGCTCCTCTCGTATATCAGGTCCTAACTAATGCCTATCCTCGCTTTAGAAAAGTCTGTCTACATGGGAACATATGAGTCCTCTCTTCAGACTAAAATCTACATCTCTGTGGAGGGGTGATGAACCTGTTGTAATTAAAAAGCCTGTGACCACCAGGTGGAGTGCTCAGGTAGAAGGTAAATGAATACATATCAAAAAACTGACCGGCACATCCAAACATAGATTCAGTGTGAACAGGTGCTAAACCTAGAGTCACCAACTCATATACATACAAGAAAAAAAGGTAGCACACTGTAGCGCTATAGCTTGCAAAAACGAAATATGAAAAATATGAAAAATGAATTGCATCATTACCTTAGAAACATGAAAAATTGAGAAGTCTTAGCGCATAAGATGGCCAAATTATGCGAGCCTGAGTACCGCCCCAGCCACTTTCCAACACTTGGTGAATGACATCTTCAGGGATCTCCTAGATACATTCGTGGTGATTTATCTGGATGATATTCTAATTTTTTCTAACTCCACAGAGGAACATCATGGACATGTGAGAATGGTCTTAGAACGTCTAAGACAAAACCATCTTTACATCAAACTTGAAAAGTGTGAATTCCATAGGACCGAAATTCAATTTCTGGGGTATGTACTGTCTACACAAGGGATTAGTATGGATGGAAGCAAGACCCAAGCCATCAAGGATTGGCCAATTTCTAGAAATGTGAAGGAGGTGCAGCGCTTCATCGGGTTTGCCAACTTCTATAGACGTTTCATTAGGAATTTCTCTGAGGTAGTGTCACCTATCACCCAACTTACCCGGAAAGAGTCTAGGTTCTCCTAGACCCCCCAAGCCCAGGAAGCATTTTCCCGTCTAAAGGATAAATTTACCACCGCACCTATCTTAGTACATCCCAACCCCGAACTTGCCTTCATAATAGAGGTGGATGCTTCAGACTGTGCCGTTGGAGCTATACTCTCTCAGAGAACAGGTGAGAAGAATGTCTTGCATCCCTGTGCCTTCTTTTCCCAGCAGTTGTCTTCGGCTGAGAGGAACTACGATGTGGGCAATAGAGAGTTGTTGGCCATTATTGCCGCCTTCAAAGAATGGAGACACCTTCTTCAGGGAGCTGCACAGCAAATAGTCGTCCTGACAGACCATCGTAACCTTTAATTTATCAGGTCGGCTAAGTGCCTGACTCCTCGCCAGGCTCGCTGGAATCTTTTCCTAAACCAATTTAATTTTGTAATTTCTTATAGGCCAGGATCGCGCAATGGAAAGGCTGATGCACTCTCTAGGATTCATTCAGCAGAGACCAGTCCACTTACTCCTCCTAAGACTATTCTTCCTGACTCTAGATTCCTGGGAGTGATTCATAATCAAGACCTACTTAAGGACATCAAGGAAGCATACCATGCGGATTCCTTGTTGGCACAACCCCCAAGGGACGTAAGTCTTGTCTTTAAAAATGGTGTGTGGATTCAGGGACAACGTCTGTATATACCTGAAACAGTCAGATTGAGAGTATTGCAACTCATCCACGATTCCAAGATAGCTGGGCATAGAGGAATTCTAAAGACACAGGAATTTCTTTCTCGTTTCTTTTGGTGGCCCACTTACAGGAAAGATGTTTTAAACTATGTCACTTCATGTGAAGTCTGTGCAAGATGCAAAACACCTCGCTCCTCACCAACTGGTCTGTTGCAACCCCTTCCACCCCGTCCCGCCCTGTCACGCTGTCTAATGATATGAATACAATGTCAGTAAACTATTAATACTGGAACCACACTCTATACAACATATAGTTTAGCAACATAAGAATGTAAGTATAAAATAGATTTACCTGACACAATCTCTGCAGAACTTAGGGTTAATCTTGAGGACTTGATGAGCTGTAACAGGAAAGAGGAGGACCGGGGTCTAACCTGACCCTACACTGGGGTCCTAACTAATCCCTCACCTTGGAGGTACTGATAATGGTTCAGAGGTCCAAGTCTCCAGCCTAACCCTGTCTCCTATCAGACCCTGAACCCTGTAATCAGTCCTAAGAAGGATCCTGATTACCACCAAAGGGATATGGGCTGATCTCAGCTAAATACACAGATTAGACATATAAGACAGACAGGATAGCACTTCACTTGCATACACACTCAAACACCGAAGGAACATAAATGGTCTGGGAAATAAACTCTAAGCAAGTTGAGCTTAAAACAGCTAAGGAGCTCTCAACTTAAGTCTATACAAATTCATTCCTATCTGTGGTTTGCATGAAGGATTTCACTGGCAACTCCCAAAGCAGACAACCAGGAATTTAAAGGAAACCAATCAACAAATAATCAATTGCAGCCGGGAGAAACTGCACCCAGTCCCAGCACCGAGCACAGACAGAATTAACTCCCTAGCTGCCAAACACAAAGAAACAGCAACTCAGCTGTGAGAAGTCAAGATGTGCAACCGCGACGATCTTCGTGGCAATGCACACATGACAGTACCCCCCCTTCTACGAGGGGCCTCCGGACCCTCAGGGCCAGGCCTGCCCGGGTGAGTTCTGTGGAAGGTCCGAACCAAACGATCTGCATTAACATCAGACGCAGGGACCCACGTCCTCTCCTCCGGACCATACCCCTTCCAATGCACCAAGTACTGA
Source organism: Oophaga sylvatica (assembly GCA_033576555.1). NCBI lineage: Eukaryota > Metazoa > Chordata > Amphibia > Anura > Dendrobatidae > Oophaga > Oophaga sylvatica. The sequence goes on along the minus strand of JARQOD010000003.1, from coordinate 11,484,201 downwards.
AGGGACCGGCGATTCAGACGAGAGTCAATGATTTTTGATACTTGAAATTCCAAGTTACCATTGACCAACACTGGAGGAGGAGGTAGAGGTGACGTTATGACTGGTGCCACATACCTTTTAAGTAATGACTTGTGGAACACATTATGAATTTTAAACGTAGAAGGGAGTTCCAGACGAAATGCCACAGGATTAATTATGGAACTGATCCTGTACGGCCCGATGAATCTGGGACCCAGTTTCCAGGAGGGCACTTTAAGTTTTATATTCCTGGTAGACAACCATACCAGATCGTTCACCTTCAGATCTGGACCAGAAACTCTCCTCCTATCAGCCATATGTTTGTAACGGTTCCCCATCGTACTCAAATTATTCAATACACCTCGCCACACAGAAGCAAGTGACGACGAGAAATGCTCCTCCTCAGGAACCCCAGAAGGACCCCCCCCATTGAAAGTACAAAACTGGGGATGAAAACCATATGCCCCAAAAAACGGGGACTTACCAGTGGACTCGCTCCGCCTGTTGTTAAGAGCGAACTCTGCCAGAGGCAAGAAAGAAGACCAGTCCTCCTGGTTCTCTGATACAAAACACCGGAGATATGTCTCTAAACTGTGATTCAGACGCTCTGTCTGACCATTGGTCTGTGGATGAAAAGCCGAGGAAAACGACAATTGCATCCCCGACGTAAACAAAATGCCCTCCAAAATTTGGACACAAACTGAGACCCCCTATCTGACACCACATCAGAAGGCAACCCATGAAGTCTCACGATCTCCCTAATGAACACCTGCGCCAGAGTTTTAGCATTAGGGAGTGCAGGAAGAGCAACGAAATGTGCCATCTTACTGAACCTGTCAACAACCAACAGTATGACAGTATTCCCAGACGACGGAGGAAGGTCCGTAATGAAGTCCATAGATAAATGAGTCCATGGACGCTCCGGAAGTTTCAAGGGTAAAAGGGTCCCAGACGGACGGGTATGAGGAGTTTTAGAGCGAGCACAAACCCCACAGGACGCGACAAAAGTTATAACATCTTTATTAGCGTTAGGCCACCAAAATCGGCGAGAAAGGAGATCTAAAGTAGCCTTACTCCCTGGATGTCCTGCTAAAGCAGAATTATGTTGTGCCTCAATAACCTTTTGTCTCAACTGATTCGGGACAAACAGTCTCCCTGGAGGTCCTGCAGGGGCGTCCCCCTGAGCCTCTAACACCTCCTCCTCAAGCTCAGAACATACAGCCGACACTACCACCCCCTCCTGAAGGATAGGAATCGGGTCGTCCGTTTTCCCGGCCCCTGGGAAACTGCGAGACAAAGCATCAGCCTTTACATTCTTAGACCCCGGACGATAAGTGACGACAAAATTAAACCTGGTAAAAAACAACGACCATCGAGCTTGTCTGGAATTCAGACGCTTAGCGGATTCTAAATACAGCAGGTTCTTGTGATCAGTAATAACGGTGACCGGGTGGACTGCCCCCTCCAAAAAGTGACGCCATTCTTCAAAAGCCAATTTAATGGCCAAAAGTTCCCTATTGCCGATATCATAATTCCTTTCGGCGGACGACAATTTCTTAGAAAAGAAAGCGCACGGATGCCATTTACCAGGGGACGGACCCTGGGACAATATAGCACCCACCCCTACGTCAGACGCGTCCACCTCAACAATGAACGGCTGAGATACATCTGGTTGGATGAGAACGGGTGCCGAAGCAAAACATCTTTTTAAAGAGGAAAAGGCTTGGCAAGCTTTGTTCGACCACTTAGAAAAATCCGTCCCTTTTCTCGTCATGTCAGTGAGAGGTTTGACGACAGACGAGAAATTACAAATAAATTTCCGGTAGTAATTAGCAAACCCCAAAAAACGCTGCAGAGCCTTAAGATCCCCTGGCTGATCCCATTCAAGCACTGCTCTCACCTTTTCAGGGTCCATCCGGAAACCGGAGGCTGACACCAAAAAACCCAAAAACTGAAGTTCCTGTACGGCAAAAACACACTTCTCCAGTTTGGCGTATAGTTTATTGTCTCGCAAGATCTGCAACACCTGTCTCACATGCTCCTGGTGAGACACAAGATCTGGCGAGTAAATTAAAATGTCATCCAAATATACGACCACAAACACCCCCACAAGGTGACGAAAAATGTCATTAACAAAATGTTGGAATACTGCTGGAGCAGTAGTCAGACCAAAAGGCATGACCAGGTTTTCATAATGTCCCTCCGGCGTGTTAAACGCCGTTTTCCACTCATCCCCCTCTTTTATCCTAATCAGATTATATGCCCCCCTGAGATCCAATTTAGAGAACCATTTGGCGCCAACAATTTGATTGAAGAGATCAGGAATAAGAGGGAGTGGATACGGATCACAAACAGTAATCCGATTAAGTTCGCGGAAATCCAAGCAAGGGCGTAGGCCTCCATCTTTTTTCTTCACAAAGAAGAACCCCGCGGCCACAGGGGAAGATGAAGGTCTAATATGCCCTTTGGCCAGACTTTCAGAAATATAATCTTTCATAGCCTGTCTTTCAGGACCAGAAAGATTATACAACCTAGCTTTAGGCAACTTAGCATCAGAAAGTAGATTAATAGAGCAGTCATACACGCGATGAGGAGGCAACTCCCGACACCCCTCCTCAGAGAAAACATCCCCAAAATCCTCCAAAAAAGGAGGCAATGTACTAGGCACGACCGCACTGATGACTGTGTTCATGCAGTTGCTTTTGCAAAACTCACCCCATTGGCTTATCTCTCTGGACTGCCAATTAATCACAGGGTTATGTTTAACCAGCCAAGGAAGTCCCAGCACAATGGGAGTAGGTAGACCCTCCAACACATAACAAGATAATTGTTCCCTATGTATTGCCCCTACCCGAAGGTCAATGTTATGAACCTCATGAACAAAGCTACCTTGGCCGAGAGGCCTGGCGTCAATGGAGAAAATAGGGATCGGTTTGACCAATACACTCAGATGCATACCTTGAGCCTGAGCAAACTGAGCGTCAACCAGATTAGCCCCAGAACCACTATCCAGAAGAACAGACAATCTCTTCACTCTAGTACCAACCACCACCTTCACTGGTACAAGGAACTGAGAAGAACCGGCGGATGAAATACATACTCCCAGGTTGTCGTCCACCACACAACCTGGGATTAGCAGTTTTCCGGCGACTTTTTACTTAACAAGACACGGGATGGACATTCTCCAACAAAATGTCCCTCTTTCCCGCAGAAAAAACACCTTCTAGTCCTGCGGCGTGCCGCCAATCCCCTACTACGAAAAGATGTCCCTCCCAACTGCATAGGCTCATCCGAACAGACAAGGGGAACCTCAACATAAGGGACTTTAGTAGTAGGTGGAGAAACAACAGGGAGTGGAGTTACCTCACCCCTCTCCCGAAGCCGTCTATCAGTACGGATAGCTAGGGCCATAGCAGCCTCCAGAGAAGGAGGAGACTCATACTGAGCCAAAACGTCTTTTAATTTGTCAGAAAGCCCATGACAAAACTGGCTCCTAAGAGCTGGGTCATTCCACTGAGTATCCGTGGCCCATCTACGAAACTCAGAAGCAAATTCCTCCGCCGGACGATCTCCCTGCTGTAACTTACGTAATTTGGTCTCAGCAAGAGAACCCGATCTGGGTCATCATATACCAATCCCAGAGCAGTAAAAAATTGATCTACAGACTGTAGAGCCGGGGATCCCGGAGGAAGGGAAAATGCCCAGGATTGAGGGTCCCCTTGAAGAAGTGAGATAACAATTCCCACTCTCTGCTCATCACTCCCTGATGATCGCGGCCGAAGCCGAAAATACAATTTACATGCCTCCCGGAAGGTAAAAAATTTGTCTCGCCCACCAGTGAACCTATCTGGAAGAGCTACTTTAGGTTCAACTCTGGTTTGCTCCAGGGGAGACAAAACTTTGGACTTAATGTCCGTCAGCTCCATGGATAATCCCTGCAACTGCAGAGCCAGCTGGGCTACTGGATCCATGGTAACTAGAGATAATTTTTTAAGGCCAGTGAAAATGTCACGCTGTCTAATGATATGAATACAATGTCAGTAAACTATTAATACTGGAACCACACTCTATACAACATATAGTTTAGCAACATAAGAATGTAAGTATAAAATAGATTTACCTGACACAATCTCTGCAGAACTTAGGGTTAATCTTGAGGACTTGATGAGCTGTAACAGGAAAGAGGAGGACCGGGGTCTAACCTGACCCTACACTGGGGTCCTAACTAATCCCTTACCTTGGAGGTACTGATAATGGTTCAGAGGTCCAAGTCTCCAGCCTAACCCTGTCTCCTATCAGACCCTGAACCCTGTAATCAGTCCTAAGAAGGATCCTGATTACCACCAAAGGGATATGGGCTGATCTCAGCTAAATACACAGATTAGACATATAAGACAGACAGGATAGCACTTCACTTGCATACACACTCAAACACCGAAGGAACATAAATGGTCTGGGAAATAAACTCTAAGCAAGTTGAGCTTAAAACAGCTAAGGAGCTCTCAACTTAAGTCTATACAAATTCATTCCTATCTGTGGTTTGCATGAAGGATTTCACTGGCAACTCCCAAAGCAGACAACCAGGAATTTAAAGGAAACCAATCAACAAATAATCAATTGCAGCCGGGAGAAACTGCACCCAGTCCCAGCACCGAGCACAGACAGAATTAACTCCCTAGCTGCCAAACACAAAGAAACAGCAACTCAGCTGTGAGAAGTCAAGATGTGCAACCGCGACGATCTTCGTGGCAATGCACACATGACACACCCGTGGGGATCCATTTCTATGGACTTCATTGTGGAGTTACCAACCTCTCAAGGGAAGAACACCATTCTAGTGGTGGTTGATCGTTTAACAAAGGCAGCTCATTTTATCCCTTGTGTCGGCTTACCCACTGCAAAACAGACATCAGATTTGATGATTAAGAATGTGTTTCGCTTACATGGAGTACCGGATGAGGTCATTTCGGATCGAGGGGTGCAATTCACTTCAAGGTTTTGGCAAAATTTCTGTGCCGCATTGGACATTAAAGTAAACCTTTCTTCTGCTTTTCATCCCCAGACTAATGGACAGACAGAACGAACCAATCAGACCCTGGAGCAGTATCTCCGCTGCTTTATCTGCCACCTACAGGATGATTGGGTGGATCTACTTCCACTGGCTGAGTTCTCTTATAACAACTCTCAGAAGCGCCTCCACTAAGCAGTCTCCTTTTTACTCCAATTTAGGTTATCATCCTAACATTCTTCCTCGATTTCCCATAGAAACGCCCTTGCCAGCAGTGGCTGAAAGAATCACGTCTTTACAAAAGAATATGGATCTTCTAAAGGAAAATCTGGAATTGGCTCAGGAAAGGTACAAGAAAGCAGCAGATAAATTTCGTAAACCTGCACCAGCTTTCAAGGTAGGAGACTTGGTCTGGCTGTCAACCAGAAATCTTAAGTTGGGGCGTGGCCTAGCTCTTGATGTGAGAGGTCGGGTGGCAGTGTTTCTCCACCACCACTAGCTTCAATTATCCTGCACAGAGCCCGAATCAGCCAAATCCCTTATCAGGAACTGCTGTCTGAGGGTCCCGGGAGTCAGAGGCGAGCTTCTGCCAGACTCAGAGAGACCAACATGGGCCGCAAAAGGCAGAAGGATGCCGGGGCCTGCAGCAATGCCTCAGCACAAGATGGCACCGAGACAGAGGAAGAGGCGGGAAGGAGGAACACAGCCTATGCACGGAGGCTGGAGGCTTCAGCGCGGCTGCACAGGTATGCGAGGGGCATGGAGGCAGATGAAGAAGGAAGTGAAGGTAGTGAGAAGCATGGAGATGAGGAGGAAGATGGTGAGGAGATGCCTGCGCTACATAATGAACAGCAGGAGGAGGGGGATGGTGATACTGTGCTGGCAGCTGAAAGTTCAGATGAGGCAGAGCCGACTCTGCGAGATGTATTCCAGGCTGTCTTATGCTGCAAGACTGCCTTAACTGCTCTGACAAAGCAGGTGAATGGTCTAAAAACCGATATGAGAGGCATTGAGGCTTCTATGCAGAAAGTTACAGCCAGATTGACTGAGGTGGAGGGCAGAGTTGGTGTAACAGAAGATCATTTAACCTCAGTGCAAAAGACGCAACAACAGCACATTCAGAGGATCGCGGTAGTGGCTATTAAAAACGATGACCTGGAAAACCGGTCACGCAGGAACAATCTGCGTATTGTGGGCATCCCTGAAAGAGCTGAGGGTGCTGACCCCACGACCTTTGTTGAAACCTGGCTGCTGGGAAAGTTTGGATTGGAGTTGCGGGAAAATGGGGTTGCTTATGCTGTTTGACCTGGTATGCTGGGGAACAAAATGGGAAGATGTTACTTGATGATGGTGGATTGTTTTTTCTGATGCACAATGAGTAACCGTACTGTTCGGATTTTAAGTTGGAATGTACGTGGTATATCTGACAGGACTAAGAGGGCAGCAATTCTGAATCACATCAGATCTTGTGATCCTATGATTGCGTGCTTACAGGAGACCCATCTCACTGGAGATACTAGGCACTGGCTGTCGAGAGGGTGGATGTTAAAGACATATCATTCTACTTATTCCTCGTACTCCAGGGGGGTGTCAGTCCTAATACATAAAAACGCACATTATGAAGAGCTGGCAGTGCAAGTAGACAGTGAAGGGCAGTATGTATGGATTGCATGCAGATTGTATGGACACAAAATGATTTTAGTGGCTTTATATATCCCTCCACCTTATTCTAAAAAGGCACTTCAAGCAGTATTGGACTTGACGGCCAGATGGGGGGAGGCTCCGATGTTGATTATGGGAGATGTTAACAACACCATGAATGATTACTGGGATAAAGTACGTCCGGCAGGTATGGAAGCGGGACGGGACGGAATGACTGCATTTGGCTCCTACGTGGGGGAGCTGGGGCTGGTGGATCTGTGGAGAGTACGAAATGAGGGTAAGAGGATCTTCTCGTGCCACTCGGCTACATACGGAACACTGTCAAAGATAGACCTGGCTTTTGGGGATACTGCTATGGATGGGATGGTTGGGGAGGTGGAATACCTACAGAGGACTCTATCGGATCATAGTCCTATGGTTGTCACGCTTCTAGTGGGATCTGTTCAGGGACAGAGGGGAGGTTGGCGTCTTCACCCGACGTGGCTTAAAGTGGTGAATATGGGCGGAATAACCAAAGAACTAGAGCACTTCTTCCAAGTGAATGAGGGGAGTGCGGAGACCACAGTGGTGTGGGAGGCTATGAAGGCATTTATGAGGGGACTTTTTATAGGTGAGATCTCACGGTGTAAGACCAAAACTAAATTGGCAGATCAACAAATAAAGGATGACTTGACAAGGGCAGAGGCAGACATGATTTTGACGCCAACGAGTGCAGCTCACAATAGACTAAAATTGGCACAGGAGGCAGTTAATAAACTGCACATGATGCAAGCTGAGAGGAAAAGGGCATTTCAGCAAGCCCAATTCTTTGAGGAAGGAGAGAGAGTGGGTCACTTGTTGGCGGTGATATCTGCGGCACAGAGGGAATCTTCCAGGGTGTACAGGTTGAGAGACCAAACGGGGACGACTCTGACAGACACAAAGGATATATTGGAGGTCTTCAAGGAATATTACATGGCACTATACAATTCAAGAGTACGGGACACGGAGAGGGCCGTAGAGGAATTCTTGGAGGGCATCTCACTGTCTAAATTGTCTGAGGAAGATAGGTTAAGGTTGGATGAACCTGTGAGTGTGGAGGAGGTGGAATGTGCAATTCTGTCTATGCCCAATAACAAATCACCGGGTGCTGATGGTCTACCTGGGGAGGTGTACAGGGAGCTGGTGGAGCTGCTGGCCCCAAAACTGAAAAATGTGTTTGAGGAGGCTTTGGTGAAGGGGGCGCTACCGAGATCAATGGAGGAAGCGGTGATAGTGGTTCTACCAAAGGAGGGGAGGGACCCCATGGATGCGGAGTCGTATAGGCCCATATCGTTGTTGACAACGGATGTCAAAATACTCGCTAAGATCCTGGCCACCCGGCTCACCGGGGTTGCGCATACTGTTATTCACGAGGACCAGTCGGGCTTTATGCCAACCGCTCCACGGCTGTTAACTTGAGAAGATTATTTCTTAATTTGCAGCTGCCTGCTGATAATGGGGGCGGGAGAATAGTGATGTCATTGGACGCTAGAAAAGCATTTGACAGTGTGGAATGGAAATATTTATGGAAAATCATGGAAATAATGGGATTTGGCCCCGCGTTCATGGCCTGGGTGAAGTTACTGTACTCATCCCCAAGGGCGGTAGTTAAGGTGAATGGTGAACGGTCCGGGATGTTTGACCTACATAGGGGCACAAGGCAGGGGTGCCCGCTGTCCCCACTATTGTTTGCGGTGGCTGTGGAGCCCCTGGCGGCCAAAATAAGAGCTGAGAGAGGAGTGGTCGGATTTAAATTTGGGAGGCTGGAAGAAAAAATATCACTGTATGCCGATGACATCCTGTTATTTCTGGAAAGTGCAGGAGAGACATTGGGGTGCACCATGGATGTAATTAAACACTTTGGGAGCATTTCGGGACTGGAGATAAACTGGCACAAGTCTTATGTCATGGCTGTAGATAGACCAATAAAAGCGGAGGAGATAGATGAGAGGGGGAAGCAGCTCCGGCTGGTTTCACAATTTAAATACCTTGGGATATGGGTGGCGCTTCCATTGACACGATTCACGGATCTGAATTTAGTTCCTCTGCTAGAGAAATTTAAAAAGAAAATAGGCGCATGGTGCCGATTGGCTTTGACGGTGACGGGTAGAACTAACCTGATTAAGATGGTCCTTATGCCACAATTAATGTACGTTTTGCACAACTCACCGATATGGCTACCAAAGAAACGGTTTCAGGTATTGATTCTATCTTCAGATCCTTGATATGGGGCAAGAGGCAGGCAAGGATTAAATTGGAAACGCTGCAAAATGGGAAGGAGAAGGGAGGATTGACCGCACCCAATCCCTGGGTCTATTTTTTGGCAGTACAGGGCCAGCATGTCAGGGGATGGAGAGAGCCCGATTGTGGAGGGCAGCTTGCCGGGTGCTGGAACATGTGTCGGGGAGACGCCCACTGGTCCAGGCGTTAGAGGATGGTACCTTTAAGAAATTGGGAGCAATATATCCTACCTTAGGCTTGACTCAGAAGGTATGGGACACTATTAAAAAGATCAGGGGGGTGGACGGGCTGACTAGATACTCACCGGTGTTGGGCAATGAACATCTGCCGGAACTTAATAAGCTGTGTCAAATGGGCAATTGGAAGGCGCAAGGAGTGAGATATGTGTGCCAGCTGCAGAGTGGAACGGACCTGAAGACCTTTGAGAAATTGAGAGAGGAATTTGATTTGCCTTTGGTATGGGGATTTCAATACTATAGGCTTCGACATGCTTGGAGGGCACAGTGTGGATTGGGAGCTATGACGGTTCAGGGTGACATTGTACTAGACTTTGTGTGTATGAAGGGAGGGACGAGGGGAGTCATATCGAGCTTATATCATGACCTACTGCACTCCTATCTGGGGGGAAATCACCTCATTGCAAAGAGTAAATGGGAAAAGGAGGTGGGTACCCTCACGACAGAACAATGGGAGGCGATTCTAGAATATGTCCCGAAGATCTCTCTGAGCGAGCAGGCACGGCTCTCCCAATTATACATAATACATAGGACATACAAAACACCGTTGCTTCTGTACAAGGCGGGCTTGAGGGGAGATTCCAATTGCCCTAGGTGTGGCATGGACCAGGCCGGATTGCTGCACATGCTATGGTCGTGCCCACGGCTGGCGGCTTATTGGTTGGTCGTTATTAACAAAATTGAGAGGGCTTATACATGTACAATTGACAGAAACCCGGTGCTGTGTGTTTTGGGGGAGGTGGATGGTATACCTGTCTCGGAACATTACAAAGTGGCGATAGCGCGATTGCTATATGTGGCACGCAAATTAATAGCACGAAAGTGGACAGATTCGGAACCCCCCACTAGGAGGGAATTTATTGCTCAGACACGTACGGTAATGCATTTAGAGGAAAGCATTTACAGGCGGAGGCATGGAGAGAGAACTTTTGGGAAAATATGGTCCGCATGGATGGCGGTAATATGATTGTCAATGTTCCCAGGTATGCCCGGCATAAGGAGTATTGGCGGGAGGGGGGAGAGGGTTTTGACTGTATTACTACACGTTATGTGAATTGTTATATGTATATTGATAACTGTTTGCTGTTAATTTTTGAAACCTAAATAAAAATAATTGGTTTAAAAAAAAAGAAATCTTAAGTTAAGGATTCCATCGTCTAAGTTGGGACATAAGTACATTGGACCCTATAAAATCAGTAAAATTATAAGTGCCGTTGCTTGTCGTCTTCAACTGCCCAGAACTATGAGAATCCACCCTGTCTTTCATGTATCCCTACTAAAGGCTGCAACACCCAATACGTTTCCTGGACGTTCTTCTCCTTGCCCTGACCCAGTGCTAGTCGATGGTCAGGAAGAATTTGTGGTGGAAAGGATTCTAGATTCCAGGTTGTACAGAAATCAGTTACAATATTTGATTAAATGGCAGGGCTACCCAGTGGAGGACAACTCATGGGAACCAGTCAATAACGTTAATGCTCCTCGCTTGCTCCGCCAGTTTCATCAGAGGTACCCAGACAAGCCTGGTCTGAGGTCATCCGGAGGTTGTCCCTAAGGGGGGAGTAATGTAAGGTTCTTTGTACATGTTTCTTGAAACTCAGTTTTTCCGTCGGCCATTTTGCTTTCTGTCTTGCTGCAGCTATCTTGCCCTCAGTCAATATGGAGTTTCCAGCTTTCATGTTCCCGCCCTGATTCTCTCCCTCTTGCTTCTTAAGCAGCCTCAGCTGAGCAATCAGTGCTTCAGAATCAAGCCTGCAGTGAGCCTGTGACCTGACTCCTGGAAACCTTAGACTTTGTACTCCAGCTATTTCCTACTGAGGAACTTTGGAACACTTGTGGACTCTGGAAACCTGCTATTTGATAAATCCACGTTTGCATGGAATTACGGTAACAGAGAAGAGATCCTGAACCTGTTGTGGAGAGTTATTGCTGAGCTTAAGTTACTCTGGCCTGCTGTGTCTCCTGCTTCTGTACCTGCAAACTGTGTGACCCTTTTTGCCACTTGTATGAAGTAATACAAGTCCTTCTATATCAAACCTGTGTCTCATGTGTTTTCCTCGCACCCAAGCACAAGACGCTATATGAACTGTACACCATACATTACATATACACTGTATGGGCTCCTGTCAGGTATATATTACTGTAGATATAGACTGTACGGGCTCCTGTCAGTTATATATTACTTAGTCACAAAATAATAGTCCTAAATAATAATATAACCCCTAAACATTATGGGGACCGCATCCTGAAAACAACAATATGATACACTAACTATTATCCATCGATTGGAAACAAAAGGATGCAAAAATAGAAAAAGTATAAACTTTATTGAAAATATGGATAGTATAAAAACATGAACAACTGAAACAGCAAAAAGACCAGAGACATATGCCATAGACAACACTGAAGCTGCTCTCTAAATAGTAAATGCCCAATACTGTGTGGCATTAATGATGCAGCTGAAAAACCCTATGCTAAATGGCCAAAATGACATAACTGCAGGTATGAAAATTAAACAAAACCCATATCCCCACATAGAGTACTAGGTGCATATGATATAAATATACCAAAGCGCATACCGTCCCAACAATGGAAAAATAAGGGCAAAAAACAAAAAACACTGCAGAAAAATGAAGTGGCTAACTGCAAGGTTTTACCTGAGGGCTGCTCGTGAATGTCCTGGCGTCCCTGCTGCCCCGACGCGCGTTTCGCAATCCTTCTTCGGGAGGCGTGCCAGGGCAGGGGGAACACCAGGTTTAAATACCCCTTAATTGCCATCGGATTGGAAGAGAATGAAGTGTGATCGCTTGCTGATTGGTATGACGATCTACAGGGTTGTATCAAAATAGCCCATTTAATGGCGTCACATCCTTTCCAAATACATGCGTAGTAACGCTAAGAGCGATATGAAAGCAGAGAACGCCCCCAAACGAGAGACGTCACATCCAATCAGGAAGCGCAAACCAGGGAACGCTTCAACGGCAAAACGGCGCATGCGCAAGCCAAACTGACCCATATAGCCAATGGAGAGCAGGGGACGCGGTTGTGGGAGGAGACTTAAAGGGTAATAGCTACGCCTATCATCTCCTACACCACCGGACCGCACCTACCACTCCAAATAGGTCTGTAGCTCGCGGACGCGCTCAGCCAGATGCTGCGTCCCTGTGTGTAAGTATGATGACAATCAACACCAGTTCGGAACCTCCAAATAACAGATAAAATATATCATCAACATTTATGCAATATGAATTAAATAATGAACTAATCACAAAGGAAAAAATACATAAACAGAATATTATTGACAACACCAAAATGAGATAATAATACATACGGGAAATATGGAAAACTTGTGATTTACCAAATTATAATAAAATACATTAACATAAAGAAAAATACATACAAAAAATATACAAAGAATATATATGAGGAAAATATACAAAAAATAAATAATAAATACAAAAAATATATATACAAAAAATGTATTTTCCGGATATTCCAATATTTTTCAAGAACGTCCTTCATGTATAGGTATAGACCGATTTGTAGATAGATATAGACTGGATTGTAACGAGATCTTCAAATGTAAACTGATTTAAACAAAGACGTCCTATATCCCAAATAGAAGATGCTAACATGATGTAACATATGGTGATCTAATAAAGAAAAAATAAAAGTCAGCAAAAATGCAATAAAAACACAAGATATGTAAAAGCTAATCCCCCTAACCCTATCCCTACCAATGGCATATATATGTCAGAAGAATAGAAAATTTTACAGAAATGCCCCAAATCCAAAGCTTTCATTCAATCACTGCGGAACCACAGTCCCTAAACGGTAAATCCACTGACATTCTTTTTTAGCCAGTCTCTTCTGAATATCACCACCCCTAGAGCCCAAATCAACCATATCTATACCTTTAAAAAGTAATAGATTTGGATTACAGGCATGAAATTTCTTAAAATGCCTAGGCAGCGTTTTTAATCCCGAGATGTCCTGGACATTTTTGGCTTTAATGATGTCAATACAATGTTCACGAACCCTGATAAGTTCATCAATCAGCAAGCGATCACACTTCATTCTCTTCCAATCCGATGGCAATTAAGGGGTATTTAAACCTGGCGTTCCCCCTGCCCTGGCACGCCTCCCGAAGAAGGATTGCGAAACGTGCGTCGGGGCAGCAGGGACGCAGGACATTCACGAGCAGCCCTCAGGTAAAACCTTGCAGTTAGCCACTTTTCATTTTTCTGCAGTGTTTTTTGTCCTTATTTTTCCATTGTTGGGACGGTATGCGCTTTGGTATATTTATATCATATGCACCTAGTACTCTATGTGGGGATATGGGTTTTGTTTAATTTTCATACCTGCAGTTATGTCATTTTGGCCATTTAGCATAGGGTTTTTCAGCTGCATCATTAATGCCACACAGTATTGGGCATTTACTATTTAGAGAGCTGCTTCAGTGTTGTCTATGGCATATGTCTCTGGTCTTTTTGCTGTTTCAGTTGTTCATGGTTTTTATACTATCCATATTTTCAATAAAGTTTATACTTTTTCTATTTTTGCATCCTTTTGTTTCCAATCGATGGATAATAGTTAGTGTATCATATTGTTGTTTTCAGGATGCGGTCCCCATAATGTTTAGGGGTTATATTATTATTTAGGACTATTATTTTGTGACTATATGATTGATTTACTGTTGTTCTAACAGAGTCCGCTTTAAATGGATTTTAAGGCTAAAGAAAATTCTTGGCAAGCTATAAGGCATCTGACATTTTTAAAAAGGGATCTGATTCGGCAGTTATTTCTACTACCAATGTGCATCAAGAAGTGATTAAAAAATATAGAAATGCCTCACACAAAAAAATGAAGATCTGGTGGACAAAAGTCACGCTGGAGAATTACGTGGCACAAAAAATTATCCCAAGGGGATTGAGAATAAATACGTTTCCAACATTTGATTTGGAGGATGAGGATCTCATCAATAGATGGATCAGGGCGGCTAATAACTGTTCTTTAGAATTTATCAGTATAATTATTGAGAAGAATGCTGCTACCTTAAAAAAGGTTGAAAACGATATCGAGTTATTGAAAAAGCAGCTGTTACAGGAATTAAAAGCTGATAGCTTCCAGGAAATGGTCAAAAATCTGGAGAAGGATCTTGAAAGATGGGAAGGAGTGATTAGCCAGGATAAGAAAAAGAAATATGAGCGAGATCTTAATGACTTTCAATCCAATAAAATTTTCCGTTGGCAAATCCGTAAAACTCCTATACAGAGGAAGGTATCTAGAAGTGCTTCATCCATCTCATTATCCTCCATGAGTGAAAGTGGGGATACGTACAAAGAGGATATGCGAGGCCCAAGGACACGTCAATTTTACAAAAAGAAAAATCCTGGAAGGTTTCACGCTTATGATGAGGATCGTAGGAATGATTCTGTCAAGGTAATAAATTTATCTATGCATGTTCTCACTACCCCTCAGAAAGAAGTCCTGCAAAAGGGATTTTCTTTTTCCCCTTCTTCCCATTTAGACACATTTACTGCAATAAAAGACTTGCATCTTTTTGCAAGGAAATTAGTTTTGAGGAAGCTACACTACAAAGGAGAAGAGGAGGATACCGAGTTCAATAACGAGGAGAGGGAGGCATTGTCAATCCTAGAATCTCTATTGGAAGAAAATTCTTCCACAGCTAGTAGATTCCCTATGGAGCTGATTGGTAAGCCGAAAAAATTTCCACCCTTATCATTGGTTCCAGCTGTGGACACCTTCACTAGAATGGTGTCTGCAGATATTGAAAAATTGACTATCAGTAGATCGGATAGGCCGTTTCATAATGTAACATTTGTACAAAGAAAGGCGCTTGATGAATTGTCCATTTGGGATGATGTCGTTTTCAAGGTGGCCGATAAAGGAGGTAATGTGGTTATTTGGCCAAACCACATGTACGAGGCCCAAGCTGACAAGCTTTTACAAAATAAAAAAGAATATAAGGCCCTTACATTTAATCCTTTGACCAAGTTTCAAACTGAACTGGTTAATATCCTCACTGCCGCCTATGAAAATGGCATCATCCCAAAGAGACTACTTGACATTCACAAAAAGATGTGTCCTAGGCTAGCCACATTTTATCTCATACCGAAGATTCATAAGGATCCTTTGGATCCTCCTGGGAGACCGATTGTGGCAGCTAATGAAGGACTATGTGAGATTGTCTGCAAGGTCATTGACTACTTTTTACAGCCATTGGTTGCTCAACATCCTGCATTCATTAAAGATACTACGGCAGCCCTTAGACATTTTGAGGGCCTACAGCTATCTAGTGACATGATTTTTGTCACTGCAGACGTTGAGGCCCTATACTCGTCCATTAGACATGCTGATGGCCTACGTGCAGTGTCTAGATATTTAGTGGCCAGCAATATTGATAGAGGGATGGTTGAGTTGATAATGTCTTTACTTGAATTCGTCTTGACGCATAATGTCTTTTCCTTCAATGGTAAAATTTACCTTCAAGTGCAAGGGACGGCCATGGGAGCAGTGTGTGCCCCCTCGTATGCCAATCTCTTTATGGGGGCATGGGAGTGGAGTATTTTTCAAGAAAATTAGGTTCTGGGAATAGAGCATGCCCAGAATTGGGTCAGATATATTGACGACATCATGTTTATCTGGGAGGGATCAACTACGGATTTACAGGCGTTTATGGCAAGACTCAATGACAACAGTCTAAATATTCGTCTTACGTATAAATCAGGAAGAAGAATTGAGTTTCTCGATTTGTTAATTTCAGCATCTCCAGAAGGCCTCATAGATACAACATTATATCGGAAGCCCACTGCAACTAATTCCATTCTGCATGCAACTTCATCTCACCCCAAAGCCACCATTAATGGAATCCCTATAGGCCAATTCCTACGGCTGAAAAGAATTTGCTCTGAAGAATCCCAATTTGAACAACAGTCTACAGACCTGAGAGGCAGATTTCAGGAACGCGGCTATAGCCGCAGAATAATCCAAAAAGGATACATCAGAGCCAAAAATACCCCTCGTAATCAACTATTACAATATAAACCATCAATAAACAGGTCTGAGGGTACAGACAATCAGGTAAGGTTTATTACCAACTACTCCAACAATTGGCGTGATCTTAAGCAAATTATTCAAAAACATTGGCAAATTCTGTTTACTGACCATTCTCTTAAAAAGATTTTACCGGAACAACCATTAATGATTGCCAAACGCTCCCCTAACTTTAAGGATCTGTTGTCTCATAGCACCTATGATCCAAACAGAGGAAAGAGTCATCATGGTTGTTTAGGAAGGGAGGGTTTCTTCCCTTGTGGGTTATGCAAGGGTTGTGCTAACATGAGAAAAAGCCTTACTTTCAATAATCATGATGACTCAAGGACCTTTCATATCAGAAAGCACATTACCTGTTCTAGCAAAGGGGTAATTTATCATGCGGTATGTCCCTGCCATAAAATCTATATTGGTCTCACGAGCCGTGAACTGAAAATCAGGGTTCGTGAACATTGTATTGACATCATTAAAGCCAAAAATGTCCAGAACATCTCGGGATTAAAAACGCTGCCTAGGCATTTTAAGAAATTTCATGCCTGTAATCCAAATCTATTACTTTTTAAAGGTATAGATATGGTTGATTTGGGCTCTAGGGGTGGTGATATTCAGAAGAGACTGGCTAAAAAAGAATGTCAGTGGATTTACCGTTTAGGGACTGTGGTTCCGCAGGGATTGAATGAAAGCTTTGGATTTGGGGCATTTCTGTAAAATTTTCTATTCTTCTGACATATATATGCCATTGGTAGGGATAGGGTTAGGGGATTAGCTTTTACATATCTTGTGTTTTTATTGCATTTTTGCTGACTTTTATTTTTTCTTTATTAGATCACCATATGTTACATCATGTTAGCATCTTCTATTTGGGATATAGGACGTCTTTGTTTAAATCAGTTTACATTAGAAGATCTCGTTACAATCCAGTCTATATCTATCTACAAATCGGTCTATACCTATACATGAAGGACGTTCTTGAAAAATATTGGAATATCCGGAAAATACATTTTTTGTATATATATTTTTTGTATTTATTATTTATTTTTTGTATATTTTCCTCATATATATTCTTTGTATATTTTTTGTATGTATTTTTCTTTATGTTAATGTATTTTATTATAATTTGGTAAATCACAAGTTTTCCATATTTCCCGTATATATTATCTCATTTTGGTGTTGTCAATAATATTCTGTTTATGTATTTTTTCCTTTGTGATTAGTTCATTATTTAATTCATATTGCATAAATGTTGATGATATATTTTATCTGTTATTTGGAGGTTCCGAACTGGTGTTGATTGTCATCATACTTACACACAGGGACGCAGCATCTGGCTGAGCGCGTCCGCGAGCTACAGACCTATTTGGAGTGGTAGGTGTGGTCCGGTGGTGTAGGAGATGATAGGCGTAGCTATTACCCTTTAAGTCTCCTCCCACAACCGCGCCCCCTGCTCTCCATTGGCTATATGGGTCAGTTTGGCTTGCGCATGCGCCGTTTTGCCGTTGAAGCGTTCCCTGGTTTGCGCTTCCTGATTGGATGTGACGTCTCTCGTTTGGGGGCGTTCTCTGCTTTCATATCGCTCTTAGCGTTACTACGCATGTATTTGGAAAGGATGTGATGCCATTAAATGGGCTATTTTGATACAACCCTGTAGATCGTCATACCAATCAGCAAGCGATCACACTTCATTCTCTTCCAATCCGATGGCAATTAAGGGGTATTTAAACCTGGCGTTCCCCCTGCCCTGGCACGCCTCCCGAAGAAGGATTGCGAAACGCGCGTCGGGGCAGCAGGGACGCCAGGACATTCACGAGCAGCCCTCAGGTAAAACCTTGCAGTTAGCCACTTCATTTTTGGGTGCGAGGAAAACACATGAGACACAGGTTTGATATAGAAGGACTTGTATTACTTCATACAAGTGGCAAAAAGGGTCACACAGTTTGCAGGTACAGAAGCAGGAGACACAGCAGGCCAGAGTAACTTAAGCTCAGCAATAACTCTCCACAACAGGTTCAGGATCTCTTCTCTGTTACCGTAATTCCATGCAAACGTGGATTTATCAAATAGCAGGTTTCCAGAGTCCACAAGTGTTCCAAAGTTCCTCAGTAGGAAATAGCTGGAGTACAAAGTCTAAGGTTTCCAGGAGTCAGGTCACAGGTTCACTGCAGGCTTGATTCTGAAGCACTGATTGCTCAGCTGAGGCTGCTTAAGAAGCAAGAGGGAGAGAATCAGGGCGGGAACATGAAAGCTGGAAACTCCATATTGACTGAGGGCAAGATAGCTGCAGCAAGACAGAAAGCAAAATGGCCGACGGAAAAACTGAGTTTCAAGAAACATGTACAAAGAACCTTACATTACTCCCCCCTTAGGGACAACCTCCGGATGACCTCAGACCAGGCTTGTCTGGGTACCTCTGATGAAACTGGCGGAGCAAGCGAGGAGCATTAACGTTATTGACTGGTTCCCATGAGTTGTCCTCCACTGGGTAGCCCTGCCATTTAATCAAATATTGTAACTGATTTCTGTACAACCTGGAATCTAGAATCCTTTCCACCACAAATTCTTCCTGATCATCGACTAGCACTGGGTCAGGGCAAGGAGAAGAACGTCCAGGAAACGTATTGGGTGTTGCAGCCTTTAGTAGGGATACATGAAAGACAGGGTGGATTCTCATAGTTCTGGGCAGTTGAAGACGACAAGCAACGGCACTTATAATTTTACTGATTTTATAGGGTCCAATGTACTTATGTCCCAACTTAGACGATGGAATCCTTAACTTAAGATTTCTGGTTGACAGCCAGACCAAGTCTCCTACCTTGAAAGCTGGTGCAGGTTTACGAAATTTATCTGCTGCTTTCTTGTACCTTTCCTGAGCCAATTCCAGATTTTCCTTTAGAAGATCCATATTCTTTTGTAAAGACGTGATTCTTTCAGCCACTGCTGGCAAGGGCGTTTCTATGGGAAATCGAGGAAGAATGTTAGGATGATAACCTAAATTGGAGTAAAAAGGAGACTGCTTAGTGGAGGCGCTCTGAGAGTTGTTATAAGAGAACTCAGCCAGTAGAAGTAGATCCACCCAATCATCCTGTAGGTGGCAGATAAAGCAGCGGAGATACTGCTCCAGGGTCTGATTGGTTCGTTCTGTCTGTCCATTAGTCTGGGGATGAAAAGCAGAAGAAAGGTTTACTTTAATGTCCAATGCGGCACAGAAATTTTGCCAAAACCTTGAAGTGAATTGCACCCCTCGATCCGAAATGACCTCATCCGGTACTCCATGTAAGCGAAACACATTCTTAATCATCAAATCTGATGTCTGTTTTGCAGTGGGTAAGCCGACACAAGGGATAAAATGAGCTGCCTTTGTTAAACGATCAACCACCACTAGAATGGTGTTCTTCCCTTGAGAGGTTGGTAACTCCACAATGAAGTCCATAGAAATGGATCCCCACGGGCGGGACGGGGTGGGAAGGGGTTGCAACAGACCAGTTGGT
This sequence comes from Oophaga sylvatica, assembly GCA_033576555.1. Taxonomy (NCBI): domain Eukaryota; kingdom Metazoa; phylum Chordata; class Amphibia; order Anura; family Dendrobatidae; genus Oophaga; species Oophaga sylvatica. The sequence goes on along the minus strand of JARQOD010000003.1, from coordinate 11,464,456 downwards.
GAGGAGCGAGGTGTTTTGCATCTTGCACAGACTTCACATGAAGTGACATAATTTAAAACATCTTTCCTGTAAGTGGGCCACCAAAAGAAACGAGAAAGAAATTCCTGTGTCTTTAGAATTCCTCTATGCCCAGCTATCTTGGAATCGTGGATGAGTTGCAATACTCTCAATCTGACTGTTTCAGGTATATACAGACGTTGTCCCTGAATCCACACACCATTTTTAAAGACAAGACTTACGTCCCTTGGGGGTTGTGCCAACAAGGAATCCGCATGGTATGCTTCCTTGATGTCCTTAAGTAGGTCTTGATTATGAATCACTCCCAGGAATCTAGAGTCAGGAAGAATAGTCTTAGGAGGAGTAAGTGGACGGGTCTCTGCTGAATGAATCCTAGAGAGTGCATCAGCCTTTCCATTGCGCGATCCTGGCCTATAAGAAATTACAAAATTAAATTGGTTTAGGAAAAGATTCCAGCGAGCCTGGCGAGGAGTCAGGCACTTAGCCGACCTGATAAATTAAAGGTTACGATGGTCTGTCAGGACGACTATTTGCTGTGCAGCTCCCTGAAGAAGGTGTCTCCATTCTTTGAAGGCAGCAATAATGGCCAACAACTCTCTATTGCCCACATCGTAGTTCCTCTCAGCCGAAGATAACTGCTGGGAAAAGAAGGCACAGGGATGCAAGACATTCTTCTCACCTGTTCTCTGAGAGAGTATAGCTCCAATGGCACAGTCTGAAGCATCCACCTCTATTATGAAGGCAAGTTCGGGGTTGGGATGTACTAAGATAGGTGCGGTGGTAAATTTATCCTGTCAGGTATATATTACTGTAGATATAGACTGTATGGGCTCCTGTCAGGTATATATTACTGTAGATATAGACTGTACAGGCTCCTGTCAGGTATATATTATTGTAGATATAGACTGTACGGGCTCCTGTCAGGTATATATTACTGTAGATACAGACTGTACGGGCTCCTGTCAGGTATATATTACTGTAGATATAGACTGTACGGGCTCCTGTCAGTATATATTACTGTAGATAAGACTGTATGGGCTCCTGTCAGGTATATATTACTGTAGATATAGACTGTACGGGCTCCTGTCAGGTTATATATTATTGTAGATATGAGACTGTATGGGCTCCTGTCAGGTATATATTATTGTAGATATGGACTGTATGGGCTCCTGTCAGGTATATATTATTGTAGATATAGACTGTACGGGCTCCTGTCAGGTATATATAATTACTGTAGTATAATATGATGTGTACGGGCTCCTGTCAGGTATATATTACTGTAGATATAGACTGTACGGGCTCCTGTCAGGTATATATTACTGTATATAGACTTTACGGGCTCCTGTCAGGTATATATTACTGTAGATATAGACTGTAGGGCTCCTGTCAGCTATATATTATTGTAGATATAGACTGTATGGGCTCCTGTCAGCTGTATATTACTGTAGATATAGACTGTACGGGCTCCTGTCAGGTATATATTATTGTAGATAGAGACTGTATGGGCTCCTGTCAGGTATATATTATTGTAGATATGGACTGTATGGGCTCCTGTCAGGTATTATTATTATTGTAGATATAGACTGTACGGGCTCCTGTCAGGTATATATTACTGTAGATATAGACTGTACGGGCTCCTGTCAGGTATATATTACTGTAGATATAGACTGTACGGGCTCCTGTCAGGTATATATTACTGTATATATAGACTGTAGGTCTGTCAGGTTCTTACTGTGAAGACTGTAGGCCTCAGGTATATATTACTGTAGATATAGACTGTACGGGCTCCTGTCAGGTATATATTATTGTAGATATAGACTGTATGGGCTCCTGTCAGTGTATATTACTGTAGATATAGACTGTACGGGCTCCTGTCAGGTATATATTACTGTAGATAAGACTGTACGGGCTCCTGTCAGGTATATATTATTGTAGATAGAGACTGTATGGGCTCCTGTCAGGTATATATTATTGTAGATATGGACTGTATGGGCTCCTGTCAGGTATATATATTATTGTAGATATAGACTGTACGGGCTCCTGTCAGGTATATATTACTGTAGATATAGACTGTACGGGCTCCTGTCAGGTATATATTACTGTAGATATAGACTGTACGGGCTCCTGTCAGGTATATATTACTGTAGATATAGACTGTTAGGGCTCCTGTCAGGTATATATTATCTGTAGATATAGACTGTACGGGCTCCTGTCAGGTATATATTACTGTAGATATAGACTGTATGGGCTCCTGTCAGGTATATATTATGTAGATATAGACTGTACGGGCTCCTGTCAGGTATATATTACTGTATATTAGACTGTACGGGCTCCTGTCAGGTATATATTACTGTAGATATAGACTGTATGGGCTCCTGTCAGGTATATATTATTGTAGATAAGACTGTATGGGCTCCTGTCAGTTATATATTATTGTAAGATATGGACTGTATGGGCTCCTGTCAGGTATATATTATTGTAGATATAGACTGTACTGGGCTCCTGTCAGGTATATATTACTGTAATTAGACTGTAGGGCTCCTGTCAGGTATATATTACTGTAGATATAGACTGTACGGGCTCCTGTCAGGTATATATTATGTAGATATGACTGTATGGGCTCCTGTCAGGTATATATTATGTAGATATATAGACTGTAACGGGCTCCTGTCAGGTATATATTACTGTAGATATAGACTGTACGGGCTCCTGTCAGGTATATATTACTGTAGATATAGACTGTAGGGCTCCTGTCAGGTATATATATTACTGTATATATAGACTGTACGGGCTCCTGTCAGGTATATATTACTGTAGATATAGACTGTACGGGCTCCTGTCAGTATATATTATTGTAGATATAGACTGTATGGGTCTCCTGTCAGTTATATTACTGTAGATATAGACTGTATGGGCTCCTGTCAGGTATATATTATTGTAGATATAGACTGTATGGGCTCCTGTCAGTTATATTACTGTAATATAGACTGATCGGGCTCCTGTCAGGTATATATTACTGTAATATAGACTGTACGGCTCCTGTCAGGTATATATATTACTGTAGATATAGACTGTATGGGCTCCTGTCAGGTATATATTACTGTAGATATAGACTGTACGGGCTCCTGTCAGGTATATATTACTGTAGATATAGACTGTACGGGCTCCGTCAGGTATATATTATTGTAGATATAGACTGTACGGGCTCCTGTCAGGTATATATTACTGTAGATATAGACTGTACGGGCTCCTGTCAGGTATATATTACTGTAGATATAGACTGTATGGGCTCCTGTCAGTTATATATTACTGTAGATAAGACTGTATGGGCTCTGTCAGGTTATATTATTATGTAGATATAGACTGTACGGGCTCCTGTCAGTATATATTACTGTAGATATAGACTGTACGGGCTCCTGTCAGGTATATATTACTGTAGATATAGACTGTACGGGCTCCTGTCAGGTATATATTACTGTAGATATAGACTGTATGGGCTCCTGTCAGGTATATATATTACTGTAGATATAGACTGTACGGCTCCTGTCAGGTATATATTACTGTAGATATAGACTGTATGGCTCCTGTCAGGTATATATTACTGTAGATATAGACTGTACGGGCTCCTGTCAGGTATATATTATTGTAGATATAGACTGTATGGGCTCCTGTCAGGTATATATTATTGTAGATATAGACTGTATGGCTCCTGTCAGGTATATATTACTGTAGATATAGACTGTATGGGCTCCTGTCAGGTATATATTATTGTAGATATAGACTGTATGGGCCCCTGTCAGGTATATATTACTGTAGATATAGACTGTATGGGCTCCTGTCAGGTATATATTACTGTAGATATAGACTGTATGGTCTCCTGTCAGGTATATATGGGTTCAGTCCCTCTGCCCTTGTTCACATTTAAGTCACTTGACAAGTGGAAAGGTTTTCAATATTAGAGTAGGACTGTCCCACAGAGGGTTGCCTTGACGTGGCGGGATGGCTTGTACATTATTTTGATCAAAATTATGTTTACTAAATACCCTTATGAGTATTACTACCTTCATGCATTTTTGCAAAAAGATTTTTTATTTCATTTTTGGATATTTGTTTTTTGTGCCTGTTTTTCTGTGTAATGGTCATGTGTTAATATGCATTTACATTTTGCATACACATTAACTTACTTTTTCAGTTCAGATCTAGTTTTCTATGTAGTTCATAGTGCATTCCGTGCATATAAGGGTGTGACCGCCCTGTTTTCTGAGTTGAGAAAATCCATCCTGTCTGGCCAGAGCTTCAACTGGTGGGTTCAGTCCCTCTGCCCTTGTTCACATTTAAGTCACTTGACAAGTGGAAAGGTTTTCAATATTAGAGTAGGACTGTCCCACAGAGGGTTGCCTTGACGTGGCGGGATGGCTTGTACATTATTTTGATCAAAATTATGTTTACTAAATACCCTTATGATTATTACTACCTTCATGCATTTTTGCAAAAAGATTTTTTATTTCATTTTTGGATATTTGTTTTTTTGTGCCTGTTTTTTTAGGTATATATTACTGTAGATATAGACTGTATGGGTTCCTGGTAAGTCCTTTAAGTGTTTTGGATCCAGAAAGTAGTATATGAAGTAGACACATGCCTTTTTGTGTCTGTAGCTCTACTGTAGTGTGTGGGAGTTCTTAATCATTAGTCTAGAAGCAAAAACTAATAATAATAATCTTTATTTATATAGCGCCAACATATTCTGCAGCAGTTTACAGTTTAACAGTTTCAAAACACAAGTCATAAGTAGCAATGTTAACAATACAATAATTAAAGCTAAATAAGATGAGATGACCTTGCTCGTGAGAGCTTACAATCTACAATGAGGTGGGGGAGATACAAAGTACAGGTGTGTATATACAATGGTGCATTTACAATGATGGTCCAGCCATTGTGAGGGATGGATGGAGATAGTGAATGGGCTACACCCACATAAAATGACTGATTAGTGAACGTGATAGGCCGCTCTGAACCAAAGTCTTTTGAGGGAGTGCCTGAAACTATGCAAATTGTGGATAGTCCTAATTTCTTGGGGTAGAGCATTCCAGAGGATTGGCGCAGCGCTGGACAAGTCTTGGAGTCGGGAGGTACAGATTAATGCAGAGGTTAGTCGAAAGTCATTTGCAGAGTCCAGTGGTCGGTTAGGCCGACAGAAATGAGGGAGGAGATGTAGGGGGGTGCTGCACTGTGGAGAGCTTTGTGGGTGAGAACAAGTACTTTGAATTGGATCCTATAATGAATGGGCTGCCAATGTAAGGACTGGCGAAGAGCGGACGCGTCTGAGTACCGATTAGCCACATGGACGACTCTCGCTGCTGCATTATGTGTTGGAGAGGGGATAGTCGAGTAACAGGGAGGCCAATTAATAGAGTGTTGCAGTAGTCCAGGCGGGAGTGGATCAGGGCGGCAGTGCGGGTTTTTTTTGTTTCCATGTTGAGAAAAGGGCAGATTCTAGAGATGTTCTTTAGGTGTAAGCGGCAAGAGTTTGTGTATGGGATGTGAAGGAGAGATTGTTGTCAAGCATAACACCCAGACAAGCGCGCCTGTGGCCAGGGTGTTATTATGGTGCCGCCCACAGACACAGAAATGTCATATTTAGGGAGGTTAGTAGATGGCAGGAGCAGAATAAGTTCAGTTTTTGAGAGGTTGAGTTTCAGATAGAGAGCGGACATGATGTTGGAGACTGCAGACAGAGAGTCACTGGCGTTCTATAGTACAGAGGAGGTAAGGTCGGGGGATGACGTGTATAGTTGTGTGTCATCAGCATAAATATGGGACTGAAAGCCAAATCTGCTGATGGTCTGTCCAATTGGGTCCGTGTAGAGAGAGAAAGGACTAATCCCTGAGGAACCCAGACAGTGAGGAAAAGATGACGTGGAGCCAGCTAACAAAACACTGAAGGAGCGGTCAGAAAGATAGGAAGAGAACCAGGAGAGAACAGTATCCTTAATACCTAGTGACTGGAGCCTAGAGAGTAGGAGACGGTCAACAGTGTCAAAAGCTGCAGAAAGGTCGAGAAGAATGAGCAGAAAGTGGTCACCATTACATTTTGCTGGCAGAAGGTCATTGGTTACTTTGATAAGTGCAGTTTCTGTCGAATGTAGGGGGCGGAAGCCGGACTGTGAAGGGTCTAGGAGGGAGGGAGTGGAGAGGTAACGGGTAAGGCGGAAGTAGACTATGCGCTCCAAAAGTTTATATATGAAGGCGAGATTGCAGACTGTTGTGTACTTTTTTGTTAAAGATAGGTCGAGAGCGGGTTTCTTTAGTAATGGAGTAACGATAGAGTGAAGAAGGATGGCAAAATGCCCGAGGAGAGGGAGAGATTAAAGACTGTAGTTAGGTGAGTTGTGACAACTGGAGAGAGAATGGAGGAGATGTGAGGGAATGGGGTCGGTAGTGCATGTAGTCGGAAGAGAAGAAGAGAGGAGTCTGGAGACTTCTGTGATGGGATCAAATGTGGAAACTGACCCAGGGGAATGGCAGGTACAGTACCATATAAGGAATGTGCCTCTGTGGAGACCCTAAAAAAAAAGCTAGAACCTGTGTGCAGTGCCCATTTCCCCCATCCCACTACTCCCCACGTGATGCCATTATTCGGACGCCCAACTGACAAATGGGAAGAGGAAGGGGGGGCATCCGGCCACATCCTCAGGGGTTAAATTCAGGTACCTTGGATCTGAGACTGCCTCTTTCTCCCCGGCTGACCCTTGGAAGCTTTTGGCCCACCCTCCCTCCCTTATAGATTCACGGATGTGCTGCGTAACTATTGTTAAAATGTTTAAAAAAAAAAAAATAATAATTATTCACGTTGTTATTAAGTCACAGCAGTAGTGTAGAGGGGGGCCAAGGTTCGTAACCTCTCGTCTTGCTCGTCCAGCGATCATTGAAGGGGCCTTCAGCGAGGAGTCCGTTGCGAATTGTACTTGCCTCTCTCTTATTAAATTGACTAAACTGTGACCGACCTGTTCAACCCATCCAGGCCCGTCGGTGGTTTTTATTACAGGATTGGTGCCAGGCGGGAAGGCACTGTTTACATCACACGGGAGGGATGGGAATCACAGCACTTGGTGGTTGGGAGCAGATTTCCTGACGGATATTATCTATTTTTTCTAGAAAGTGAGGCCAGGTCATCAGCACAAATGACTGTGATAGGGGCTTGTGCTTTTGGCCTGAGGAGGGAGTGAAAAGCGTCAAAAAGTTTCTTGGGGTTGTTGGCTAGTGAGGAGATCAGTGTGGTGAAGTAGGTCTGTTTGGCGAGGTGAAGTGCAGCGTTATAGGCTCTTAACATAAATTTGAAGTGGATGAAGTCTTCTGGAGTTTTTCTCCACAGGCGTTCAGCACTCCTAGAGCATCGCTGGAGAGTTCGATTTTGCGATGTGAGCCAGAGCTGTTTAACACTGTGTTTGGAGGTTTTGAGCGTGAGCGGCGCTACTTTGTCCAGGGTGCTCATTAAATATTTGTATAAGGACGCATGCATTCATGATCTCCTCCTGTTTGGAACTTATTTTAATTTATTTTTTTAATACAGTGATATAAAAGCAAATTTTAATGCTAATTCACATGAAAATAATGCTTCAAATCCTCTTAAAGTTTCCTATTAATTTGACTGCAAAATCTAAAAAAAAAAAAAAAAAAAACCTGGGAGCTTTGTTTTGATGACGTAAATGCCTAATGGAAAGAAAACAAACATAGAACAGCATTATGATAAAATACATGTGAGTGATAGAAATATGGAGAACATGCACAGTTATATGTCAAAAAATACTATACCACATCCGATGAATTCACAGTAGATTGTACTTCACCTAGTAAGACAAAATTCAAAATCATTTCTGCCATTGTATATTCTACAAAAAATAAAAATACAGCAATTTATAAGCTTCAAGTAAATGACATGAAAGCAAACAACCTATAAATACATACAAGCTGAAAATACATAAATAGGATCGCTACTTCCAATAGGTGGCGCTATAGAGTACAAGTCCTCTTTGTTTGAAGAGGCAATTTGCATATTAAATACATATATACACACACCTCTGGCAAAAATTGAGAACACTGCCAAACGTACAGTTTGATTTTTCTATTTATAGGCATATTTGAGTAAAATTTAAATTGCTCTTTTAGGCCTCTTTCACACATCCGTTTTTTTGTGTCAGGCATAATCCATCGAACACCTGAAGGGACGGATCCCGCACTGAAATGAAAAAACTGATGCAACGGATCCGGTTTTTTTGCTGGATCCGACCTGAACTTTTGAACCCGGAAAAAGAGGTTTTGCATGTCCGGACCTAGTAGTAGTAGATTTCCAGAATCCGGATCAGTCTTTTGACGGATTGCACAAAAGACTGATCCGGTTCCATAGACTTGTATTGTTTCCGGCCGCCTGATGCGCTGATTCAGGCACTATCAGGCAGCTCCGGGAAAAAAAAAAAAAACACGTTGCAGGCACCGTTTTGTCGGTCGCCGGAATGTACATTTCCGCCGGATCCGGACAAAAACGGATACAACGCAATGACATCAGGCACGATCCGGCGCTATTGAAAGTCAATGGTAAAAAAACGCATCCGGTACCGGATCCTTTTTTTAACACGCCGGATCGTGCCTGAAGTCAAAAAACGGATGTGTGAAAGAGGCCTTAGTCGATAAACTACTGACATGTCTTGCTCGGAATTTCAAAGCAATAAATATTTAATTTTCGGAATAGAAATAGTTGAAATTAGAAAAAAAAAAATTATGTTCTTGCAGAACTCAAATGCAAATAAACAAAGTTCATAATCATTTATAAACAACAATACTAATGTTTTAACTCATTATTTAGTGTAACAACCATGATTGTTAATCCCAGCTTTCATGCGTCTTGGCATGCTTTCCACCAGTCTGTCACACCGCTTAACCTTATTACTCTCCTGTCACATATGTAAGCCGTTCTTTGTTTGATGGCTGGTGACTCTCCATCTTCCTCTTGATTACATTCCAGAGGTTTTCAATGGGGTTCAGGTCTTGAGATTGGGCTGGCCTTGACAGATTTGTTGTGGTGGTCCTTCATCCACACACACTAGCTCTGTGGCATGGCGCATTGTCCTGCTGGAGGAACCAGTCCTCAGAGTTGGGGAACATTGCCTGAGCAGAAGGAATCCACTGTTTTAACAGGATAACCTTGTATGCGGCTTGATTCATACGTCATTCGCAGATTAACCTGCGCAATTCCAGCCTTGCTGAAGCATCCCCAGATCACCACCGATCCTCCACCAAATTTCACAATGGGTGCAAGACACTGTGGCTTGTACGCCTCTCCAGGTCTAACCATTAGACGACCAGGTGATGGGCAAAGCTGAAAGTTAGACTCAGAAGATTATCTTACTCCAGTCCTCTATGGTCCAATCCTTATGGTCTTTGGCAAACTTCAGCCTGGCTCTCCTTTGCTTCTCATTGATGAAAGGCTTTTTTCTAGCTTTACATGACTTGAGCCCTGCCTCTAGGAGCCTGTTACGAACAGTTCTTGCCGTGCATTTCACCCCAGCTGCCATTCATTTTGTAGGTCACTTGATGTCATCCTGCGGTTGCTGAGTGACAGAAAGGATTTTTGGTATTTACTTGGAGTCTTCATTGGGGGACACAGCATCCTCCCCTAAATCCGTACCAGGGAACAAAGCACTCCCCGCCCCCCAAACTCCGGCCAGACACATCTTCCGGCGCTATCGTCGACACACAAGCGCCGCCCACCGCTTCCTGCATCAGCGCGTGTGGACGACGCACAAGCCTCCCCAGACCCTGCAAATGTCTCACAGCGTCGCGTCACCAGCGCCGGGACGCGCACTCTGCCTGCGCTAGCCTCGGCTCCACCCTGCCGGAAGGCTGCACATCGCCCACGAGGCGAGCCAGCCAAGGAACAAAGCGTTCCCCGCCCCCAAACTCCGGCCGGACACACCTCCTTCCGGCGCTATCGTCGACACACAAGCGCCACCCACCGCTTCCTGCATCAGCGCGTGGATGACGCACAAGCCTCCCCAGACCCTGCACGTGTCTCACAGCGCCAGCACACAAGAGGATCCATCCCCGGCTTCGCCTGCCCGCCTCAGGGGGACACAGCTACTGCATGCCATACCGCAGCTGCCACCGCCGATCACTGGGTACCGATAAGCAGGGGCACTGGTAGGCTCGGCACCCCACAGACCCTACCAAAACCCCACGTAGCCCCAATCCACTTAGCTGCATAGCCCACTTGGCAAGGCCGTACTCGCTCAGCAGCCGTGTCCTCGCAGCAACAGCACACCGTTGCCCAGACCCTACCTATGCCCAACCCCGCTGCACCCGCTCAGTTCCCCACGGTGGTCCACTACGCTTGTGCCCTTTGTAAGAAAAAGTGGGCTTCAGGCCAAGCGTCCCCCTCTGCTCGTCCTGCGTCCCCACCACCATGTCTGCCCATCAGGAAACCACCAATGCCCGGGAGGAGAACGCCCCCACCCCTCCGGAGTGGGCCGTCGCTATGTCTCAGTCCGTCTTGGACTTGACAAAAATATTGCAGTCCCTCGTACAGGTCCTGGAGCGTATGCCACAGCTAACTGCCGCCACCAGTGCTACGAACGCCACCCACGGCAATTCGCCTGCACCCGACCACGACCCTCACAGAAATTAAAGAGGACGAGGCAGTCACCCAGGACAACTCCGTCACCCTCAAGGGTCTTCCCCAATCACAAGGAGTTCGAGGCTACTACAGCCCGACATTGGGATAACCCCAGAAAGCATTTCCCGGGAAGGAGACGGCTAGACGTCCAATAACCCCTTCAGCTCTGACCTGGTAACCAAATGGTCCGAGTCCCCCAAGGTGGACACACCTATCTACCGCTTGTCCGCCCATACGGTCCTGTCCATCCCTGACGCTGCGGCACTCAAGGAAACCACGGACAGACAGATCGAAGCCCTGACAAAATCTGCCTTTGAGGCATCAGGCGCATCACTCTGTCCCAACTTCGCCTCCACCTGGGTGGCAAAACCCGTATCGGCCTGGGCTAAAATTCTCAAACGGGCCATCCCGTCGGAGGTCCCAACAGAGGAACTTTCCGACTTAGCGGACCAGATCGCTCAAGCAGGCCTCCTTGGATGCCGCCTGCTCTGCAAGGGCAAACAGCAACATCCTCGCAATTCGCCGGGTCCTTTAGCTAAAGGCGTGGAACGCGGACCCAGCTTCAAAAAAGTCCTTAACTAGCCTCCCCTTCCAGGGTTCTAGGCTCTTCGGGTCCAAACAGGACCAGATCATCTCTGACGCCACTGAAGGGCAAGGGTAACTCTCTGCCCCAATACAGACCAAAACGGCCCTACAACAGGAAGGGACAACAGCCCTTTTGCCCCTTCCATCCGTTCACCGCCTCAGGCGGCTCCACTCAACAGGAACGACCTCCTTCCCATGGAGACAGAAGGAAACCTTCCTTCAAGTCTACCCCCCACTGGAGAAACAAGAACCGCCCCCCTAAAGGGTATGCCACACTAAACAATATCGCTAACGGGATCGCTAAAAAACGTCACTATTTAGCGATCCCGTTAGCGATATTGTTCAGTGCGGCAGCTTCCAGCGACGAGCTTCCTGCTGTGATCTCGCTCGTCGCTGGAATCGTTCCGGACCCTATTTCATCGCTGGCGCTCCCGCTGGGTAAGTATCTTATCGCTGTGTGGCACCTTTTCTTAGCGATTTAGCGGTACTTTTGTACCGCTAAAGTCGTTAAGAAGATCGCTAACGGCGATAGCGTCGTTAACTATATCGCTAAATGTGGCCGCATTTAGCGATATAGAAACGATCCCGCTAGCGATCTCATTAGTATGCAACGCTAACGAGATCGCTAGCGGGATTGTTTAGTGTGGCAGTACCTTAAGTCAACCAGTAACAGGAATCATAGATTTCCCTCTAAATGACAGGTCAACCCCACCTGGGAACCCTTCCAGGGTGGGGGGGGGGGAGGGGACTCCTTTTGTTCAAGGAAACCTGGCTGTCAGTCGTCGACGACGCCTGGGTAAGGAAGATCATCACGTCCGGATACAAAATAGTTTTCTTCCCGCCCAGAGACGCTTCTTCGCCTCTCACCCACCAAAGCAGCCCTCACATCTCCCAGGGTTTCTCTGCGCAGTCGCCTCCCTGCTAGAAGCAGAAGTGATCGTCCCCATTACGCTGCAAGAACTCTACTCAAACCTCTTCGTAGTCCCGAAAAAGGACGGCTCCCTTTGCCCGATCCTAGACCTCAAATGGCTGAGCCGCCATCTTCGGATCCACCACTTCAAAATGGAGTCCTTGTGCTCGGTAATCACCTCCATGGAGCCGGGGAATTTCTTTGCTCCGTGGACATACAGGATGCTTACCTACACATTCCTGTCAGTCAAAGGTTCGTCACGCCAGGACTGCAACCAAAGCCTCCAGATCACCCTGAGCACCTTATCCTGCCTCGGGTGGCTCATCAACCGGGAGAAATCGACCCTGATACCAACCCAACGCCTTCTCTTTCTGGGCATGGAACTCGACACCATTCGGGCTCGAGTCTTCCCCCCGGAGAACTACTACTCTCTCAGACAGGGGATCAAAGCCCTAAAGCGACCAGCCCCTCTTCCCCTACGTTTCGGCCTCAGAGTCCTGGGGAAGATGGTCACCTCCATGGAGGCAGTACCATCCGCGTAGTTCCACACAAGTCCCCTCCAGCTTGCCCTCTTGTCGTCATGGGACAAGAAGCCAGTGTCCCTAGACCGCCCAGTGTCCCTTCCGCCCAAAGTGAAACAGCCCCTCACTTGGTGGACGCTGGCCTCCTCCATCCTACACGGAAGATCATTCCTACCTCTCCGGTGGCAGATCATCACCACCGACGCCAGCCTGGAAAACAAAGGGAAAACGTTAACACAACACAAAACCTGTAAGGGAAAAAAAGACTGCGGATCTGGTGTTAGATCCAGGTCCGCTTCCTACAGACACTAATCAAAAAACTGAGTTGCTTTGTGCCTGTCGGTGGGTGTATACTGCTGGTGAGGAGTCAGCTTTTGCCTTATTTGCATAGTGTCAGCCTCCTAGTGACAGCATCATACACCCATAGTAACTGTGTCCCCCAATGAAGCGATAAAGAAATAAGATTTGTTTCAGATCACCTAATCAGAAGCACATTAAGTAGAATGAAGTGTACTCTGGTTGTAATTCAACTGACACTGGAATGGAATGGCTGTCAGACATGTAGAGAAACTGATTTTTAAAAAACTGTGCAGTGATGTCTTAATTTTTCCCAGAGCTATATATCCACACACAGTATATACTCTAGTATTAGCCAAGATACCTAATTGTACCTCAAAAACAGGTAAACTTATTGACACAAGTATATGCTGGCGGGGATACAGCAGCTACTGGGTTCGCAAGCCTACTCTCTCCCCGTAGGTCCACGAGTCTCCCAGGTGAGTGCTTCTCACCCACTTCTTCACAGCAGCGCCATCCTGTCATGTATGACGTCCCGGAGGTTTGGGCATGCCGGTAACATTTGAAGCAGCAGTAGCAGTCGTGTAGGCAAGCGTTAGCCATCCAGTAAGTGGAGGTTGTGGGTGGCATGTATTTTCGCTGCACACACTGAAGCATGCAGCACTGAAAACCCAGTCCGCCCGCAACCTCCACCTGACGTACAGCTACTGCTTGCTCCATATGTCACTGGCACGCAGCTACCTCCGGGACTCAATAGATGCCAGGATTGCACTGCTCTGCTGCTGCTTTGAAGGATGAGGTTAAAAAAAATAAATAAAAAAAAAACAGGGGAGACAGATCAGGGGAGAGGGGAAAACAGAATGGTGGGGGTGACTGGAGTCTAAGCCGAGAGGGGCACTTTCATGCAAAAAATAAAAAATTTGCCGAAAAAGTCAGCTTATACTCCAACATACGTTGTTTTGTTTCAAATAAACAATTAAGAAATTCTAAGTCTAGAAAGCTGAAAGACCCATGAAGATCATAGTACCGACTACAACTGTCCAATGTATGGTAACCTTCTAGTTGTCATAGCTGCAGACCTTTATATGGGGAGATCTGCATAGCAATGTTAAAAAATTCGGCCACTGATGCTGCAGCAGTGAGTGAAGTGGTGCAAGGCTTGAGTGGAATCTCAAAGTGTAATAAAGCGCATGAAAAAGTAATTTTAATGAAATTCAACTAGAAATGGACCTTCCACAGATGTCATGTGTAAAAAGCAGAACTGATGTAAGAAATTCCCCATTTACACATGAAAAAATACTGTATCTTACAACAATGCTGCAGCTTACAATTTTTGGTCTTTTTAAAAATGTATCTATTATATTCTGAATTGGTACCACACCTCCACCCACATCTGACAAACAAGTTTACAGACATCGAATGTATGGGTGAAGTTTAGGGGTACCAAGAAAGCAGTTATCAGCATTAAACCCCCCTCCCAAATCAAAAGTCCACCATAATTCAACATGCCCACCACACAAGTGCTCCTTGGGAAGGTATTAACCCCTCATAACCCACCAGAGGTCCCCAACATCCAGTACAAGGTCACCCTCCCCAAAATCCACCTGCATGGGTACCCTCACAGCCAGGTTCACCCCCCAAACCACACCAAGCAGGGTGATCCATACGCAGTCAACCAGAGTGGATAAAAATCAATGATTTTTAAAAAAAAAAAAATCGGATATTTTTGATTTAAATCAGATTTTTTTCAATAAACTGCTTTTTGAGGAAAATATTTTACCATCCAAAGGTTCTTCCATCATGAGATAAAGCGGAGTTGTTTAACTCAGTAGAATAAAGGCTGTATATGTGTAACATTCACAATGCCATGCTCTTCCAGAGGTTTCTGTAGGATTAGTGGGCAGTTTCTCTCCTATATTATCACAGACGCTTGCTTTACTTACGCAGTTCTCAAAACTGAATTTGACTCCGCAGAGGTCCCAGCCTCTTCTTCACGGCAAAAATGTTACAACATGAACAGAGTTGAGAAAAAGACCTTAATCCTATTGTTCTACAAACCTATATGAATACAGAATCAACCCCTTCAGTGCCAAGTCCAAGAAGTTAGACAATATGTTTCTGATTGTTTGGAGTGGAATAGATCTGCACAACATAAGAAGAATGTGACTCTAAGTGTGAGGAGGAGGAAGGGCAAGCAGACAAGAAAATGAAAGTGAAACTTTGAGCACAATACTGCAGCATAGCCACAGACAGACAAGTCTGGATCTGTTTGTGTGTACGATCTGAGGTTTATTACATTCTTTCCTTATAATGGCAGCAGGCCGTAAAAGAAACCCAGTTTGGGAATATTTTAATGAAGCTCCTTCGCCTATCGGTAAGGCAGGCATGCGTGCAAAATGCAAACGATGCAACAAAGAGATGCAAGGCCTGGTGGCGCGAATGAGGCAACATCATGAGAAGTGCGGTGATGAAGATGACCAAAGAAACACTTCTGAACAGGCAGGATCTTCAGGTTGGTAAACATTTTTATTGAATCCTATTTCTAAAGACTGAACTGTCATGTGTGAGAAAAATTATATTTCTTATTATTACTGCATGTTACTGTCATTTGGTACATTTATGAAGAAAAACAAATATTCCTTTTGGGGCAGTGCTGTGTTGTGTACAATAAGCAGAAATTGTATAAATAATAAAATAACAGCATTAACTTTTTTTGTTTAGGGGAATTCATGGATTCTGGAAACTATCCACCTCCAAGATCACCATCATCCTGTTCTACAGTTTCAGAGTTATCCATCCAGGATAGTGCTTCATTAGCAGCAGCATCATCATCAGACACCCACAGCCACATATCACCATCACCCAAAAGGAAGAAAAAACCTTTACCTCCTGGAACCACCATAGATAGGTTTGTGATAAGAACTAGCAGATTAGAAAAAGAGTTGATTGATGAAAAAATTGCCCAGTTTATTTATGCAACGAACTCTTCTTTCCGTCTGAGAACCCACATTTCATTAATATGGTTCAGTCACTGAGACCAGGATACAGTCCACCCAGCAGAGCTGATGTTGCAGGGAAACTGCTGGATCAAGTGTATGACAGAGAAATGGAGCAATGTGCAACAGCTCTGGAGGGTAAAATTGTTAACCTAAGTATTGATGGGTGGAGTAATGTCCACAATGATCCTATTGTATGTGCTTGTATAACAACAGAAGAAGGTAAAGTCTTCCTTGCACAAACAACTGATACGTCAGGAAATGCACACACAGCAGAATACTTACAAGAAGTGGCAGTAAAAGCTATAACATGTGAACAAAAATTCAAATGTCTAGTACACAGTTTGGTCACTGACAATGCTGCAAACGTATCCAAGATGAGAAGAAATTTAGAAGAGCAGGGAGGGAATACAAAGCTAATGACATATGGTTGCAGTGCTCATTTGCTGCACCTCTTAGCCAAAGACTTAAGTGAAAGTGTTCCAGAAATAAAGGCTAATGTTGTTGAAATTGCTAAATACTTCCGTAATAATCATTTTGCTGCAGCAGCTCTGAAAAGGATGGGTGGAACCAAGCTAACGCTCCCACAAGATGTTAGATGGAACTCTGTGGTGGACTGTTTTGAGCAGTATATCAAAAACTGGCCTATTCTGATGACACTCTGTGAAGAAAATCGAGATAAAATAGATGGCACTGTCACGGCCAAAATCCTCAACATTGGGCTTAAGAGAAATGTTGAACATATGCTGAGCTTCCTGAAACCCATCTCTCAAGCTTTAAACAAAATATAGAAAAATAGCTGTTTTATTGCGGATGCTGTTGAAATTTGGAAGGAACTGAGTGAACACTTAAAAACAGAACTACACATGGACAGAATTAAATTACAAGCAGTAAACAAACGAATGGGACAAGCACTGACTCCAGCTCATTTTTTGGCAAATATTGTCAATATCCAATATCAGGGTCAAAACCTAAGTGCTGAGGAAGAGGAGTTAGCTATGACATGGGTATCCAGCAATCATCCATCTTTAATGCCAACTATAATAAACTTCAGAGCTAAGGGGGAACCATTCAAGAAATATATGTTTGCTGAAGATATTTTAAAGAAGGTCACACCAGTAAACTGGTGGAAGTCACTTAAGCGCTTGGATTTAGAGACTGTTGAAGTAATGATTTCACTTTTAACAGCAGTAGCTTCTTCTGCAGGCGTTGAAAGAATATTCTCTTCCTTTGGACTCATTCATTCTAAATTGAGAAATCGGTTGGGACCCAATAAAGCAGGAAAGCTTGTTTTTCTTTTCCAGATTATGAATAGGAACAAAGAAGAAGATGATGATGAAGATGACGATGAGTGAGCTACAGAGGACAGCAGGGACAGTAGTATTTAAGTTTTTCATGTGTCGGCTGGGCTGACAGTCTAAGTTTCTTAAAATATATATATATTTTGTTTACCAAATTAGTTAACAAACATGGATGTTTGTTTAAGCAAATAACTTATGCTGTAATGTTGTTATTGTTTCAGTTGAATAAATCTATTTAAATTGTTATTAAGGTCAGGATTATTTTTCTCCTTCCTAAGTACAACAGAACAGTGGTGTCCAAATATGAATGATTAACCCATTAAACTGGGGAGAAAAAAGCAATATAAAAAGTGATTCTAAAAATCTTCATCTACTTGCATGTTAAAGTAGCAAGAACTAGTTTAGGTAGAAACTTTGATTTAAATCACTGATTTAAATCAAGCCTTACTGACTAGTGATTTAAATCGTGATTTAAATCGTGATTTAAATCAGTTTGATTTAAATCAAATCCACCCTGCAGTCAACACAAGGTCGAACCACTAACCCCACAGTGGTTCCCCTTAGCCAGCACCATGTCACCCCCCAAAATCCTAAAAATAATGTGATGCCCCTGCAGCCAACACCAGGTCTCCCTGAAATCCCACCACAGTGGTCCAATAGCCAGCAGAAGGTTGCCACACACTAAAAGGGGTCAACACCATGAGCAGCAGTTCACCCCAAAAGCCACTAGCAGGTAACCCTCAAATCACACCACAGGGGTCACAACAATAACCAGCAGCAGGTCGCCCCCTACTAAAAAGGGTCCCCTCAATAGCCTGCAGCAGGTGGCCTACCCAAATCCCACCACAAGCAGGTCACCTCCCAAACCCCACCACAGGGTTCCTCCCACCCCCAATAGCCAGCAGCAGGTCATCCACCACAAACCCCACAAGCAGGTTGCCCTCAAATCCTACCACAGGGGTCCCCCCAATAACCAGCAGCAGGTCACCCCTCCAAACACCACAAGCAGGTCGCCCCCCACAAAAAGGGGTCCCACCTGAGCAGATCACCAAAAAAACCCCACCACAGGGTTACCCAACCTCCCCCCCTCCCAAAAGCCTGCAGCAGGTCATCCTCAAACCCAAGCAGGACGCCCTCAAATCCTACCAAAGAGGTTCCCCCCATTAACCAGCAGCAGGTGCCCCCCAGATACCAAAAGCAGGTCACCCACCATTAAAAGGGGTCCCCGCCCATAAGCAGAAGGCGACGATCAAACCCTACCACATGGGTCCCCCCAATAGCCAGCAGGAGCCCCCCTCATTAAAAGGGGTCCCAACCCATAAGCAGCAGGTCACTCAAACCCTACCACAGGGGTACCCTAAATAGCCAGCAGCAGGTCACCCCTCCAAACCCCACAAGCAGGTCACCCCCCACTAAAAGGGGTCCAACCTGAGCAGGTCACCAAAACACCCCACCACAGGGTTCCCCAACCTCCCCCCTCCCAAAAGCCAGCAGCAGATCACCCTCACACTCCACAAGCAGGTCGCCCTCAAATCCTACCACAGGGGTCCCCCCAATAGCCAGCAGCAGGTTGCGCCCCAAAAACCCACCACAAGCAGGTCACCCACCACTAAAAGGGATCCCACCTGAGCAGGTCACCCACAAATCACACCACAGGGGTCCCGCCAATAACCAGCAGCAGGTCGCCCACCACTAAAAAGGGTCCCACCTGAGCAGGTCACCCACAAATCCCACCACATGGGTCCCTTAATAGCCAGATCGCCCCACAAACCCCACCACAAGCATGTCGCCCCCACTAAAAAAATGTCCCCCATGAGCAGGTCACACAAATCACACCACAGAGGTCCTACCAATAGCCAACAGCAGGTGGCCCCCCCAAAACCCCACCACAAGCAGGTCACCCACAATTCCCATCACAGGTCACCCACACTAAAAGGGCTCCACACCATAAGAAGGTCACCCACTAATCCCACAACAGGGGTCGCTTAATACCCAGATCGCCCATAACCAGCAGCAGGTCACCCACCACTAAAAGGGGTCCCACCTGAGCAGGTCACCCACAAATCCCACCACAGGGGTCCCTTAACCCCTTCACCCCCAAGGGTGGCTTGCACGTTAATGACCGGGCCAATTTTTACAATTCTGACCACTGTCTCTTTATGAGGTTATAACTCTGGAACGCTTCAACGGATCTTCGCGATTCTGAGACTGTTTTCTCGTGACATATTGTACTTCATGTTAGTGGTAAAATTTCTTCGATATACCTTGCGTTTATTTTTGAAAAAAAAAAACGCAAATATGGCAAAAAATTTTGAAAATTTTGCAATTTTCAAACTTTGAATTTTTTTTCCCTTAAAACAGAGAAATATGTCACACAAAATAGTTAAGAAATAACATTTCCCACATGTCTACTTTACATCAGCACAATTTTGGAACCAACATTTTTTTTTGTTAGGAAATTATAAGGGTTAAAAGTTGACCAGTGATTTCTCATTTTTACAACAAAATTTACAAAGCCATTTTTTTAGGGACCACCTCACATTTGAAGTCACTTTGAGGGGTCTATATGGCAGAAAATACCCAAAAGTGACACCATTCTAAAAACTGCACCCCTCAAGGTACTCAAAACCACATTCAAGAAGTTTAATAACCCTTCAGGTGCTTCACACGAGCTGAAGCAACGTGGAAGGAAAAAATTAATATTTAACTTAGTCACAAAAATGATCTTTTACAAACTTTTTTTTATTTTCACAAGGGTAAAAGGAGAAAATGGGCAGATAAAGTTGTTGTAGTTGTTGTGCAATTTCTCCTGAGTACGCCAATACCCCATATGTGGGGGAAAACCACTGTTTGGGCACACGGCAGAGCTCGTAAGGGAAGGAGCGCCGTTTGACTTTTTCAAACTAAAATTGGCTGGAATTGAGATTGGACGCCATGTCGTGTTTGGAGAGCCCCTGATACGCCTAAACAGTGGAAACCCCCCACAATTGACACCATTTTGGAAACTAGACCCCCTAAGGAACTTATCTAGATCTGTTGTGAGCACTTTGAACCCCAAAGTGTTTCACAAAAGTTTATAATGCCTGGGTGTGAAAAAAAAAAACAATTTTCCACAAAAATGATTTTTTAGTCCCAAATTTTTGATTTTTCCCAAGGAAATTGGACCCCAAAAGTTGCTGTCCAATTTGTCCTGAGTACGCTGATACCCCATATGTGGGGGGGGGGGGGAACTGTTTGGGCGCACGGCAGGGCTTGGAAAGGAAGCAGTAAAGTTTTGGAATGCAAACACTGATGGGGGTCATGTTCCGTTTGTAGTGCCCCAGATGAGCCTAAACAGTGGAAACCCCCTACAAGTGACCCCATTTTGGAAGCTAGACCCCCTAAGGAACTTATCTAGATCTTTGGTGAGCACTTTGAACCCCAAGTGCTTCACACAAGTTTATAATGCCCGGGCATGAAAATAAAAAATCCTATTTTTTCCCACAAAAATTATCTTAGTCACTAATTTTTTATTTTCCCAAGGGTAACAGGAGAAATTGGACCACAAAATTTGTTGTCCAATTTGTCCTGAGTACGCTGATACCCCATATGTGGGGGGAACCACTGTTTGGGCGCATGGCAGAGCTCGGAATGGAAGGAGCACCATTTGACTTTTTCCAACCAAAATTGGCTGGAATTGAGATTGGACGCCATGTTGCATTTGGAGAGCCCCTGATGTGACTAAACAGTGGAAACCCCCCACAAGTGACCCCATTTGGGAAACTAGACCCCCTAAGGAACTTATCTAGATCTTTGGTGAGCAATTTGAACCCCCAAGTGCTTCACACAAGTTTATAACGTAGAGCCGTAAAATTAAAAAATCATATATTTTTTCCACAAAATTGATCTTTTCACCCCAATTTTTATTTTCCCAAGGGTAACAAGACTCCAAAAGTTATTGTGCAATTTGTCCTGAGTACGCTGATACCCCATATGTGGGAGTAAACCACTGTTTGGGTGCATGGCAGAGTTTGGAAGGGAAGGAGCGCCGTTTGACTTTTTCAAGGCAGAATTGGCTAGATGCCATGTCGCGTTTGGAGAGCTCCTGATCTGCCTAAACAGTGGAAACCCCCCACAAATGACACCATTTTGGAAACTAGACCCCTCAAGGAACTTATCTAGATGTGTGGTGAGTATTTTGAACCCCAAAGTGCTTCACAGAAGTTTATAACGTACAGCCGTAAAATAAAAAATCTTTTTTTTTTTTACAAAAATGATTTTTTCGCCCCCAATATTTTATTTTCACAAGGGTAACAGGAGAAATTGGACCCCAAAAGTTGTTGTCCAATTTGTCCTGAGTATGCTGATACCCAATATGTGGGAGTAAACTACTGTATGGGTGCACGTCGGGGCTCGGAAGGGAAGTAGTGACGTTTTGGATTGCAGACTTTGATGGAATGGTCTGGGGGAGTCATGTCGCATTTGGAGAGCCCCTGATGCGTCTAAACAGTGGAAACCCCCCACAAGTGACCCCATTTTGGAAAATAGACCCAACAAGGAACTTATCTAGAAGTGTGGTGAGCGCTATGAAGCCCCAAGTGCTTCACAGAAGTTTTATAACATACAGCCGTAAAAACCAAAAATCATTTTTTTTTTTACAAAAATGATTTTGTCGCCCCCAGTTTTTTATTTTCCCAAGGGTAACAGGAAAAATAGGACAAATTGCACAATAACTCTTGTGGTCCAGAGTACGCTGATACCCCATATGCGGGAGTAAACTACTGTTTGAGCGCATGGCAGAGCTCAGAAGTGAAGGAGCACCGTTTGACTTTTTCAACGCAGAATTGGCTGGAATTGAGATCAGACGCCATGTCACATATGGAGAGCCCTTGATGTGCCTAAACAGCAGAAACCCTCCAATTCTAACTCCAACCCTAACCCCAACACACCCCTAATCCTAGTCCCAACCCTAACCACAAACCTAACACACCCCTAACCGTAATCCCAACCCTAATCCTAACGTTAGCGCCAACCCTAACCCTAATGGGAAAATGGAAATAAATACATTTTTTTAAATTTTATTATTTTTCCCTAAGGGGGTGATAAAGGGGGGTTTGATTTACTATTTATAGCGGGTTTTTATGATTGGCAGCTGTCACGCTAAAAGATGCTTTTTATTGCAAAAAATTGTTTTTTGCATCACCACATTTTGAGAGCTATAATTTTTGCATATTTTGGCCCACAGAGTCATGCGAGGTCTTATTTTTTGCGGGACGAGGTGACGTTTTTATTGGTACCATTTTTGAGCATGTGACATTTTTTGATCGCTTTTTATTTAGATTTTTGGGAGCTTAGAATGAACAAAAATCAGCAATTCATGAATTTCTTTTGGGGGAGGCGTTTATACCGTTCCGCGTGTAGTAAAATTGATAAAGCCGTTTTATTCTTCGGGTCAGTACGATTACGGCGATACCTTATTTAAATAATTTTTTTTATGTTTTGGCGCTTTTATAGAATGAAAACAATTTTATATAAAAAATTGTTATTTTTGCATCGCTTTATTCTGCGAGCTATAACTTTTTTATTTTTTCGCTGATGATGCTGTATGGCGGCTCGTTTTTTGCAGGACAAGATGACGTTTTCAGCGGTACCATGATTATTTATATCGGTCTTTTTGATCGCGTGTTATTCCACTTTTTGTTCAGCGGTATGATGATAAAGCATTGATTTTTTGCTTCGTTTTCTTTTTTTTTTTTAAGGGGTTCACTAAAGGGGTTAACTAGTGGGACAGTTTTATAGGGGGGGTCGTTACGGACGTGGCGATACCAAATATGTGTACTTTTATTGTTTTGTTTTTTTTATTTACAGGAAAGAATGAATTCATTGGGGAATATATTTTTTTTTTTTTATGATTTTTTTTTTTACCACTTTTTATTTTTTTTACTTTATCCCAGGGTGGGACATCACTGTATTTTATCAGATCGCTGGTGTGACAGTGTGCACAGCACTCTGTCACACCAGCGATCACTCTGGCAGTGCTGCGGACTTCTCAGTGCCTGCTCTCAGCAGGCACTGAGGAAGCCGCCTCCCTGCAGGACCCGGATCCCTTGGATCCGGGGACCTGGAGGGAGGACGGACCCTCGGAACAGCGCGACTCATCGCGCTGCTCTGAGGGTCTCAGGGGGACGCGCAGGGAGCCCCCACCCTGCGCGATCCTCCCCTGTGCCCCGGGTACACCGCGATCATGTTTGATCGCGGTGTGCCAGGGGTTAATGTGCCGGGAGCGGTCCGTGACCGTTGCTGACACACAGTCACGGGTGTCAGCTGTGATAATCAGCTGACACCCAGCGGCGATCAGCTGCGCTCCCCCCCGGGAGCGCAGCTGATCGACCATGACGTACTATTCCGTCCATGGGAATTAGGTCCAGGGTCACATGGACAGAATAGTACGTCTGATGGCAGAGAGGGGTTAATACCCAGATCGCCCCCAAACCCCACTACAAGCATGTCGCCCCCCACTAAAAAAGGTCCCCCGTAAGCAGGTCACACACAAATCACACCACAGAGGTCCTATCAATAGCCAACAGCAGGTGCCCCCCCCAAACCCCACCTGAGCAGGTCACCCACAAATCACACCACAGGGGTCCCTTAATACCCAGATGGCACACCCAAACCCCACCACAAGCATGTCGCCCTCCACTAAAAAAAAGTCCCCCGTTAGCAGGTCACACACATCACACCACAGAAGTCCTACCGATAGCCAACAGCAGGTGGCCCCCCAAACCCCACCACAAGCAGGTCACCCACAATTCCCATCACAGGTGTCCCCCAATAACCAGCAGCAGGTCGCCACACACTAAAAGGGGTTCACATCATAAGTAGGTCACCCACAAATCACACCACAGGGGTCCCGCCAATAACCAGCAGCAGGTCGCCCACCACTAAAAGGGGTCCCACCTGAGCAGGTCACCCTCAAACCCCACCACAGGGGTCCCTTAATAGCCAGATCACCCCCCAAACCCCACCACAAGCATGTCACCCCCCACTAAAAAAGGTCCCCCGTGAGCAGGTCACAAATAACACCACAGAGGTCCTACCAATAGCCAACAGTAGGTGGCCCCCCAAGCCCCACCACAAGCAGGTCACCCACAACTCCCACCACAGGTGTCCCCCAATATCCATCAGCAGGTCGCCACACACTAAAAGGGGTCCCCTGTGAGCAGGTCACCCCCAAATCCCACAAGCAGGTCACCCACAACTCCCACCACAGGTGTCCCCCAATAACCAGCAGCAGGTGGCCCCCCAAACCCCACCACAAGCAGGTCACCCACAACTCCCACCACAGGTGTCCCCCAATAACCAGCAGCAGGTGGCCCCCCAAACCCCACCACAAGCAGGTCACCCACAATTCCCATCACAGGTGTCCCCCAATAACCAGCAGCAGGTCACCCACCACTAAAAGGCGTCCCCCATAAGCAGATCACACCACAGAGGTTACACCAATAGTCAGCAGCAGGTGGCCCACCAAAATCCCACCCCAAAACCCACCACAGAACTCCCACAAATCCCACCACAAGTAGGTCACCCCCCATTAAAAGGGGTCCACACCCATAGCAGCAGATCACCCTCAAATCCTACCACAGCCAGCAGCAGGTTACCCCCCCACTCAGGTCACCCACCTGAGGGGTCCCCCCAGCAGCAGGTTCCCAACCACATGCAAGTCACCCCCAAGTCCCACCACCGAGGTCCCCCCAAAGCCCCTGGTACTGGCGTGCTACTTCATTACCCCCCAAAATCCACCACAAGAGGGTCGCACGCTAAAACATACTCTAATACAAACCCTGAACCCTAAATTTCGGGTCCCCCAGGAACCCTCACCCCCAAAATGCCACCACAGGGTAGCACCTACTAACCTCTATGAGCCACAGCGTGTAATGGCGTCCTGGCTGCTGCTTCTGCCTTGCTAAACTAGAACACGCCTCCTCAGTGCACGCCCACAACACGTGACCGAAATGACGTCACACCGGGCAGGAGCCCATACAGTCTAGCATTTACCGCACAGAGCAGCCATATATGTGGAGTGTTGTTCTGCGGGTGGAGGTGGGTGCTGGAGGCTCCATTATTCTCTATGTGCAGTGCGGCTCTGCGGGTGGAGGTCGGTGCTGGAGGCTCCATTATTCTCTATGTGGAGTGTGGCTCTGCGGGTGGAGGTCGGTGCTGGAGGCTCCATTATTCTCTATGTGGAGTGCGGTTCTGCGGGTGGAGGTGGGTGCTGGAGGCTCCATTATTCTCTATGTGGAGTGTGGCTCTGCGGGTGGAGGTCGGTGCTGGAGATTCCATTATTCTCTATGTGGAGTGCTGCTCTGCGGGTGGAGGTCGGTGCTGGAGGCTCCATTATTCTCTATGTGCAGTGCGGCTCTGCGGGTGGAGGTCGGTGCTGGAGGCTCCATTATTCTCTATGTGGAGTGTGGCTCTGCGGGTGGAGGTCGGTGCTGGAGGCTCCATTATTCTCTATGTGGAGGGCGGGTGGAGGTCGGTGCTGGAGGCTCCATTATTCTCTATGTGGAGGGCGGGTGGAGGTCGGTGCTGGAGGCTCCATTATTCTCTATGTGGAGTGTGGCTCTGCGGGTGGAGGTAGGTGCTGGAGGCTCCATTATTCTCTATGTGGAGGGCGGGTGGAGGTCGGTGCTGGAGGCTCCATTATTCTCTATGTGGAGTGTGGCTCTGCGGGTGGAGGTAGGTGCTGGAGGCTCCATTATTCTCTATGTGGAGTGCGGCTCTGCGGGTGGAGGTAGGTGCTGGAGGCTCCATTATTCTCTATGTGGAGTGCGGCTCTGCGGGTGGAGGTAGGTGCTGGAGGCTCCATTATTCTCTATGTGGAGGGCGGGTGGAGGTCGGTGCTGGAGGCTCCATTATTCTCTATGTGCAGTGCGGCTCTGCGGGTGGAGGTAGGTGCTGGAGGCTCCATTATTCTCTATGTGGAGGGCGGGTGGAGGTCGGTGCTGGAGGCTCCATTATTCTCTATGTGGAGTGTGGCTCTGCGGGTGGAGGTCGGTGCTGGAGGCTCCATTATTCTCTATGTGGATTGCGGCTCTGCGGGTGGAGGTCGGTGCTGGAGGCTCCATTATTCTCTATGTGGAGTGCGGCTCTGCGGGTGGAGGTAGGTGCTGGAGGCTCCATTATTCTCTATGTGGAGTGCGGCTCTGCGGGTGGAGGTAGGTGCTGGAGGCTCCATTATTCTCTATGTGGAGGGCGGGTGGAGGTCGGTGCTGGAGGCTCCATTATTCTCTATGTGCAGTGCGGCTCTGCGGGTGGAGGTAGGTGCTGGAGGCTCCATTATTCTCTATGTGGAGGGCGGGTGGAGGTCGGTGCTGGAGGCTCCATTATTCTCTATGTGGAGTGTGGCTCTGCGGGTGGAGGTCGGTGCTGGAGGCTCCATTATTCTCTATGTGGATTGCGGCTCTGCGGGTGGAGGTCGGTGCTGGAGGCTCCATTATTCTCTATGTGGAGTGTGGCTCTGCGGGTGGAGGTAGGTGCTGGAGGCTCCATTATTCTCTATGTGGAGTGCGGCTCTGCAGGTGGAGGTCGGTGCTGGAGGCTCCATTATTCTCTATGTGGAGAGTGGCTCTGCGGGTGGAGGTAGGTGCTGGAGGCTCCATTATTCTCTATGTGGAGTGCGGCTCTGCAGGTGGAGGTAGGTGCTGGAGGCTCCATTATTCTCTATGTGGAGTGCGGCTCTGCGGGTGGAGGTAGGTGCTGGAGGCTCCATTATTCTCTATGTGGAGTGTGGCTCTGCGGGTGGAGGTAGGTGCTGGAGGCTCCATTATTCTCTATGTGGAGTGTGGCTCTGCGGGTGGAGGTCGGTGCTGGAGGCTCCATTATTCTCTGTGTAGTGCGGCTCTGCGGGTGGAGGTCGGTGCTGGAGGCTCCATTATTCTCTATGTGTAGTGTGGCTCTGCAGTGGAGGTAGGTGCTGGAGGCTCCATTATTCTCTATGTGGAGTGCGGCTCTGCAGTGGAGGTCGGTGCTGGAGGCTCCATTATTCTCTATGTGGAGTGTGGCTCTGCGGGTGGAGGTAGGTGCTGGAGGCTCCATTATTCTCTATGTGGAATGTGGCTCTGCGGGTGGAGGTAGGTGCTGGAGGCTCCATTATTCTCTATGTGGAGTGCGGCTCTGCGGGTGGAGGTCGGTGCTGGAGGCTCCATTATTCTCTATGTGGAGTGTGGCTCTGCGGGTGGAGGTCGGTGCTGGAGGCTCCATTATTCTCTATGTGGAGTGTGGCTCCCCCTGCAGCTGGTGCTGAAGCCGGGAGTCATCATTCTCCCTGCTCTATATTAATACACCGCTCTTCGTTCTCCTCTGCTCACAGGCAGAGCAGGGGGAATTACAGCCGGCTTCAGCACCAGCTGCAGGGGGACAGCAGCTTACAGTAGCCGCTACTTCCCCAGCGGCCGTCCGTTCACATGGAGGACTGTGTGAACAGTTCTCCGTGTGCACGTGTGTGGGACGTTTTCCAGTTCGTGTGTCCGTGAGAAAACGGACATGTCTACATGTTTGGCACCCGGACACACGGTCCATGTGAAAAGATACACATGTGCATAGACACATAGATTATAGTGTGTCTACGTGTGTACGTGTCTCCGGTACATATAGAAACTGTCAAATACGTACCGGAAACACGGACGTGTGAAACCGGCCTAAGGGACCTTTTTAAACGCTTAGGAAGCCTTTGCAGATATTTTTTGTTAATTATTCTAATTTACTGAGATAATGACTTTTGGGTTTTCATTGGCTGTAAGCCATAATCATCAACATTAACAGAAATAAACACTTGAAATAGATCACTCTGTAATGACTCTATATAATGAGTTTCACTTTTTGTGTTTAAGAACTGAACTAAATTAACTTTTTGATGATATTCTAATTTAGTGAGAAGCACTTGTGTGTGCAAAACCTCCCATTAGCTGGGGTTGATGTGCCTAAAACCATTAAATATAGGGGAGCTATGACAGCAGCAGTCAAACCCAACCAAATGTGGGCAAAATGCTGATCAGTAAGGTTCCCAAACTTTCCTTTCCAGTTTTCACAATGTCTCATATAGACTGTAAAACGGATTATTATTAAGGAAGACCATGGGAAAAACATTGTTTATAATAATAAAAAAAAAATTCTAAATTTTTTGTGTATATAGACATTTTCTTTTGTTTTTCACATTTTTATGCAGCAAGAAAGGTTATGAGTCACATTTTAATTGAATATTCACTGTTGCAAGTGATCTAAGGAAAATATTTTAAAAAATTTATAAAAATCATAAGTTACATTATCAAAAAAAGAAATCTAAAATACACAATAGGAAAAAAAATAATGGTCATAAAAGAAAGGAGGACAAGACATAATTTCTAAATTGCCAAGTTAATCTTAAATACCACATCCAGCTCATTGGGGCGCAGAGTATTTAACCTATGGATCCACTGTACTTCTTTAGTTTTAAGCAATTTTATTCTGTTGCCTCCTCTCCTCGGGGCGACACACGATCAATAATTCGATACTTGAAATTCTTTTCACTGTGGCCACAATCTGAGCTGTTTTGAGACTGGCAGATCAAGTTTTTGTCTTCCTAATGGTGTATCTATGATGGATTAATCTAGTTTTTAAATCCCATGTAGTCTCCCCCATATACCACAGGTTACATGGACATTGCGATCAATAAATTGCTTATTTAGAATCGCATGTTGGTGATTAATAAAGAAAAAATTGTTCGGAATAGGATGTGAGAATTTATTTTCCTTAACGACCGCAGACACGCCTTTTTATGGCGGGACGTAAGGGTACTTATTCCTCAGCGCCACTTTTTAATAGCGCTGAGAAATAAAGGTATACCCCCAGCGTCGTAAAATCTCCAGGGTCTCAGATATCGGGGGTAGCCGAGACCACGGAGAACATGATTTAGGTCGTTTTTTTTTTTTTTTTTTTGCTGTCCCCAGTGTTGCATTCATCGTTATTTACCGAATAACAGTGACCGCAAAAAAAAGGTCTGATTTCCCATTTAGTTCTCTCACCCCTGATATGATCTAGCAAATCAGAAGAGAGAGAAATGGGGTCTTCCAAGGCACCCTGGTACCTCCGGTGTCCCCCAGTCCCTTCGGATCTGTCCACCGGCATCTCCTGGGAAGAAAATGGCGGTTGCATGCGCAGTGCGCCTGCCGAGGTCAGTCGACCGGCCCCCGGCATCAATAGGATATTTCCCCCCCTTTATCTCTCCCTTAGTTAAAAAATAATAAAATTAAAAAAATGTATTTATTTCCATTTTTTCATTAGGGCTGGGGCCAGGGTTGGGGTTAGGGTTGGGGTTGAAGTTGGCCTGGGTTGGGGGTTAGTGTTGTGGCTAGGGTTAGGGTTGTGTTGGGGTTACGGTTGTGGTGTTGAGGTTAGGGTTGTGATTAGGGTCAGGGGTAGGGCTGTGTTAGGGTTGGCGTTAGAATTGGGGCGGTTTCCACCGTTGAGGTACATCGGTGGTCTCCACATGTGACATGGCGCCCCCCATTGATTCCAGCCAATTCTGGGTTCATGAAGTCAAAATATGCTCCCTCCTGGCCTGACTGGTGGACAGCTTCAGTGATAGTTGACTTTGTGGAACTTTCTCCCATCTCCCTACTGCATCTGTGGAGCTCAGCCACAGTGATCTTGGGGTTCTTCTTAACCTCTCTCACCAAGGCTCTTCTCTCAATTGCTCAGTTTGGCTGGACGGCCAGGTCTTGGAAGACTTCTGGTGGTCCCAAACTTCTTCAAGGATTATTGAGGCCACTGTGCTCTTAGTAACCTTGAGTACTGCAGAAATTCTTTAGTAACCTTGGCCTGATCCTTTGACCTCATGATTCTCATTTCGTCTGACGTGAACTGTGAGGTCTTATATAGACAGGTGTGTGCCTTTACAAATCAAGTACTATCAGTTTAATTAAACACAGTTGGACTCCAATGAAGGAGTAGAACCATCTCTAGGAGGATCACAAGGAAATGGAAAGCATGTGACTTAAATATGAGTGTCTGAGCAAAGGGTCTGAATACTTATAACCATGTGATACTTAGTTTTTTCTTTTTTAAGAAATTTGCAAAAATTTCTACATTTCTGTTTTTTTCCGTCAAGGTGGTGTGCAGAGTGTACATTAACCCCTTCATGACCCAGCCTATTTTGACCTTAAAGACCTGGCCATTTTTTGCACTTCTGACTAATGTCCCTTTATGAGGTAATAACTCAGGAACGCTTCAACGGATCCTAGCGATTCTGAGACTGTTTTTTCGTGACATATTGGACTTCATGTTAGTGGTAAATTTAGGTTGATAATTTTTGCGTTTATTTGTGAAAAAAGTGGAAATTTGGCGAAAATTTTGAAAATTTCGCAATTTTCAAATTTTGAATTTTTATTCTGTTAAACCAGAGTTATGTGACACAAAATAGTTACTAAATAACATTTCCCACATATCTAATTTACATCAGCACAATTTTGGAAACAAAAGTTATAAGGGTTAAAAGTTGACCAGCGATTTCTCATTTTTGCAACAAAATTTACAAAACCATTTTTTTTAGGGACCACCTAACATTTGAAGTCACTTTGAGGGGTCTATGTGGCAGAAAATACCCCAAAGTGACACCATTCTAAAAACTGCACCCCTCAAGCTACTCAAAACTACATTCAAGAAGATTATTAACCCTTCAGGTGCTTCACAGGAACTAAAGCAACGTGGAAGGAAAAAATGGACATTTTAATTTTTCCAACAAAAATTTACTCTTAGCATCAATTTTTTCATTTTTACATGGGCAACAGGTTAAAATGGATCCTAAAATTTGTTGGGCAATTTCTCCTGAGTACACCGATACCTCATATGTGGTCATAAACCACTGTTTGGTGCACACGGCAGGGCTCAGAAGGGAAGGAGCGCCATTTGACTTTTTGAATGGAAAATTAGCTCCAATCGTTAGAGGACAGCATGATGCATTTGGGGAGCCCCTGTGTGCCTAAACAGTGAAAAAAC
Source organism: Oophaga sylvatica (assembly GCA_033576555.1). NCBI lineage: Eukaryota > Metazoa > Chordata > Amphibia > Anura > Dendrobatidae > Oophaga > Oophaga sylvatica. Next base: position 11,433,152 of record JARQOD010000003.1, on the reverse strand, counting down.
CCCACAAGTGACACCATTTTGGAGACTAGACCCCTTAAGGAACTTACTAGATGTGTTGTGGGCACTCTGAACCCCCAAGTGCTTCACAGAAGTTTATAAACCCAGAGCAGTGAAAATAAAAAAATCATTTTTTTTTTTCCTCAAACGATTTTTTAGCACGCTATTTTTTATTTTCACAAGGGTAGCAGGAGAAATTGGACCACAAAAGTTGTTGTGCAATTTGTCCAGAGTACAACGATACCCCATATGAGGGGGGGAACCACTGTTTTGGCGCATGGGAGAGCTCAGAAGGGAAAGAGCGCCATTTTGGAATGCAGACTTGATGGAATGTTCTATGGGCGTCATGTTGCGTTTGCAGAGCCCCTGATGTGCCTAAACAGTAGAAACCCCCCACAAGTGACCCCATTTTGGAAACTAGACCCCCCAAGGAGCTTATCTAGATGTGTTATGAGCACTTTGAATCCCCAAGTGCTTCACAGAAGTTTATAAATGTAGAGCAGTGAAAATAAAAAAATCTTATTTTCTTCAAAAAATGATTTTTTAGCCCCCTATTTTTTATTTTCCCAAAGGTAACAGGATAAATTGGACCCCAAAAGTTGTCTAGTTTGTCCTGAGTACGCTGGTACCCCATATATGGGGGGAACCACTGTTTGGGCGCACAGCAGGGCTCATAAGGGAAAGAGCGCCATTTGACTTTTTGAATGGAAAATTAGCTCCAATCGTTAGCGAACACCATGTCGTGTTTGGAGAGCCCCTGCATGCCTAATCTTTGGAGCTACCCACAAATGACCCCATTTTGGAAACTAGACCCCCTAGGGAGCTTATCTAGATGTATATTGAGCACTTAGAACCCCCAAGTGCTTCACAGAAGTTTATAAACCCAGAGCAGTGAAAATAAAAAAAATCTTATTTTCTTCAAAAAATGATTTTTTAGCCCCCTATTTTTTATTTTTACAATGGTTACAGGAGAAATTGGACCCCAAAAGTTGTACAGTTTGTCCTGAGTACGCTGGTACCCCCTATGTGGGGGGAACCACTGTTTGGGCACACGTCAGGGCTCGGAAGGGCTGTAGTGAAGCTTTGAAATGCCGACTTGATGGAATGGTCTGCGGGCATCTTGTTACGTATGCAGAGCCCCTGATGTGCCTAAACAGTAGAAATCCCCACAAGTGACCCCTTTTTGGAAACTAGACCACCCAAGGAACTTACCTAGATGTGTGGTGAGCACTTTGAACCCCCAAGGGCTTCACAGAAGTTTAGAACACCTGGGCATGAAAATAAAAAAATCATATTTTTTCCACAAACATGATCTTTTAGTCCCCAATTTTTTTATTTTCCCAAGGGTAACAGGAGAAATTAGACCCTAAAAGTTGTTCAATTTGTCCTGAGTACGTTGATACCCCATATGTGGGAGAAAACTACTGTATGGGCACACGTCGGGACTCAGAAGGGAAGTAGTGACGTTTTGAAATGCCGACTTGATGGAATGGTCTGCGAGCGACATGTTACGTTTGCAGAGCCCAAGACGTGCCTAAACAGTAGAAATCCCCCACAAGTGACCGCATTTTGGAAACTAGATCCCCAAGGAACTCATCTAGATGTGTGGTGAGCACTTTGAATCTCCAAGTTTTACACAGAAGTTTAGAACGCAGAGCCGTGAAAATAAAAACTCATTTTTTTTTCCACAAAAATAATTTTTTTAGTCCCTATTTTTTATTTTCCCAAGGGTAACAGGAGAAATTACACCCCAAAAGTTGTGCAACTTTTCCTGAGTACGCTGATACCCCATAAGTGGGAGTAAACCACTGTTTGGGCACACGTCGGGGCTCAGAATGGAGGGAGCACTGTTTGACTTTTTGAACGCAAAATTAACTGGAATAAATGGTGGCGCCATGTCGCGTTTGGAGACCCCCTGATGTGCCTAAATAGTGAAAACCCCTCAATTCTAACTCCAATTCTAACCCCAACACACCCCTAAACCCAACACATCCCTAACCCTAATTCCAACCCTAACCCTAGTCCTAATGCTAACCCTAATGGAAAAATAAAAAATATTTTCTTAATTTTATTATTTTCCTTACCTATGGGGATGATAAAGGGGGGGGTTATTTACTTTTTTTATTTTGATCACTGTGAGGTTTATCACAGTGATCAAAATAAATGAATGGAATCTGGCGGGCGCACTGCGCATGCGCCCGCCATTTTCCAAGATGGCGGCGCCCATGAAATATTCCGGAGGGACTCTGGGATGGCGTCTGAGACATCTCAGGGAGGTGGGAGGGGTATCGGAAGGCGGGGGGAGCTGAGGCAAGGAGGAGAGGAGCAGATTGTGACGTCGGTGACCGATCGCCGCCATCAATTGGTGGCGTGGGCCGATCGCCCCCGTCACTCGGTGTGGGGGGGGGGTCGATCTCGGTCTCCAGCCATGGCAGATGCGATTGCAGCATCAGCCATGGCTGGATTGTAATATTTCACCAAATTTCATTGGTGAAATATTACAAATCGCTCTGATTGGCTATTTCACTTTTAACAGCCAATAAGAGCGATCGTAGCCACGTGGGGGTTAAGCCAACCCCCCTGTGGTGAAGCACTAAGGGTCTTGTGCCTGTGGGTCGGGTGACCTTTCAGTGACCCCGGTCACCCGACCCGCCGGAACGGGATTTATAGCATGACGCCTATGTAGGTGTCATGGGTCGGGAAGGGGTTAAAGAGAAAAAAATGAACTTTTTTAAATTTACCAAATGGATGCAATGAAACAAAGAGTGAAAAATGTAAAGAGGTCTGAATCCTTTTTTTCCCCACTGTATCTGGTATGGGCCTGCCAAGTACAACGGCATCATGCGATCTGCAGAATTGGGAGATGTGACTCTGCCAAATATACAGTGTATATGTAATATATGGGAAAGCCTAAGGCCAGAAATAAACCACATAAAACCCTGTATGTGGAGACTTTAGTATCAGATTTGTGTGTCCGCTGTGTTTGTGCAAACAAAAAAGCTTTTCTAAAAGCCTCAAACTTCTGTGTGTGAATCAGAGCTGAGATCTAACGTGATAGAAGATTACAGTGCGGGGAAGACGGGAAACATTCATATAGACGGTCGGTGGTGATGGAGTCAGTGACGACTCTGGACAAATATGTTTCTAGAGCCGTAGTAGAAGATGAAGATGTCGTCCCCATCATGAAGTAGTTATTTCTCCTGTCACGTGTGATGAATATCTCCTGCAGTATTACTAATGCCGATTCCAGGGTCGGTAAATGAGAGGAGAATTAGCGTTATGTAAGATGAGTCTATGAGAAACGTATTCAGCTGCCGACTCCGAGGAAGAAACTGCTTGTTGTCTGTGGTGTAAATATATAGGTTTTATTACTATATGTAAAGAAGAAAACTAAATACTGTAAAATAAATCTCCTCATATGTTTCCCTTATTATCTCCAGTAATTGTATTATTACACAGGATTTTATGATGTTACATCGGTTCATCTTCTCATTCAGGTCTCTACAATATCGGATCCTCTCAGTGAAGATCTTCTATATAAGAAAATTTTCCTGATTTACCCATCAAGGATGGATATGGACAGAGACAAGATGGCGGAGAGGATATTACACCTCACCCTAGAGATCCTCTTCCGGCTTACTGGAGAGGTGAGAGATTCTGATGACGTCACATTACATCATTCTTATCTATGAGAATAACAGATGGACAGAACTGGAGAGGTGAGGACTTTGGAAATGTCTGAAGTGAGATTTATTAATGTGTCTCTCCATAATATAGAATTACACAGTAGTGAAGTTGACCTCTAGTGATCACTGTCAGGACCCTGTGTCTGAGGGCATCAATGACCAGAAAATCCTAGAACTCACCTACAAGATGATTGAGCTGCTGACTGGAGAGGTGACACTGCTGGGAATGCTGGGACATTATACTAACACTATATGAATGGATCAGGGAATGATGATATCATTGTATGTGTCAGGTTCCTATAAGGTGTCAGGATGTCGCTGTCTATTTCTCCATGGAGGAGTGGGAGTATTTAGAAGAACACAAAGATGTGTACAAGGACGTCATGATGGAGGTTCCCCAGCCCCTCACATCACCAGGTAATAAGACATGTCTAAATGCACACGGCCTATAATTATCTGTATGTAAGGAATGAATTCAGTCCCTGTATGTGTTTCCTCCAGATCTATCCAATAAGACTACAACACCACAGAGATGTCCCCGTCCTCTTCTTCCTCAGGACTGTAAACAAGAAGATCCCAATGTTCCTCAGGATCATCAGGTAGATGTAGAGACGGTGTCGTGGGATCTCCCCTATGATGTGTAGACGGCTGTGAAGGTCTTGTGCTCAGTCTTGTTTTATCCCCTAGTATTATATGTTTTATACTTGTGTAATGAGAACGGTGGAGATGGCAGGATTAGAGCTGATCATAGATGTGACTTCTCCATCTGTGACTTTTACAATATTTGTTTCAGGGTGAAGATCTGACCCATATTAATACTACAGAGACATATGTGAGGGGTGATGACTGGTGTAAAGAGGAGATTCCTACATATGACTACCCAGGTGAGTAGTAACCACTAAATGCAGAGAAGTCACAGATTCTTCTCAGTCCCCAGCTGTGGCTTCTTTATCGATGGTGTAGTCCGGCCGTATCATAAGTGTGTGATGACCATTTTGTCTCTAGACCACAACATTCTCCACCATTTGGTTATAAGTTTTCTATAGAACTTATATCCTGGAGGATCCACCTCCCCTCTGGGATTAGGAGATGCTGACCGTTACCTGCCCAGATCTGTAGACTACAAAGCCAAATGACAGCGGACGTAGAATGTGCTGACAAGTTAGAAAATCATTTGAAGAAAAATATTATAATGGACCTGTAAGAGAAAGTGGAGGGTAATGATGCTGTTGGCTTCCTAGATCCCTGATATCTTATTGGATGAATCTACCTTCTCTCCCTTCTGTGCTGCTGAATGTCTCATATGGTCCCTACAAGACCAGGTCCAGACTTTCTGACCAAACTTCACTTTTATGAATTACATTCAACATTAAATGTGCAGTGAGGCCAAGTGTGAATTTCTGTACAGTAACAGAGTTTCCCTTTATCCTGACTTTTCAATGTCTTTTAAAACCGACTACAGGATTGTGATAAACTACATAAAAACCATTACACCTGTGCCATGATATATCTCTAAGCTGTGAGGTTGATGGCTGTAATATACATTTATTCACACCTGCAGGAGATGTGTTGGCATGGCTCCAGCCCTGGTTTCATGGATTCACTCCACATCATAAATTATAATTTGTTTTTGATCTAAAGAAATTCAGATTACTGCACAATCTCTCCTGAAATAGGGAGCACTAATACTTTCTCTACTCTTATTTTTGACTATCTAATATTTCTTCTAGAAACTCATCTGACAGAAAATATTGACCCTTACGATAGTTTACACCAAAAAAAGAAAAAAAATACTATTCTTTAGGTTGCCAAGAGCCACCGAGCCACATACTGTAATTACTCCAGAGAACTTTGACTATTAGCTGCTCATTTATTACTGATGAAGACTGTTGAGTTTGATTATTTCAGTAGATGTTATTGTCTCTACTCACAGTTCTTGACTACAGTAGTCAGTTCCCAAAATACTGTGATAACCACTTCCTGCAGCCAGTTTTGTGTTTCTAATCAGGGCCCATTTTTCAAATCTGAGGGGTGTCACTTTGTCGTAATAATTTTGGAATTCTTCACAAAATATAAGCACCAATTTTTTCACTTTCACAAAGGGGAATAGCATACAGATGGACCTTACATTATTTTACAACTTCTCTTGAATCCGACAATACCCTATGTACGGTTGTACATTGCTGTCTGGGCACATTTCAGGGTTGAGAAGGGAAGGAGCGCCATTTAGCTATTTGAATACAGATCTTACTGGAATAGTTTGCAGACAGAATGTATTGTGAACAGTGTTTGTGACCACCTGGCAGCTCAAAAGATGGCCACCATGAACAGGCTTGGTGCTATCTACTTCATTTTCCAGATCCCAGGGATTGTCTTGCTCTTCACCCTTTAACCCCTTTACATGGATCTGAACTTACAGTCTTGAGCCACAGTGTTGCCTGCTGTTGTCAAAACAGGAAATAAATACACAAGCCGCGAGCTGAACATAGAGGACTGATCCAAAGGAAATATCTGTATCTGGCAGCTTCCTTCAATAAGCTATGGATATGGAGCTTTCCAATTAGCTGAATTAGGGAGCAGATTACTTCAGCTGGATAGCACACTCACCCATACTGCCAGAATAGATGGTACTAATGGTCCTAGGCACCCTAATCTTACTGGCTGGACCACTCCTACGTTATCCAGAGCTTCTGGTTCCAACATGTACTCCTTTACCAGCCATGCATGCCATTTGTTTAAGGACACGCCTGGTGACAAAAGCAGACATCGTAGGAGCAGATCCCAGAAGAGATGTTACACATCATCTGCAGAAGCCCTAATATGACAAAATTTCAGAAAACCAGAGCAGTAGAAATCCCCATAAAGTGACTCCATTTTGGAAATTATAGCCCGCAGAGAATTAATCTATTGCAGTAGTGACTATTTTGGATTCCACAGGCAATTTCTGGAAATTAGCACTCAGTGGATGTGGGAGAAAAAAAATCAAATGTGCCATTTTATTACTCAACAGACAGTGCCCAGATTGTGATCCAGGAGACACACACACCGTACATTAAGTGGGTTCTTCTCACTATAATAATGCCAAATAACATGAATCCTAAATGTGATTTGGGCACACTGCAAGGCTCAGAAGCGAGGGGGGATTTAGCTTTGGGAGAGTGGTTATTGGTTTATGGATTGCTTTATGGAAGGCATATTGCTTTTCAAGAGCCTTTGAGCCACTAATAATGTGGAAACCTCTGTTTTTCCACTGACATATGATGGACCTGAGTGGTGACTTGTTTTTTCTGAGATGAATAGACGTTTTTATTTGTATTATGTTCGTCTACATAACGTTTCTTTGTGGATTTTTATTTCATATTTGGGAGGCAGAATGAACTAATAGTTGAACACCACGCTCCACTTGTTCATCCTATGAGATTTTCTATTAGACTGTGAACTGTCATTGTCTTGGTGAAGAATTCAATATTTTTACATAACTTGCCATTTCTGCAGACAGTTTAAGTAGAAATGTTAAATGACATTCAAAGATATTTTATTCAAAAACAATAATTGGTTTTATTCTTGGCAGATGACTGTACCAGGAGATCAGAGGGACAGCTGACATCTTCAATTTTTAAATCAGATGATCTTGAGATCCCAGAGGATACAATTGAAGTGACTGCCATTACTCCAGATATACCATCATCCCTTCACAGCAAAGATCTGTCATCTGATCCTGTGAAACCGATTCTTTCTTCTGATTCTTTAGTGACAACTAAGGAAAATCAGAGTCATAAAATAAGTATTAAAAACGGAAATACTCCTAAATCAAAGAAGCCATTATCATGTTCAGAATGTGGGAAATGTTTTAACAGGAAATCAGATTTTGTTGTACATTATAGAACTCATACAGGGGAGAAGCCTTTTTCATGTTCAGAGTGTAGGACATTTTTAAGCCGGAAAGCGCATCTTGATCGCCACCAGAGAACCCACACAGGGAAGAAGCGCTTTTCATGTTCAGAATCTATGAAATGTTTTAATCAGAAATCAGATTTGGATAGGCACCAGAGAAGTCACACAGGGGAGAAGCCTTATTCCTGTTCAGAATGTCAGAAATGTTTTAGTCAGAAATCAAATTTGGATAGTCACCAGAGAACCCACACAGGGGAGAAGCCTTTTTCCTGTCCAGAATGTGGGAAATGTTTTAAACAGAAATGCCATGTTGTTAAACACCAAAGAACCCACACAGGGGAGAAGCCTTTCTCATGTTCAGAATGTGGGAAATGTTTTAACAATAAATCAAATTTGGTTACACACCAGAGAACTCATACAGGGGAGAAACCTTTTTCATGTTCAGAATGTGGAAAATGTTTTAGCAGTAAATCAGAGATTGTTATGCACCAGAGAATCCACACAGGGGAGAAGCCTTTTTCATGTTCAGAATGTGGGAAATGTTTTACACAGAAACCAGATTTGGTTAAGCACCAGAGAACCCATACAGGGGAGAAGCCATTTTCATGTTCAGAATGTGGGAAATGTTTTACACGGAAACAGCATCTTCATAGCCACCAGAGAACCCGCTATTCATGCATTTCACCACCTGCGTTCCATAATGAAACATTAATGTAGCAGGCTTTAGAACATTTTTTGTCACACAAGGATAATAAAAAATAGTATAATCCTAGAGATCTAGATAGTGGAGAAACAAAAATAATTTATAATGGGTGGAAACATTTAAAGTGAAAAGTGGGGCTTAGGCATGGTCCAGAATGAACCTAGTATCTCTTCAAGATATCCTCTGTTCCTAAATATCCTCCTCATGTCACAGGACTGATTTCTAGATTCCGAGAGACTGGAGCAATTTCTCCTTGTCAAGAAACCCGATTATATCTTAATTACCCAGACGACTATTTTTTTAGCAAACCAAGAAGAATATGCTGTTATCTACAGTTGTGCTCAAAAGTTTATATACCCCAGCAGAATTTTTGCTTTCTTGGCCTTTTTTCAGAGAATATTAATGGTAACACCAAAACTTTTTCTACACTCATGGTTAGAGGTTGGGTGAAGCCATTTAATGTCAAACTATTGTGTTTTCTCTTTTTAAATCATAATGACAACCCAAAATATCCAAATGACCCTGATCTAAAGTTCCCATACCCCATTTCTTAATACCGTGTATTGCCCCCTTTAACATCAGTGACAGCTCAAGTCTTTTGTGGTAGTTGTGGATGAGGTTCTTTATTTTCTCAGATGGTAAAGCTGCCCACTCTTCTTGGCATAAAGCCTCCAATTTCTGTAAATTCCTGAGATGTCTATCATGAAATGCGTGCTTGAGATCTCCCCAGAGTGGCTCAATGATATTGAAGTCAGGAGACTGAGGTGGCCACTCCTGAACCTTTACTTTGTTTTGCTGTAGCCAATGATAGGTCGACTTGGCTTTGTGTTTTGGATCATTGTAGTGTTGGAACGTCTAAGTACGTCCCATGTGCAGCTTCCAGGCTGATAAGTGCAAATTTGCCTCCAGTATTTGCGGATAACGTGCTGCATTCATTTTTCCTTCAACTTTGACCGAGTTTACTGTGCCTTTGTAGCTAAAAAAAAACAAACCCAAAACATCAGCGATCCATCTCCGTGCTTCACAGTAGGAATGGTGTTCCTTTCATCATAGGCCTTTTTAACCTCTCTCCAAATGTAACATTGATGGTTGTGGTCAAAAAGTTCAAATTTTGCCTCATCACTCCAAATAACCTTGTTCCAGAAGTTTTGAGGCTTGACTCTGTGCTGTTTTGCATATTGTAGGCAAGATACCTTGTGGCATTAGCGCAGTAATGGCTTTCTCCCGGCAACTCAACCATGCAGACCATTTTTCTTCAAGTGCCTTGTTATTGTGCATCTTGAAACAACCACACTTCTAGTTTTCAGAGTCCTGTATTTCAGCTGATGTTATTTGTGGGTTTTTCTTTACATCCCGAACAATTTTCCTGACAGTTGTGGATGACATTTTTCTTGGTCTGCCTGACCATGATTTTGTTTTTACAGAGCCCCTAATTTTCCATTTGTTAATCACAGTTTGAACGCTATTGACTGGCATTATCAATTCTTTGGATATATTCTTGTATCCCTTTCCTGTTTTATAGAGTTCAGTTAACTTTTCCCTTAAATCCGTTGACAATCCTTTTGCTTTCCCCATGACTCACAATCCAGAAACGTCAGTGGCTGGATGAAAGATGCATGAGTCTGTCTGGATCCCAGAAACTCACTCCGCTTTTATGCACACACTCTGATTACAAGCAAACAGGTCACATGTGAGGATGTTACCTTTAGTAGCCATTCAAACCCATTTGTGTCAACTTCTGTGCATGTTATCAGGCCAATATCACCAGGGTATGTGAACTTTTGATCAGGGTCATTTGGTTCTTTTGGGTTGTCATAATGATTTAAAAAGCGAAAATACAGTACTTTGACAATAAGGCCGGGATCACACATGCGAGGAAATTGTCCGACACTCGCATGAGAAATCCCAGCTCTGAGGCCGGCACTCGGGAGTGGAGTGTGCGACTGCATGTAGTTATATGCAGCCGCTCGCTCCACTCCCGAGTGCCGGCGCCTGAGCTGGGATTTCACATCTGAGTGTCGGACGATTTCCTCGCATGTGTGATCCTGGCCAAAATGTCTTCACCCAACCGCTAACTATAAGTGGAGAAAAGGTTTTGGTGTTATCATTCATATTCTCTGAAAAAATGGCCAAGAAAGCAAAAATTCTGCTGGGGTATGAAAACTTTTGAGCGCAACTGTATACTTTTGCTTGTGTAAGCCTGTAATATTGACTTGTAAGTTGATATTTCAGATAATATAGTGTGCACTTATCTTTGATGACTAGTGATGTTTGCTGATGTGCTAATTATACATTGTATTATGGAGCCAGTTTGTTGACTTCTAAAGCAAGGGAAAAACTATGCAAAAAGATTAAAGGGAATCTGTCACCCCAAAAATGCCATATCAAGTAAAGATATGGCTGAATAGAGCGTCCCATAACTAAGCTAACGGTGGGTATCATATATCATGATACCCCTGTTTTCATAGCAAAATATCTTTGTAAAGTTGGTGATTGAACGTGTCAATCGTGGTCAGGTCAGGAGGGCGGCGGTTTTCATGTCCTCCCCCGCCACTCGTCATATGTTTCGTATCGCCGTCTGTGAATACCACAGACGGCGTTAGTTTCCCTCAATTGCGCAATTCAAAATTCTGCCGGCGCATGCGCAGTATGCTTTACCCAGCAGTGGGCAAAGCATAAAATGACTACAGCGCATGCGCTAGTATTTCCTTGCCCCAGAAAATCCTGCTTGCCTTGGACGACTTCCGGGGCAAGGAAATACTAGCGCATGCGCTGTAGTCATTTTATGCTTTGCCCACTGCTGGGCAAAGCATACTGCGCATGCGCTGGCAGAATTTTGAATTGCGCAATTGCGAGAAACTAACGCCGTCTGTGGTATTCACAGACGGTGATACAAAACATATGACGAGGAGCGGGGGTGGAGGAGGACATGAAAACCGCCGCCCTCCTGACCTGACCACCGTGATTGACACGTTCAATCACCAACTTTACAAAGGTATTTTGCTATGAAAACGGGGGTATCATGATATATGATACCCACCGTTAGCTTAGTTATGGGACGCTCTATTCAGCCATATCTTTACTTGATATGGCATTTTTGGGGTGACAGATTCCCTTTAAATAATCTAATAATGCTACTTGATCTCATCGCCATTGTTCCCCTTATCTGTGATATTAGACTGAAGGACACTTGTTAAATCTAAAAATAGGTTACATGCCTCTGTATAAAGAGATTCAGAGACAGAGAGATTGAGTGAGTCAGCCAGAGATTCAGCCAAGACCTCAAAAGGACGAAAGACAGGACAGCAGCCAATTCATCATGGCACCATCATGAGGGTCACAGATCTATCATTCTACAGGAAACAACCTAGGGGTTTTCAGCCTGGGTTGGAAGAATACAGATCTGCTCCATTGACCATTGCTGAACCATGGATACGATTGGAAAGTGCCAGGATTGGGACCCCTTGGTTCCATGGAGATGATCGGAGAAGCCAGGTTGTTATACTCCAATTAACTGGCTTTGTACTTCAATGGACTGTTGTCTCTCTACGCTTGTCGTTACCTCCTCTCTGTGTGCGTGTCACAGGTGGAGTAGGCGACCATGGGAGCTCTGAAATAACAGCCGCCATTATCCCGGTGAGTCAGTGGAAGGGTGAGACTCTGTCATGTGCACCTTTTTGGGGCATTTTGCTGGGACTGTTCTACGTGTTATCTGCCTGTTTTGTAGTTCAATAAAGCATTGCCACACTGTTTTACCCTCACCCTGTGTTGTCTGAGTAGCGTTACGCCCACATTAAAAGGAGAGTGGGCGTTCAGCGGGACAATCCCCGGTCCATGCGGTTCTGGCTAGCGGACCTGGGTGCCCACCGACCCTCCGTGTCCCCACACTCCTCAATCGAAGAAATTGGCCTTTAGGGATCCTCTTTTTGAGTGGTTTTGGATGATTGCTTTCCCATAATAAAACTTTATACGGGGGCATGGCCTGCACTCAGTCCATGCAGCAGTAAGACTGAGCTCCATGGGAAAAACATAAAAAAGCTACAATAAAGCAGACTACCGAAGAAAATAAGTGGCCATCCAGGTTTATAAACCCTCCTTGACTACAATGATCCTGCCCATGTGTCCCAAAGACCCCAAAGGAGAAAGAGATTCCCTCAAGAAAGTTGCGGCCTTCAGCAAGCTTCTTCAGCCTTAAGGTACTGCCACACTACACAATCCCGCTAGCGATCTCGTTAGCGTCGCATACTAATAAGATCGCTAGCGGGATTGTTTCTATATCGCTAGTAGCTACCTAATTTAGCGATATCGTTAAGGACGCTATCGCGGTTAGCGATCTCCTTAACGACTTTAGCGGTACAAAAGTACCGCTAAATCGCTAAAAAAGGTGCCACACTCAGCGATATATACTTACCCAGCGGGACGCTGACGATCAGAATAGGGTCCGGAACGATCAGGACGACGGACGAGATCACAGCAGGGGCCACGTCGCTGGTAGATGCCGCACACAACAACATCGCTAACGGGATCGCTAAATAGTGACGTTTTTTAGCGATCCCGTTAGCGATGTTGTTTAGTGTGGCATACCCTTAAGGGTAAAGTACAGTGTGGCCTGAGAGACCCACAGGACAAAGGGAAGGCTCTAACCCCTCTCCAGGGTCCTGTCCAAGACCCATTTCCAGCGCTACCAACACATAATAACAGCTGCCTGAAAAAAGAAGATAGGACATCAAAGCACACACACTCAGAGAGTGGTGCAAGAGAGGGGAGAAGATGCTCTTAGATGCTTGAGCCCACCTCTCCAGACTCCTGTGATCCTGCAGTCACACCGATCAAGCAAAGCAAGGCACTGTCAGGGAGCTGGGCTAAGCCGCTTACTTTAAAGTCGGAGGCACAGTCTGCTCCCCCATAACAGCCGCAGACAAGACATGGATCTTTACAGCAAGCAGGGGAAGGGATGACATCAGGCAGCTCCTCATGGAGCATGAGTCAGCAAGCAGAGGACAGCAGCTACAAGCAGACTGTCTGATGACTCATTCTGTACACAATCCTCAGGCACAAGTGAGGACAGTACAGATGGCAGCTTTCAGACAGGGAACAGAAATGGAAGTACAGACCCCTCTAAAACAAATTTTTAAAAGAAAAACACTGGGATCAAGCAGTGCCTTACTTAAAGGGGCAGCAGAGGAGTTTTTTGACCAAGATGAAGAAGATTGTGAATACTCATCTCCCTCAAATAGTGAAAACAAGCAGAGAATACAGAGAATAAGAAGGGATTTTAGTGACTCACCTAATGTAAAATCATCAGCATACCAGCAGAAAAAATGAGGCTGAAGTTGGTTTCTTATTCGTTCAGTTTCTTATTCGGAGCTGAAGTTGGTTTCTTATTTGTCAGTTTCTTATTCGTCAAATTTTTCTTTTCTTTTTTTTATAGGTTTAACAACAAAAAATAATAATCACAATAATAAAAAACAATGCAGTGAGGTGCCCTGATGTGAATACACTTAAAATCAGCGCCAAAAATTATAAAACTGGCACAAAAATGGGCGTTAATGAAAGGGTTAAATGACTTTGGGCCACTGATATGACACTGCAGACATATAGAATAGGGCGCCCCACATTAAACCCAGGTCCCTCCAGCCTGGCCCAAATGGGTTCTTGGCATCAGAATTGGCATCAAAGTGGGCACACCGTTGATTTTTACAGGTTTGAATAAGTGATGTTTTTAAGGGTTAAATGACTTTGGGCCACTGATCTCACACTAAGAATACACACATAGTCATGCCCCGCATCAAACCCAGGTCCCTCCAAACTGGCCCAAATGGGTTCTGGGCATCAGAATTGGCATCAAAATGGGCAGTCAATTTTCACAGATTTGAATAAGTAACAGATGTTTTTCATGGGTTAAATGACTTTGGGCCACTGATCTCACACTAAGAATACACAGATAGTGATGCCCTGCATCAAACCCAGGTCTCTCCAGCCTGGCCCAAATGGATTCTGGCATCAGAATTGGTATCAAAGTGGGCAAAGAGCCCATTTTCACAGATTTGAATAAGTAACAGATGTTTTTAAGAGGTTAAATGACTTTGGGCCACTGATCTCACACTATGAGTACACAGATAGTGATGCCCTGCATCAAACCCAGGTCCCTCCTGCCTGGCCCAAATGGGTTCTGGGCATCAGAATTGGCATCAAAGTGGGCAACAGCCAATTTTCACAGATTTAAATAAGTAACAGATGTTTTTAAAGGGTTTAAATGACTTTGGGCCACTGATCTCATTCCTCCCTTAGATCCCCCATAATGGCTGTGTGGCCCTCCAAAGAAATGCCACCCCACACCATTAATGACCCACTGCCAAACCTGTCATGCTGAAGGATGTTGCAGGCAGCAGGTTCACACTCGGCACATGTGACAGTCTGGAGACGCTGTGGAGAGCGATCTGCTGCCTGCAACATCCTTCAGCATGACCGTTTTGGCAGTGGGTCAGTAATGGTGGAGGGTGGTATTTCTTTGGAGGGCTGCACAGCCCTCCATGTGCTTGTCAGAGGTAGCCTGACTGCCATTAGGTACAGAGATGAGATCACCAGACCCCTTGTGAGACCATATGCTTGTGCGGTTGGCCTTGGGTTCCTCCTAATGCAGGACAATGCCAGACCTCATGTGGCTGGAGTCTGTCAGCAGTTCCTGCAAGATGAAGGCATTGAAGCTATGGACTGGGAGTCCCGTTCCCCAGACCTGAATCCGATTGAGCACATCTGGGACAGCATGTCTTGCTCCATCCACCAATGTCACGTTGCAGCACAAACTGTCCAGGAGTTGACGGATGTTTTAGTCCTGGTGTGGGAGGAGATCCCTCAGGAGACCATCCACCGCCTCATCAGGAGCATGCCCAGGCATTGTAGGGAGGTCATACAGGCACGTGGAGGCCACACACACTACTGAGCATCATTTTGACTTGTTTCCATTTTCATTTTGGGGGTCTCTCCAAATCCAGGCCTCCATTGGTTCCAAAATTTGATTTCCATTGATGATTTTTGTGTGATTATGTTGACAGCACATTCAACTTTCTACACAACAAAGAATTCAATGAGAATATTTCATTCATTTAGATCTAGGATGTGTTATTTAAGTGTCCCCTTTATTTTTTTTGAGCAGTGGATATATACTAGCTATGAACCAGTTCTACGCCCGGGTGGCAAGCATTTTTATTGTCATATGGTCTTGTCACGCTGTATAGCAGATATATATATATATGTGATGTCAGTAATCTATATCAAAAGGGCAACATACTATATAACATGCGCATAGATATATGATAACATAGAATTACCTGACAATGTCCAGTGGGTCAATACGGAATCCGTTATACGCTGTCTCCGGCTAGAGGGTGACCGGGGTCTATGCTGACCCTAAACTGGGGTCCTAACTAATCCTCTACCTGGAGGTACTGTTAAAGGTACAGAGGTCCAGGCCACCAGCGTAAACCCTGTCTCCTATCAATCCCTGCCAACTGTAATCTAGTCCTAAGAAGGACCCTGATTACCACCAAAGGGAATGAACAGGTAACGGTTAATGAACAGAAAGACATACAAAAAAGACAAGAAATAAAGTAAATAAAGTCTTACATACAACACTCACACACAGTAGGAACACCTAAGGTCTCAGAGATAAACTATAAGCTGTAAGAGTAAAAACAACTAAGGAGCTCTTAGCTTAAATATTCTCAGAACCGATCCAGTCTGCTAGACTACATGAATGCTTTCACCGGCATCTAACAAGCAGACTGGCAGGTATATGAAGGAATCTAATTAGAACATAATCAAAAGCAGCCGGGCGAGGCTGGACCTAGTCTTAGCAAAGAGCTAGGTAAAATTAACTCCCTCATTACCAAACACAAAGAAACAGCAACTCAGCTGTGAGAAGTCAGAGTGTGTAATCGCGACGATCCTCGTGGCGATACACCCATAACAGTACCTCCCCCTCTACGAGGGGACTCCGGACCCTCAGGGCCAGGTCTGCCCGGGTGAGTTGTGTGAAAGGTCCGAACCAATCGATCTGCGTTAACATCAGACGCAGGGACCCACGTCCTCTCCTCAGGACCATACCCCCTCCAATGAACCAAGTACTGAAGGGATCGGCGACTGAGACGTGAGTCAATGATTTTCGACCCATGAAATTCCACGTTATCATTGACCACCACTGAAGGAGGAGGTAGAGGTGACGGTATGACTGGTGCCACATACTTTTTAAGTAATGACTTGTGAAACACATTATGAATTTTAAACGTAGGAGGGAGGTCCAGACGAAATGCCACAGGATTAATTATGGAACTGATCCTGTACGGCCCGATGAATCTGGGACCCAACCTCCAGGAGGAAACTTTAAGTTTTATATTCCTGGTAGACAACCAAACCAGATCGTTCACCTTCAGATCTAGACCAGAAACTCTCCCCCTATCAGCCATCCGTTTGTAACGGTTCCCCGTAACCTTCAGTCTTAACCGATCTGGAACTATCAGTCTCCCTGGAAGTCCCACAGGGGCGTCCCCCTGAGCCCCCAATACCTCCCCCTCAAGCTCAGAGCATACAGCTGACACTACAACTCCCTCCTGAGGAATAGGAACCGGATCATCCGTCTTCCCGGCCCCTGGGAAAGTACGAGATAAGGCATCAGGAAGCAACTTTATTGAGCAGTCATATGCGCGATGAGGAGGTAACTCTTTACACCCCTCCTCTGAGAACATCTCCCCAAAGTCCTCCAGAAAAGGAGACAAAGTCCTAGGCACAACCGCACCGATGACCGTGCTCATGCAGTTATTCCTGCAAAATTCACCCCACTGGCTTATCTTTCTGGATTGCCAATCAATCACTGGGTTATGTTTAGCCAACCAAGGAAGTCCCAACACAATAGGAGTAGTAGACCCTCCAACACATAACAAGACAATTGCTCTTTATGTATTGCCCCTACTCGAAGATCTATGTTATGAACAGCTTGTACCAAGCTACCTTGACCGAGAGGTCTAGAATCAATAGAGACTATAGGGACCGGTTTGGCCAATACACTCAGTTGCATACCATGCGCCTGGGCAAACCGAGCGTCCACCAGATTAGCCCCGGACCCACTATCAAGAAAAACAGAAATCCTCTCAGTTCTAGTACCAATCACCACCTCCGCAGGCACGAGAAACTGAGAGGGATTTGGGGACGAAATACACACTCCCAGGTTAACTCCTTTGCTCAAAGAGGCCCGGGATGGACACCCCCCAACAAAATGTCCCTCTCTCCCGCAAAAGAAACACCTTCTAGTATTGCGGCGCACCGCCGATTCCCTCCTACAAAAAGATGTCCCTCCCAACTGCATGGGTTCCTCAGAACAGACATGGGGAACCTCAGTATAAGGACTTTAGTAGTAGGTGGAGTCATCACGGGAGGCGGAGTTACCTCGCGTCTTCCCCGAATTCGTCTATCAATGCGAATAGCGAGGGCCATAGCAGCCTCCAGTGATAGAGGAGAATCATACTGAGCCAACACATCCTTTAATTTGTCAGACAACCCTTGACAAAACTGGCTCCTAAGAGCTGGGTCATTCCACTGAGTATCTGTTGCCCATCTACGGAACTCAGAAGAATATTCCTCCGCTGGACGATTTCCTTGCCGTATTTTACGTAACTTTGTTTTAGCAAGGGAAACTCGATCCGGATCATCATATACCAGACCCAGGGCAGTAAAAAATCGATCCACTGACTGGAGATCTGGGGAGCCTGGAGGAATAGAGAACGCCCAAGATTGAGGGTCCCCTTGTAAGAGTGAGATAACAATTCCCACCCTCTGCTCTTCACTCCCAGATGACCGAGGCCGCAGCCGAAAGTACAATTTACATGCCTCCCGGAAAGTAAAAAATTTGTCCCGCCCACCAGTGAACCTGTCCGGGAGAGAAACCTTAGGTTCAGATCTGGTTTGCTCCGGGGAGACAAAACCTTGGACTTAATGTCTGCAAACTCCATGGACAACCCCTGCAACTGCCGGGCCAGCTGGGCTACTGGATCCATGACAGCTGGGGAGAATCTTTAGTATGGCCGGTGAAAATGTCACGCTGTATAGCAGATATATATATATATATGTGATGTCAGTAATCTATATCAAAAGGGCAACATACTATATAACATGCGCATAGATATATGATAACATAGAATTACCTGACAATGTCCAGTGGGTCAATACGGAATCCGTTATACGCTGTCTCCGGCTAGAGGGTGACCGGGGTCTATGCTGACCCTAAACTGGGGTCCTAACTAATCCCTCTACCTGGAGGTACTGTTAAAGGTACAGAGGTCCAGGCCACCAGCGTAAACCCTGTCTCCTATCAATCCCTGCCAACTGTAATCTAGTCCTAAGAAGGACCCTGATTACCACCAAAGGGAATGAACAGGTAACGGTTAATGAACAGAAAGACATACAAAAAAGACAAGAAATAAAGTAAATAAAGTCTTACATACAACACTCACACACAGTAGGAACACCTAAGGTCTCAGAGATAAACTATAAGCTGTAAGAGTAAAAACAACTAAGGAGCTCTTAGCTTAAATATTCTCAGAACCGATCCAGTCTGCTAGACTACATGAATGCTTTCACCGGCATCTAACAAGCAGACTGGCAGGTATATGAAGGAATCTAATTAGAACATAATCAAAAGCAGCCGGGCGAGGCTGGACCTAGTCTTAGCAAAGAGCTAGGTAAAATTAACTCCCTCATTACCAAACACAAAGAAACAGCAACTCAGCTGTGAGAAGTCAGAGTGTGTAATTGCGACGATCCTCGTGGCGATACACCCATGACAGGTCTCCCATCCTGGTATGTGCTGCTGCCCTCCTATCCTGGTATGCATGGCACCCCTCATCCCTATCCTGGTATTTGTGGACCCATCACCCCCACCCAATCCTGGTATGCTGCTGCCCTCCTATCCTGGTATGCATGGTACCCCCTCTTCCCTATACTGGTATGTATGGTTCCCTCACCCTCCAATCTTGGTTTGCATAGTACCCCGTCATCCCTATCATGGTATGCATGGTCCCCTCACCCCCCAATCCTGGTATGAATGGACCCTCACCCCACCAATCTTGGTATGCATGGTCCCCTCACCCCCCAATCCTGGAATGCATGGTCCCCTCATCCCCCAATCCTGGTATGCATGGTCACCTCACCCCCCAATCCTGGTATGCATGGTTCCCTCAGCCCCCCAATCCTGGAATGCATGGTCATCTCACCCCCCAATCCTGGTATGCATGGTCACCTCACCCCCCCCCAATCCTGGTATGCATGGTGACCTCACCACCTATACTAATATGCATGGTCCCCTCACCCCCCAATCCTGGTATGCATGGTCATCTCACCCCCCAATCCTGGTATGTATGGTCCCCTCACCCCCCAATCCTGATATGCATGGTAAACTGCACACATACCAAAAAATATATATACAGTATATACTCACCTTTCTTCCTTGTGCTCCAGCGCTGTCTGTTGTGAATACGCTGGAGGCGACTTCTGAGCTGGGGCTCTCCCTCAGGTGGTTGCTGAGGGTAATGAACTAATTACTGAATGGCCTTCAGCTGGCTCTGAATGGTATGATATAAGTAACCTGAGTTCCCATCAGCCTTGCCTGTAATCAATTGTTCCTCCTGGTCTTGCTTGGAGCACAGCTTGATTTCCTGCTCTCATACAGATAAGTGTTTGCTGTTGGATTTTCACTGCTGGTTTGCTGCTTGCAGTGGACTGCAGCCTGGTCCCCCTTGTGTTTGCACTTTTGCTTTGTTCCTTTGTCTCTTTTTATTTGCCGAGTTGCTGTTTGTTACACCAGAGATCTGATTTAGGTGGTTGAGATTTTTTGATCTCAGGATTTTTATTAATCAGAAGTGTTGGTATTTTTGTCAGGGGTTTTTTGGGTTGCAGTCAGAATTCTTTCCTATACTTTTCTATCTAGACAGATTGGGCCCTAGCGTTTGCTCATTCTATTTTCTGTCTGTGTCCGTGTTTTCTTCTTGTCTAACCGCCATTACATGTTTGGGGGCTTCCTATTTCTTTGGGACTCTGCTCCGGGTCAGATAGCATTCATCTTTCTGCCTTTAGGTGTAGCTATCTCTCCGGCTGTGACGAGGCGTCTAGGATCACCGTAGGTACGCTCCACGGCTACTTCTAGTGTGGCGGTTAGTTTAGGTTACTGCAATCCAATAGTTTACAGCCTTTCTGGTGTATTGCTACTTTGGCTATTTTTTGCAGTTTCTCCTCCGCTACCAAAACATAACACACACGGCTCTGGTCCGTACACCTCGTACACACACGGCTCCGCTCCGTACACCTCATACACACAGCTCTGCTCCGTACACCTCGCACACCCGCGTCTTCGCTCCGTACACTTCGTACACACGGCTGTGCTACGTACACCTCGTACACACACGGCTCCACTCCGTACACCTCGTACACACACGGCTCTGCTCCGTACACCTCGTACACACAGGGTTCCGCTCCGTACACCTCGTACACACACGGCTCCACTCCGTACATCTTGTACACACTGCTCCGCTCCGTACACTTGTATACACGAGGCTCCGCTCTGTACACCTCTACACACATGACTCCGCTCCGTACATCTCGTACACACACGGCTCTGCTCCGTACACCTCGTACACACGCGTCTCCTCTCCGTACGCTCATACACACAAGGCTCTTCTCCGTACACCTCGTACACACACGGCTCCGCTCCGTACAGCTCGTACACACACGGCTCCGCTCCGTACACCTCGTACACACGAGGCTCCGCTCCGTACACCTCGTACACACACGGCTCCGCTCCGTACATCTCGTACACACACGACTTGGCTCCGTACACCTCGTACACACACGGCTCCGCTCCGTACAACTCGTACACACACGGCTCTGCTCCGTACACCTCGTACACACACAGCTCCGCTCCGTACGCTCGTACACATGAGGCTCCACTCCATACACACACGGCTCCGCTCCTTACACCTCGTACACACACGGCTCTGCTACATCCACCCTGTAAACCCCTCCTGACCCCACACATAAACTTCCCTTCAACCAGCACAGCAGAGTCCTGCATGCAGGAAGAGGAGGAGCTTGCCGTGTGCTCTGTCTGAAGCTGCCTGGAGAGAGCTCCTTGCAGGGAGAGGTTTTTTTTTCCCTGGACTACCTGCCTGCCCTCTCCCAGAAAGAGAGACTTTTCCCTGGGACTGAGCTCCGGGGCTGGGCCCCTGGCTCCCACCCCCCAGCAAAGCCGGCTGGGGGTGGGAGGCCTAACATACCAACAGGAGGCCATACCATCTAGCCAGTCCCAGGGAGGATGGTGAGGAAAAAGCCCTCGGGGGGCCGCACGACCCCAGGGACCAAAACCCCTGAGGCTGGGACCGTGGCGGTTCCTCCTCCCGGAGGAGGAGCAGAGGCGGCCAGCGGAGGTGCGGTGGTGGAGCCCCCAACATCTGGGGTTCCAAGGCGGCAGGGGAGCCTGTCACCACCTATGGCTCCCGCATCCACGCGCACCTCTGCGAATACGAGGAGGCCGCCAAACAGCTGAGGAGACTCCAGGAGGAGTTGAAGGGAGCACGCGTGACTGCAAAGAACAAGCTCCCTGCCTCAAGGAGAGCAGAGGTCTCTGCCATGGTGGAGAGGCTGAAGGGGTCCATTAAGGCTCTGGAACAGCGGAGAGCAGAGATCCTGGCAGGAAGCGGCCCCTTCGAGGAGAAACGAAGGAACGATGACCGGTTCAGGGCCCTGACCGGTGGGTCTCCTGGGGGGTCAGGAGGCCCCAGCCAGGTGGAGGAGGAGAAGGAGGAAGATGGCGGCTGTGAGGCATCTGCGCCAGTCCCACCTGAAGACCTGGTGAGTGTAAACGCCCAGGTATCATGCAGTGGGATAGCCCCCGAGCAAGTGGCCCTCCCACCGAACTCCAATAATTCGGAGGAAAGTGGGAGCGAGGGGAGGATGGAGAAAGTGGTAGCAGCAGTGAGGGGGGCTGCCTCATCCTGCAATAAGTGCGGCAGATCGAGTTCCCAGCATGGTTTGGCAAGCTGTTGTTTGGGGATGAGATCTGCGAGGATGGGGCAACCGGGAAGGGGAAGAAAAGAGAAAAAAAACCAAGGTCACCACCATAGACAAATTTGTCTATGCTCCCCTTCCTGGGGCCCCCCTGTCCTGTTGTGTGGAACCCGCTACTCACCCCGGCTCGGGCCCTGTGGTGGGTTCGCAGCAAGGGAGTGGGGAGAGGAGAGTCTGCCCGGGCCTGCGTGCCATGTCTAGTGGTGGCAGCTCGGACTCAGGCAGCGATATGGAGAGTGTTGATGCCGGTATTGTTGATGGTGGTGGTGCTCAGGCCCAGTCCTCTGTGGCAGCGGGTGCTGTCCCAGCACCTGGAGTCGGTACAGCTGGGGCCGCATCTCCGGCGGCGAGAGCTGGGGTCTCTGGGCCCCCCACTCGCGGATCCGCTAAGACTGAATCACTTTTGGGGGTCCAGATGTCACGGGTGTGTCGCTGCGAAGATCGTCGCGATTGCACACCCTGACTTCTCACAGCTGAGTTTCTGGTGCTGGGTGTTTTTCGGCAGAGAGGGAGTTAATTCTTCATCTCTCTGTGCTGGACTAGACCATCCTCGCTCAGCTGCAATTAATGTTGTCATAATTGGTTTCCTTCAAATACCTGCCTGTCTGCTGGGGAAGTGTCGGTGAAAGCATTCATGCAGACCAGCAGAGCGGATCGTTGTATGGTGAAGGCTGAAGTTAAGAGTACCTGTGTGGTCTTTTTCCCCTCCTCGCTTTATCATTTATCTCCGTACCCGTTGGTGTCCCCTCTGTTTCCTGTGGTGTGATTTTTGTATGCAAGGTGGATTTTAGTTTACCCCTTGTACTGTCTCGTTCGTTTATTACTGTGTTTAGGCATATACCTACCAGTCCCCGGTGTGTGATCAGGGTCCTTCTCAGGACTAGATCACTGAGGTTCAGGGATCCTCAGGAGGTAGGGATTACGCTGGCGGCCTGGACCTCTGTACCATCAACAGTACCTCCAGGTAGAGGGATTAGTCAGGACCCCAGCTTAGGGTCAGCATAGACCCCAGACCTCCTGTATGCAGTAACAGCGTGACATTTTCACCAACCCTTTAAAGATTTTCTCCAGTCACCATGGATCCAGTAGTCAGTCTAGCTCGGCAGTTGCAGAGTCTGTCCATGGAGCTGGTGGGCGTTAAGTCCAAGGTTTTGTACCCACCGGAGCAGGCCGGACCTGAACCTAAAGTAGCTCTCCCTGACAGATTCACTGGGGGCGGGAAAAGTTTTTTGCTTTCCGGGAGGCATGTAAATTGTACTTTCGGCTGCGACCCCGGTCATCTGGGAGTGAGGAACAAAGGGTGGGGATTGTCATCTCGCTCCTACAAGGAGACCCCCAATCCTGGGCGTTCGCTCTCCCCCCGGGCTCCCCAGCTCTCCAGTCAGTGGATGGGTTTTTTATGGCTCTGGGTCTTGTGTATGATGACCCGGATCGGGTCTCCCTTGCTGAATCTAAGTTACGTAGGATCCAGCCGGGAGATCGTCCGGCAGAGGAATTCTGTTCGGAGTTCCGTAGATGGGCCACGGACACCCAGTGGAATGACCCGGCTCTTAGGAGCCAGTTTTGTCAAGGTTTATCTGACAAATTAAAGGATGTGCTGGCACAGTATGACCCTCCCACGTCACTGGAAGCCGCTATGGCCCTTGCTATTCGTATTGACAGACGTCTTCGGGAGAGGTGCGGGGTAACTTCGCCCCCTGTGATGACTCCACCTTCCTCAAGGGTCCCTTATATGGAGCTTCCCCTGGTCAGTCCAGAGGAGCCTATGCAATTAGGAGGGACATCATTACGGGGAAGGGGATCGGTGGGGCGCCACAAAACAGGAGGTTGTTTCTTCTGTGGAAAAAAGGGACATTTTATTAGGGGTGTCCATCCCGTCCTTTGCAGAGTGAGAAGTCGCCGGAAAACTATTGATCCCAGATTGTGTGGTGGACGGCAATCTGGGAGTAAGTATTTCGTCCCTAAGTTCGTCTCAGTTTCTCGTACCGGCGGAGGTGGTGGTGGGTGCGAGAACTGAGAGGATATCTGTTCTTCTGGATATTGGTTTCGGGGCTAACCTGGTGGATGCTCGCTTTGCCCGGGTTCAAGGTATGCGATTGAGTGTGTTGACTAAACCCGTCCCCATATTCTCGATCGACGCCAGACCTCTCGGTCAGGGAAGTTTTTTGCAAGCAGTGCTTAACATAAATCTTCAAGTGGGGGCGTTACATAAAGAACTGTTGTCTTGTTATGTGTTGGAGGGTCTTCCCACTCCTATAGCGCTGGGCCTTCCTTGGTTAACTAAGCATAACCCGGTTATTGATTGGCAATCCAGAGAGATAAGCCAATGGAGTGAATTCTGTAATAAAAACTGCATGAATACAGTCATTGGCGCGGTCGCTCCTAGGGCTTTACCTCCATTTCTGGTGAACTTTGAGGATGTATTCTCGGAGAAAGGGTGTCAAGAACTACCTCCTCATCGCGAGTATGACTGTTCTGTTAACCTGCTCCCTGGGGCCAAGTTACCGAAATCTAGGTTGTATAACCTTTCTGGTCCTGAGAGACAGGCCATAAAGGATTATATTTCAGAGAGTCTGGCTAAGGGCATATTAGACCTTCATCTTCCCCGGTGGCCGCGGGGTTCTTCTTTGTGAAAAAAAAAGATGGAGGCCTACGCCCTTGCCTGGATTTCCGTGAGCTTAATCGGATTACGATCCGAGATCCGTATCCGCTCCCACTTATTCCCGATCTCTTCAATCAGATCGTGGGTGCCAAATGGTTCTCTAAGTTGGATCTCAGGGGGGCGTACAATCTGATTAGGATGAAGGAGGGGGATGAGTGGAAGACGGCGTTTAACACTCCGGAGGGCATTATGAGAACCTTGTCATGCCATTTGGTCTGAGTATTGCCCCGGCGGTGTTTCAACACTTTGTAAATGACATCTTTCGCCACCTAATGGGACAGTTTATGGTCATATATCTGGATGATATCTTAATTTACTCGCCGGATCTTGTGTCTCATCAGGAGCATGTTAGGCAGGTGTTACAGATCTTGCGGGATAATAAACTTACGCCAAATGGGAGAAGTGTGTGTTCGCCGTACAGGAACTTCAGTTTTTAGGGTTCCTGGTGTCAGCATCCGGTTTTCGTATGGACCCTGGGAAAGTGCGGGCAGTTCTTGAGTGGGATCTGCCAGAGGGTCTTAAGGCATTACAACGTTTCCTGGGGTTTGCTAACTACTACCGGAAGTTCATTCGTAATTTTTCGTCCATAGTTAAACCTCTCACAGACATGACTAAAAAAGGGACGGATTTTTCAAAGTGGTTTGACAAGGCTTGTCAAGCGTTTTCCTCTTTGAAAAAATGTTTTGCTTCAGCACCCATACTTATTCAACCTGATGCGTCACAGCCGTTCATTGTTGAGGTGGACGCTTCCGAGGTAGGAGTGGGAGCAGTATTGTCACAAGGTTCGTCCCCTGGTAAATGGCATCCGTGCGCCTTCTTCTCTAAAAAATTGTCGTCCGCTGAGAGGAATTATGATGTCGGCAATAGGGAACTCTTGGCCATTAAGTTGGCTTTTGAGGAGTGGCGTCATTTTTTGGAGGGGGCAGTCCACCCGGTCACCGTCATTACCGATCACAAAAACCTGCTATATTTAGAGTCCGCTAAACGTCTGAATCCCAGACAAGCTAGGTGGTCGTTGTTTTTTACCAGGTTTAATTTTGTCGTCACATATCGTCCTGGGTCAAAAAATGTTTAGGCGGATGCCTTATCTCGCTGTTTCCCAGGGCTGGGAATACGGAGGACCCGGTTCCGGTCCTTCAGGAGGGGGTGGTGGTGTCGGCAGTATGCTCTGAGCTTGAGGAGGAGGTATTGGAGGCTCAGGGGGACGCCCCTGTAGGACCTCCAGGGAGACTGTTTGTTCCAAATCAGTTGCGACAAAAGGTGATCGAGGCACACCATAATTCTGCTTTGGCAGGACACCCAGGGAGTAAAGCAACTGAGGATCTCCTCTCGCGCCGGTTTTGGTGGCCTAACTTACATAGGGAGGTGGTAACTTTTGTCGCGTCCTGTGAGGTTTGTGCGCGCTCTAAGACCCCACATACCCGTCCGTCGGGGACCCTCTTACCTTTGAAGATCCCGGAGCGTCCGTGGACTCATCTGTCTATGGACTTCATTACGGACCTCCCGCCATCTTCGGGTAAGGCTGTGTTTCCACTATCAGGAAACACAGCGTATATGACGGAGCGGAAACTCCGCTCCGTCTAAGCCCCGCCCCCTTTCTGACGCGCGTTATTTCCGGAGGTGTTCAGGACACCCCTGGAACACCTCCGGAAATAACGCAGGGCTACATAGCCCTGTGTTAAATTCCGTTGCGGCGACGCACCGTCGCCGCAAGACGCTAGGACATGCTGCGGTCTGAAAAGACGTGCCGCATGTCCGTAAACGCAGGTGTTCCGCCTGCGTAATTTTGCGCATAGTGGAGACGGGATTTCTTGAAATCCCCTCCACTATGCTGTAACATCTGGACGCTGTGTGTTTGGCGCTGCGCCAGCGCACAGCGCCAAACACGCAGCGTTTCCTGATCGTGGAAACTCACCCTAAAACAGTCATACTCGTTGTAGTGGACAGGTTCAGCAAGATGGCACATTTTATCGCTCTTCCTGCTCTTCCTAATGCTAAAACTCTTGCGCAGGTGTTTATTGGGGAGATTGTAAGGCTTCACGGGGTACCCTCCGATGTGGTGTCGGATCGGGGGTCTCAGTTTGTGTCCAAATTCTGGAAAGCATTTTGTACACGGCGGGGGATGCAGTTGTCATTTTCATCGGCTTTTCACCTGCAGACCAATGGTCAGACAGAACGTCTGAACCAGAGCTTGGAGACATATCTCCGGTGTTTTGTGTCAGAGAACCAGGAGGACTGGGCTTCTTTCTTGCCTCTGGCGGAATTTGCTCTAAATAATAGGCGGAGCGAGTCCACTGGTAAGTCCCCGTTTTTTGGGGCATATGGTTTTCACCCCCAGTTTTGTACTTTCAATAGGGGGGGCTCTTCTGGGGTTCCTGAGGAGGAACGATTTTCGTCGTCACTTGCTTCAGTGTGGAGAGGAGTGCTGAATAATCTGAGTACTATGGGGAACCGATACAAACGTATGGCTGATAGGAGGAGAGTGTCTGGTCCGGACCTAAGTGTGAACGATCTGGTATGGTTGTCTACCAAAAATATAAAACTTAAGGTTCCCTCCTGGAAACTGGGTCCCAGGTTCATCGGGCCATACAAGATCAGTTCCATAATTAATCCTGTGGCATTCCGTCTTGACCTCCCTCCTACATTTAAAATTCATAATGTGTTCCACAGATCGTTGCTTAAGAGGTATGTGGCGCCGGTGATACCTTCACCTTTACCTCCTCCTCCTGTGGTGGTCAATGGTAACTTGGAGTTCCAGGTGTCGAGAGTCATCGATTCACGTCTGAATCGCTGGTCCCTTCAGTACCTTGTTCATTGGAGGGGGTATGGTCCTGAGGAGAGGACGTGGGTTTCTGCGTCGGATTTTAACGCAGACCGATTGGTTCGGGCCTTCCATACTACTCACCCAGATAAACCCGGCCCTGAGGGTCCGGAGGCCCCTCGTAGAAGGGGGGGTACTGTCACGGGTGTGTCGCTGCGAAGATTGTCGCGATTGCACACCCTGACTTCTCACAGCTGAGTTTCTGGTGCTGGGTGTTTTTCGGCAGAGAGGGAGTTAATTCTTCATCTCTCTGTGCTGGACTAGACCAGCCTCGCTCAGCTGCAATTAATGTTGTCATAATTGGTTTCCTTCAAATACCTGCCTGTCTGCTGGGGAAGTGTCGGTGAAAGCATTCATGCAGACCAGCAGAGCGGATCGTTGTATGGTGAAGGCTGAAGTTAAGAGTACCTGTGTGGTCTTTTTCCCCTCCTCGCTTTATCATTTATCTCCGTACCCGTTGGTGTCCCCTCTGTTTCCTGTGGTGTGATTTTTGTATGCAAGGTGGATTTTAGTTTACCCCTTGTACTGTCTCGTTCGTTTATTACTGTGTTTAGGCATATACCTACCAGTCCCCGGTGTGTGATCAGGGTCCTTCTCAGCACTGGATCACTGAGGTTCAGGGATCCTCAGGAGGTAGGGATTACGCTGGCGGCCTGGACCTCTGTACCATCAACAGTACCTCCAGGTAGAGGGATTAGTCAGGACCCCAGCTTAGGGTCAGCATAGACCCCAGACCTCCTGTATGCAGTAACAGCGTGACACCAGAGACCTAGAAAGGGGGCGGAATCTGCCATAAGACAAGAAGTAAAGAAGTGCAAGTTGTTGGTCGCTTCCCTAGCGGTGTCCGCGGCAGGGTCGGGATCCTCTGCGTGTAGATCCAATAAAAAGTCTGCGCCGGGAGCCCCGCCGCCGCTGGATGCCGAGGTGGAGTGGCCGACCTTGCCAAAAGCGAGTGGTAGGTACAAGAAGGCAGTGGTGGCCTGCGAGGGGGCGTGTCCTCCTCAGCCGCTGTCCCACCCGCTACTGTCACGTCTGGTGGGGGGTAGCCTTGTGGTCTAATGCCCCACCCGCTATGACAGCGGCTGGCGAGGGGGCGTGGCCTTTCGGGCCTTCGCTCTACCCGCCATAGCCATGACCAGCGGGGGGGCGTGGCCTCGGTGGGCCCGCTGACTTCTGTCCCGCCCACAAAAATAATGTCCGAAAAAACTGGCAAGGGGTTGCTGTGGTCCCCAGCCCACTTACCTCCATCTGATGGTGCGGGGGCTTCGGTGCCCCAAGAGAGGCCAGCTCAGGTCTCCAGTGGGGGGCAGGGTGCGGAGGAAGAGCCCAGCCCTGCCCCAAGTATGACAACAACAAAAAAATGGAGCCAGAAAGTCCAGGAAATATTGCTGCTCCTGAGCCCGGGCAGAGCTTACTGAGTGGGCTCTGTTCTGCGGCTCTTAAAGGGGCGGCAGCACTCCTGGGCAAAACAATGCGGGCTGAGCAGGGATCAGCCAGGGCCCCCAGCAGGCAAAAAACGAATCTGCAAAAATAATAACATAGATAATTTTGAAGAATTGGCTGAGGTGAATGTTGAGTGAGGTGAGTGACATGAGTGACAGGGATGTGGGAGTGGATGTGGGAGTGAACGAGGAAGGGAGTGAATGTTGGTGTAAGTGGAAGCATGGGCGGTGAGGGAGGGGCTGGCCCATCTGGCCCCCCAGCCGTGAGACCCCGTACTTTTGCAGGGGTCCTGGCTGGGGCTCCGGGGGGTCTCCTTGCCTCCGGACTCTGGGGACGGCGTTTTGCACCGCCGTTTTCTGGAGGCCCTTAAAAAAAAAGAGCGGTCGGTCAATGTAGAGGGAAGAGAGGTGGACCTGTCTTTCTGGTTGGAGAGACATGACCTGGCCGCCTTCCAAGATAGAAGGGAGGGGGAAACCATTTGGTCCCTCCCAACAGCCGGGCAAGGGCCGGCCAGGAGGAATGTGGTCCGTCTTCGTTTGAGGGGCGGTGAAGCTTGCCCACCCAAGAGTAGGGTGGTGGAGCTCCTCCTGAAGATGGGCTTCAGGGCGACGGACATCTTTGCCCTGATCCATCCCTCGGCCACCCTATTCTTCGACATCAGTTTCGTCCGGCCGAAGGGGCTAGAGCTCTTCTGGTCAAATTAAGAGCTGGTGAAGGGGAGCCTGGATGGCGAGACTTCGCCGTACAGGCGTTGTCTCGCCAAAATGACGCTAAGGGTATGTTTCCACTATCAGGAAACAGTCCGGATTAGCTGCGTGTTTGACGCTGTGCGTTGGCGCAGCGCCAAACACGCAGCGTCCAGATGTTACAGCATAGTGGAGGGGATTTCAAGAAATCCCGTCTCCACAATGCTGTAAAACACGCAGGCGGAAGACCTGCGTTTCCGGACATGCGGCGCGTCTTTTCAGACCGCAGCATGTCCTAGTCCCTTGCGGCTACGCTGCGTCGCCGCAAGGGAAATAGCACAGGGCTATGTAGCCCTGCGATCATTCCGGATGTGTTCCGGAGGTGTCCTGAACACATCCGGAAAGAGCGCGCGTTCAAAAGGGGGCGGGGCTTTGGGCGTAGCGGAATTTCCACTCCGTCCAAAGCGCTGTGGTTCCAGACCGTGGAACCACAGCCTTAGAGAGTGACCGTGGTAACTTGTAACGAGTTACTCTCCGGCGGTTGACATCATGACGTGGCTTTCCCGTTATGGGGAAGTCACGGACTTCCCCCCAAAAAAAATCGGGACGAGTTCGGTATCTGGTCGGTGGGCTGGACCTTTATGATGAAGTTGAAGGTTTCAGGGGGTACCGTCACCCCCATTCCTTCCTCGGCGTTCCTAGGGAGGGACAGGATCCTGGTCTTCTACCAGGGGCAGCTGAAGGTCTGCCACAAGTGCGGTGATCCCCGCCACTTCAGCGCAAGGTGCAGAAATGTGCCTTGTGTGGTGGGGTAGGTCATCTCGCCGCATCTTGCAAGGACATTCGGTGCCACCTGTGTGGTGACCTAGGTCACCCGTATAGCCGCTGCCCTCGCTCCTTTACCAATGCCGCTTCAGGCCCGGTGGGGGGAGACCGTGAGGGGGCAACCCCTGGCGGCGCGACCTCTGCTGTGGCAGGTGGTGGTGGTGGGAGAGGGGCTAAGGGGCCAGTGAGGAAGGACAAGGCCAATAGAGGTCCCTCTTACCAGAGGAGACCGGAAAAGCACCACGGGGTGAGGGGCGGGAACAGCCTCAGGCAACTGGGGTTATGCCTGCCACCCCCTCTAGGCCGATGGCTGGTGTCTCTGAGGCCCCGGGGGAGGAAGAGGTATGCGAGGAGATCAGGAGGATGGAGAGGGAGGAAAACCTGACTGACTCCGACAACTCCTCCCAATATGAAAGTGTGGATGAGGAGTTCACGGATCAGCCTACAGTAGAGAGGGGTGATAAAAAGCGTACCGGAAGGAGGAAGAAGAAGGTGGGCAAGCCTTCCAAACCTCCTCTCCTGACCGTAAGTATGCCAACGGAAGGGCTCACCGGCTCCCCTCTGATCGCCCTCTCCAACCGGTACCAAGACCTCGACGACCATGCTGAGACGGAGGTCGGGGACAAGGGGCCGGGGGCGGCATCTGGGGGGCCTTCAGGGGATGGCGGAGTCCGTCCCCCAGGGAACGCCGTTTCCTCTGGGCGGGGGGACAGACCTGGTACCCGGAGGCAAGGAGACCATGGGGTGGATACCTCGTCTTCCCTAAAACGCAAGGGATCAGACCCCTCTTCGGAGGGGAAAGATGGGGAAGGCGAGGTGGGAAGGCCATCTAACCCAATCACCCATGATGACGGCACTCACCCCGTTGACTCTGGCGTCCATTAATGTCGCCAGTATTAAGTCAGATGCATCCAGATTTGCGGCCTGTGATTTTTTTCACCCGATTTGAGGCGGAAATTTTGCTTTTGCAAGAGACCAGACTAACAGACATGGGGGCCATCCATAAAGCCAGGAGGGAGTGGAGGTGTGGGCCCTCATACTGGTCTCTTGTGGCCGAGCCGTATAGCGGGGTGGCGGTCCTTTTTAAGACCGCGGAGGTGGAATGCCGACGGGTTATTGAGATAGAAATGGGAGGTGCCTGGTCTTAGACATTTTCATAAGGGGACATGAGCTTCGGCTCATAAACATCTATGGTCCACAATCCACGTGGGACCGCAAATGTCTCTTCATGAAGATCAAGCCCTTTCTTTTTACGAGCCGGCAGGTGGTCTTCGGTGGGGATTTTAACACCATTACGAGATCCCGTGATAGCGGGGGCTGTTATGTTACGGTAGCTGAGGAGTGCAGGTAAAAAAGGAAATACACCAGAGCAGTTGGAATCTATGAGATTGCAGTACCCTGACTAACACCGCAACTAGAGGCAGCCGTGGAGCGTTCCTACGATGGTCCTAGACGCCTCGTCACAGCCTGAGAAACTAACTACACCTAAAGATAGAAATAGGAAAGCTATCTGCCCCGGAGCAGAACCCCAAAGATAATAGAAAGCCCCCAAACATGTAATGGCGGTTAGACAAGAGGAAATACTGACACAGAAAGAAAATAGTATGAGCAAACGCTGGGGCCCAAACTATCTAAATAGAAAAGGACAGGAAGGGTACTTACTGCAATCCCAGAAAACCCTGAAAAACACCAACTCTACTAATTTCAAAATCACCTGAGATCACACGACCTCTACCACCTAAATTAGTTCTCTGGTGTAACAAAAACAGCAGCCACTGAAAAAACTGCAAAAAGCAAAAGTACAAAACACAGTGGCTGGACTAAACTGAGAGGGCAAAAGCCCCCGGAGGGGACCCAGAAGGCCCCCACAGAAGTGCAGGACAAAATGCAAAAATATAGCAAAAACACAAAATAAGAAATTGTCTTATCTGATAGCAGGAGATGCAGACACGACACAGCAGGCTACAAGGGAAACTGGAAAGAAGGATTCAGACCAGAACAATTGATCACCGGCAACCCTGATGGGAAAATGATTCCCTTAAATAAGACCAATCAGTAACACCTGATTCCCAGTCCTCACTAGTACCGCTTGTAACCACCAGAGGGAGCCTCTGCTCAGAACTCATCTCAAACCCATTCACAACAGTACCCCCCCTTGAGGAGGGGTCACCGAACCCTCATTTGAGCAACCAGGTCGGTCAGGATGAGTTCTATGATACGCACGGATAAGTCTCCTAGCATGGATGTCCGAAGCAAACACCCAAGAATTATCTTCCTGACCATAACCTCTCCATTTAACCAAATACTGGAGTCTTCGTCTAGAAAAACGAGAATCCAATATTTTCTCAACCACATACTCCAGATTGCCCTCAACCAAAACAGGGTCAGGAGGCACAGCAGCAGGAACCACTGGCTCAACAAACCTCTTCAACAAGGACTTGTGGAACACGTTATGGATCTTAAATGTCCCTGGAAGAAGCAAACGAAAAGAAACAGGATTAATAATCTCCATGATCTTATAAGGTCCAATGAACCTAGGCTTAAATTTAGGAGATGCTACTCTCATAGGAATATTCTTTGAGGACAACCAGACCAAGTCCCCCACTTTAAACCGAGGACCATCAGTCCTATGCCGGTTAGCAAACCGCTGGGCCTTCTCCTGAGAGAGGGACAACCTCTCCACTACCTGGTCCCAAATCTGCTGCATACGCTCAACAACAGAGTCAACACCTGGACAGACAGAAGCCTCCGTCTGTCCTGAAGAAAATCGAGGGTGAAACCCAGAATTACAGAAAAACGGAGACATCAAAGTGGCAGAGCTAGCCCTATTATTAAGAGCAAACTCAGCCAAAGGCAAAAAAGAGACCCAGTCATCCTGATCAGCAGACACAAAGCATCTTAGATAAGTCTCCAATGTCTGGTTTGTTCTCTCAGTTTGACCATTGGTCTGAGGATGAAATGCCGAGGAGAAAGACAATTGAACACCCAGTTTAGAACAAAAAGTCCTCCAAAATCTGGAAACAAACTGGACTCCTCTGTCAGACACAATGTTCTCAGGAATGCCGTGTAAACGAACCACGTGCTGAAGGAACAACGGCACCAATTCAGAGGAGGAAGGCAACTTAGGTAATGGCACAAGGTGTATCATTTTGGAAAACCTATCACAAATTACCCAAATGGTGGTCATTCTCTGAGAAACAGGAAGATCGGAAATGAAATCCATAGAGATATGGGTCCATGGTCTCTTGGGCACAGGCAATGGCATCAACAAACCACTAGAGCGAGAGCAAGGCTTGGAGCGAGAGCAAGTCCCGCAGGACTGCACAAATTCCCTGACATCGCGAGACAAGGTAGGCCACCAAAAGGACCGACTAACCAAGTCTCTGGTACCAAAAATTCCGGGATGCCCAGCCAATGCGGAACAATGAATCTCAGACATCACACTCTTTTTCCATTGGTCCGGGACAAACAATTTTCCAACAGGGCAGCGCTCGGGCCTATCCTCCTGACACCCCTCCAGAGCAAGTCTCAAATTAGGCGAGATGGCGGAAAGAACTACACCCTCCTTCAAAATAACAGAGGGATCAGATAGCTCAGGAGAGTCCGCAAGGAAACTCCTCGAGAGGGCATCCGCCTTAACATTCTTAGTGCCAGGAAGAAAGGAAACCACAAAATTAAAACGTGTGAAAAACAAGGCCCACCTGGCCTGTCTAGGATTGAGTCGCTTGGCAGATTCCAGATAGACCAGATTCTTATGGTCCGTAAGGACCACCACCTGATGTTTGGCTCCCTCCAGCCAATGTCTCCACTCTTCAAAAGCCCACTTCATGGCCAATAACTCCCGATTACCCACGTCATAATTACGTTCAGTAGGAGAAAATTTTCGAGAGAAAAAGGCACAAGGGTTACTTTTAGAGGTCTCTGGATCTTTTTGGGACAAACGGCACCTGCCCCAATTTCAGAGGCATCAACCTCCACCTGAAATGGCAGAGAAACATCAGGCTGCCGTAGAACAGGAGCAGAAGTGAATCTCTGCTTAAGTTCCTGAAACGCAGAGACTGCCTCAGGAGGCCAATTCACCACATCAGAACCCTTTCTGGTCAAATCAGTTAATGGTTTAACAATAACAGAGAAATTACCAATAAATTTACGATAAAAATTGGCAAAACCCAAAAATCTCTGAAGAGCCTTTAATGAAGTAGGTTGGACCCAATCACAGATGGCCTGAACCTTGACCGGGTCCATTTCAATAACAGATGGGGACAAAATGAATCCCAGAAATGAGATCTTCTGTACGCCAAAAAGACACTTTGATCCCTTCACATACAGAGCATTCTCTCTCAAAATCTGGAATACAGTTCGAACATGTTTCACATGAGAGTCCCAGTCATTAGAAAAAATCAAGATATCATCCAAATAAACAATCAGAAACTTGTCCACAAAATCCCTGAAAATGTCATTCATGAAGGACTGGAAGACGGAAGGAGCATTAGTGAGCCCAAAGGGCATCACAAGGTACTCAAAATGCCCTTCAGGGGTGTTAAATGCCGTCTTCCATTCATCCCCGTGCTTAATGCGAATAAGGTTATACGCCCCCCTGAGGTCAAGCTTGGTAAACCAAGTAGCGTTTTTCACCCTGGAAAACAGGTCAGAAATCAAGGGTAACGGGTATTGATATTTCACAGTAATATTGTTCAAGAGACGATAATCAATACACGGCCTTAATGAACCATCTTTTTTGGCCACAAAGAAAAAAACCGGCACCTAAGGGTGAAGAGGATGGTCTGATATGACCCTTCTCCAATGATTCCTTGATATAAGACCGCATAGCGTCATGTTCAGGTACAGACAAGTTAAAAAGGCGACCCTTAGGGAATTTACTACCTGGCACTAATTCAATAGCGCAGTCATAGCTCCTATGGGGAGGTAAGGATGCAGATTTACTTTCGCTAAACACATCAGAAAAATCAAACAAAAAGTCAGGAACATCCTCAGCCTGGGGGGAGGCAGAAAAAACAGGAGTGTTGGTATTAACACATTGGCAGCCCCAACTGGTTACAGACACAGATTTCCAATCCAAAACAGGATTATGAGACTGTAACCAAGGGAAACCCAGCACGATAATGTCATGCAGATTATATAGAACCAAAAATTTGCAGCACTCCTGGTGATCAGGTTCAACCCTCATTATGACCTGAGTAGAAAACTGGGGTTTATTCTCAGCCAAAGGGGTAGAATCGATCCCCAGTAGGGGAATAGACTTCTGTAGGGGTATCAAGGGAAATCCACAACGTTTAGCAAAATCATAATCCATCAGGTTAATAGCTGCTCCAGAATCAACGAAAGCCTGAGCAGAAAATGAGGACAGAGAGCATATCAGAGTGACAGTTAATAAAAACTTAGTCTGAACACTACCCAAGACAACTGAGCGTGCAAAACGTCTTCCCCGATTAGGGCAGACTGAAATAGCATGAGAGGCATCACCACAGTAGAAACATAACCCATTGCGCTTTCGAAACTCATGACGCTGTGCCCCAGACACCACTCCATCACACTGCATGGGCTCAGCAGCTGGCTCACAAGGCAACACCACTCCACGCATACTTCTCCGCTCACGCAAACGTCTGTCAATTTGAATCGCTAATGACATAGAATCATTGAGACCAGAGGGGACAGGGAATCCCACCATAACATCCTTTACATTATCCGACAGACCCTTCCGGAAAAGGGCCGCCAAAGCGTCGTCATTCCATTTGGTCAGGACTGCCCACCTACGGAATCTCTGACAGTATAACTCAGCGTCATCAAGCCCTGATTTAATGCCAACAAGGCTTTTTCAGCTTGATCAGTGACATTAGGCTCATCGTACAATAACCCCAAAGCCTGAAAAAATGCATCAACATCACTCAAAACAGGATCCCCAGGTGTGAGGGAAAAAGCCCAATCCTGAGGATCGCCGCGCAGGAGAGAGATTGTAATGTATGTGGTACAGTTCATATAGCGTCTTGTGCTTGGGTGCGATGAAAATACTTGAGACACAGGTTGATAAAGAAAGTCTTGTATTGCTTCATACAAATTGGCAAAAATAAACACACAGGTTGCAAACACAGAAGCAGGAGACACAGCAGGCCAGAGTAATCTAAGCTCAGCAATAACTCTCCACAACAGATTCAGATCTTCTTCTCTGTTACCGAAAGTCCGTGCAAACGTGAGGCTCTCAAGAGCAGAGTTCAGAGTCCACAAGTGCTTCAGAGTTCCTCAGTAGGAATGGCTGGAGTACAAGGTCCAAGGCTTCAGGAGTCAGAACACAGGTTCACTGCAGGCTAGATTCTGAAGCACTGATTACTCAGCTGTGGCTGTTTAAGAAGCAAACGGAGAGAATCAGGGCGGGAACATGCAAGCTGGAAAACTCCATTTTGACTGAGGGCAAGATAGCTGCAGCAAAACAGAAAGCAAAATGGCCGACGAACAAACTGAGTTTCAGAAACAGATACACAGAACCTTACATTACTCCCCCCTTAGGGACAACCTCCGGATGACCTCAGACCAGGCTTGTGTGGGTACCTCTGATGAAACTGACGGAGCAAGCGAGGAGCATTAACGTTATTGACTGGCTCCCATGAGTTGTCCTCCACTGGGTAGCCCTGCCATTTAATCAGATATTGTAACTGATTTCTATACAACCTGGAATCTAAAATCCTTTCCACCACAAATTCTTCCTGACCATCGACTAGCACTGGGTCAGGGCAAGGAGAAGAACGTCCAGGAAACGTATTGGGTGTCGCAGCCTTTAGTAGGGATACATGAAAGACAGGGTGGATTCTCATAGTTCTGGGCAGTTGAAGACGACAAGCAACGGCACTTATAATCTTACTGATTTTATAGGGTCCAATGTACTTATGTCCCAACTTAGACGATGGAATCCTTAACTTAAGATTTCTGGTTGACAGCCAGACCAGGTCTCCTACCTTAAAAGCTGGTGCAGATTTACGAAATTTATCTGCTGCCTTCTTGTACCTTTCCTGAGCCGATTCCAGATTCTCCTTTAGAAGATCCATATTCTTCTGTAAAGTCGTGACTCTTTCAGCCACTGCTGGCAAAGGCGTCTCTATGGGAAATCGTGGTAGAATGTTAGGATGATAACCTAGATTAGAGTAAAAAGGAGACTGTTTAGTGGAGGCACTCTGAGAGTTGTTGTAAGAGAACTCAGCCAATGGAAGTAGATCCACCCAATCATCCTGTAGGTGGCAGATAAAGCAGCGGAGATACTGCTCCAGGGTTTGATTGGTTCGTTCGGTTTGTCCATTAGTCTGGGGATGAAAAGCAGAAGAAAGGTTTACTTTAATGTCCAATGCTGCACAGAAATTTTGCCAAAACCTAGAAGTGAATTGCACCCCTCGATCCGAAATAACCTCATCCGGTACTCCATGTAAACGAAACACATCTTTAATCATCAAATCTGATGTCTGTTTTGCAGTGGGTAATCCGACACAAGGGATAAAATGAGCTGCCTTTGTTAAACGGTCAACCACCACTAGAATAGTGTTCTTCCCTTGAGAGGTTGGTAATTCCACAATGAAGTCCATAGAAATGGATCCCCACGGGCGGGACGGGGTGGGAAGAGGCTTGTAACAGACCAGTTGGTGAAGAGCGAGGTGTTTTGCATCTTGCACAAACCTCACACGAAGTGACATAGTCCAAAACATCCTTCCTACAAGTGGGCCACCAAAAGAAACGAGAAAGAAATTCCTGTGTCTTTAGAATTCCTCTATGCCCGGCTATTTTGGAATCGTGAATGAGTTGCAATACTCTCAATCTGACTGTTTCAGGTATATACAGACGTTGTCCCAGAATCCACACACCATTCTTAAAGACAAGACTTACGTCCCTTGGGGGTTGAGCCAAAAAAGAATCCGCATGGTATGCTTCCTTGATGTCTTTAATTAGGTCTTGATGATGAATCACTCCTAGGAATCTAGAGTCAGGAAGAATAGTCTTAGGAGGAGTAATTGGACGTGTCTCTGCTGAGTAAATCCTAGAGAGTGCATCAGCCTTTCCATTGCGCGATCCTGGTCTATAAGAAATAATAAAATTAAATTGGTTTAAGAAAAGATTCCAGCGAGCCTGGCGAGGAGTCAGGCACTTAGCCGACCTGATAAACTCAAGATTACGATGGTCTGTCAGAACGACTATTTGCTGTGCAGCTCCTTGAAGAAGGTGTCTCCATTCTTTGAAGGCGGCAATAATGGCCAACAACTCTCTATTGCCCACATCGTAGTTCTTCTCAGCCGAAGACAACTGCTGGGAAAAGAAGGCACAGGGATGCAAGACATTCTTCTCACCTGTTCTCTGAGAGAGTATAGCTCCCACGGCACAGTCTGAAGCATCCACCTCTATTATGAAGGCAAGCTCTGGGTTGGGATGTACTAGGATAGGTGCAGTGGTAAATTTATCTTTTAGACGGGAAAATGCTTCCTGGGCTTGGGGAGTCCAGGAGAACTTAGACTCTTTCCGGGTAAGTTGGGTGATAGGTGACACTACCTCAGAGAAATTTCTAATGAAACGTCTATAGAAGTTTGCAAACCCGATGAAGCGCTGTACCTCCTTCACATTTCTAGGACTTGGCCAATCATTGATGGCTTGGGTTTTACTTCCATCCATACTAATTCCTTGTGTAGACAGTACATACCCCAGAAATTGAATTTCGGTCTTATGGAATTCACACTTTTCAAGCTTGATGTAAAGATGATTTTGTCTTAGACGTTCCAAGACCATTCTCACATGTCCATGATGTTCCTCTGTGGAGTTAGAAAAAATTAAAATATCATCCAAATAAATTACCACGAATGTATCTAGGAGATCCCTGAAGATGTCATTCACCAAGTGTTGGAAAGTGGCTGGGGCGGTACTCAGACCAAAAGGCATAACCAGATATTCAAAGTGTCCATAGCGTGACCTGAATGCAGTCTTCCATTCATCCCCAGGTCTAATACGGACTAAGTTATAGGCCCCACGAAGATCTAGTTTAGAAAAAATTTTGGCATGTCGCACTCTCTCCAATAACTCAGGGATTAAAGGCAATGGATAACGGTTTCTAATAGTAACCTTATTGAGTTCCCTATAGTCTACGCATGGTCTCAGGGATCCATCTTTCTTCTTTACAAAGAATATGG
The DNA here is from genome assembly GCA_033576555.1 of Oophaga sylvatica. Taxonomy (NCBI): domain Eukaryota; kingdom Metazoa; phylum Chordata; class Amphibia; order Anura; family Dendrobatidae; genus Oophaga; species Oophaga sylvatica. The sequence goes on along the minus strand of JARQOD010000003.1, from coordinate 11,393,153 downwards.
GTGCCCCTGCAGGAGATGAAGAGGGGCGTATGAAGCCCTTGGCTAGATTTTCGTCTATGTACTCTTTTAAAGCCTTCAGCTCGGGCCCCGCCAGGGGGTAGATCTTACCAAAAGGTATCTCTGCTCCAGGCAATAATTCAATTGGACAATCATATGGACGGTGAGGAGGAAGCTGGTCAGCGTTCTTCTTGTCACATAAATCCACATAGTCCTGGTATACAGCTGGTAGTTCAGGGACTGATATGGTTCCTTTAGGAACAGAGCAAGCTGAAATTTTTGGACTCATCTGTTTCTCTGGAAAGTGTAATTCCTTGGTCTCCCAGTTAATGGTAGGATTCTGAGCCTGCAGCCATGGTAGCCCTAGAATAATGGGAAAGTGAGGAGAAGAGATAAGCATAAAGGACAGTTTCTCTTGATGATCTTTACCCATAAGAACCTTTAAAGGCTCTGTTTCCTGATCCACTGGTCCAGAGGTCAGCAGGGAACCATCCACAGTTTCCATCTGTACTGGAGCAGCCTTCTTCACTGAACGTATTCCCTGTTTTAGAGCAAAGGAGACATCCATAAAATTTCCACTTGCACCTGAGTCGATCATAGCAGAGCTAGACACCCAGGCTGAGTCAACCCAGAGTTTGATGGAAAGAAAACAGTGAGAATTGTTTTTCTTACAACTCAGCTGGGACACCGCTGAGGAAACTTGAAAGATGGCAGCATTTACACAGTCAACGTCCTCAGAGGTAACGGAGTTTAAGTCCGAGAAATCAAGATCTGTTGCTGCAGCTCTCTCTGGAGCCTGAGGCTCGGACCTGACAGATCCCCTCTCGCAACACTCACAATGAATGAGTGCTGCAGTAGTCTTGCGAGAACGGCTGGGACAGTTAATAATAAAGTGCCCTGACTTACCACAATAAAAACATAGATTCTCCTTAAAACGATGTTCCTTGCGTGCATCACTAACCCGTCGTAGTAAAGAGTCTACCTGCATGGGTTCAGGTTCAGGTTCCCGTGTAATCCTATTCAAAGGTTCCTTAGCTGGAGAGGAAGGTAGGAAAAGGTTAGTACGATTGCTTTCGAACCATCTCTCTTGCCTGCGTTCAGTTAAACGAGTATCAATACGGATGCAGTAGTTAATAAAGTCACCTAACGCAGTGGGAGGGTCGGCACGAGCAAGTTCATCCTTAATTAGTGGGGATAACCCCTTTCGAAAAATAGATTTTTTGGCGGAATTGTCCCAGGTGGTATCAAGGGCCCATCTCCTGAAATCCAAGGCATATTCAGCTACCGAGTGCTTACCTTGGCGCAAAGCTAACATGGCTGCTTCAGCTGTTGCACCTCGATTGGGGTCATCAAACACCTGCCCCATGGCTGAAATAAAATCATCAAGGTGATTCAAACAATCATCCTCAGTCTCAATCAGAGGGTTTGCCCATATCAAAGCCTTGTTGGTAAGCAACATAATTATAGTAAGCACCTTAGATCGTTCAGTAGGAAATTGTGAAGCATGTGCAGAAAAAAAAGATTGCATTGATTAACAAATCCCCTGAATTTTTCACGTTCACCACCAAAACGAAAAGGGGGCAACTTGGGAATCCCAGAACTCGGGGCCACGGCAGGAGCCTGGACTCGCCCCTCCAGAACCTCAATCCTGGCTCGCAAATCCTGGGTAGTCTGTCCAACCACTTGCAAATTGTGATTATTTAGGTCCTGAAGATTTGTAAGACGGGTCTTTATATTCTGCAAGGATATTATCAGTCACTCCGCAAAGTTCCTTTATGCGGGCCTCCATTTTCCAGATCTTTTAAGACAGGATACTGGAAGAAGAGGAGAAAAAAAAAAACAATAGTGTTCACCTGTGGCAACACTGAAGAAAGAAAAAACTTTAAGGGAACTGCTCACCTGGAATGGTTGTGAGAAGTCACAACCACTATCATCACAGAAAGCTTTCAACCAGACATCTGATATCCAGAGTTTCAGCAGACAAAAAGAGAAGAGAAAAAAAAAAAAAAAAAAAAAAAAACAATAGTGTTTACCTGTGATAACACTGCAGAAAAAAAAACTTAAGGGAATTGCTCACCTGGAATGGTTGTGAGAAGTCACAACCACTGTCATCACAGAAAGTACAACGGACATCCGATATCCACAGTACAGCAGACAAGCCTTTCCAGACCAGCAGACACTAACGTTTGGCTTCAGAATCTTGTAATGTATGTGGTACAGTTCATATAGCGTCTTGTGCTTGGGTGCGATGAAAATACTTGAGACACAGGTTGATAAAGAAAGTCTTGTATTGCTTCATACAAATTGGCAAAAATAAACACACAGGTTGCAAACACAGAAGCAGGAGACACAGCAGGCCAGAGTAATCTAAGCTCAGCAATAACTCTCCACAACAGATTCAGATCTTCTTCTCTGTTACCGCAAGTCCGTGCAAACGTGAGGCTCTCAAGAGCAGAGTTCAGAGTCCACAAGTGCTTCAGAGTTCCTCAGTAGGAATGGCTGGAGTACAAGGTCCAAGGCTTCAGGAGTCAGAACACAGGTTCACTGCAGGCTAGATTCTGAAGCACTGATTACTCAGCTGTGGCTGTTTAAGAAGCAAACGGAGAGAATCAGGGCGGGAACATGCAAGCTGGAAAACTCCATTTTGACTGAGGGCAAGATAGCTGCAGCAAAACAGAAAGCAAAATGGCAGACGAACAAACTGAGTTTCAGAAACAGATACACAGAACCTTACAGAGATGACAATTTGAACCTGCTGCGCTGCATTTCCTGAGGACTTAGATTTTAAGGCAAGAAACAATCCACAATTATTTTTGAAATTCTGAAACCTAGCTCGATCCCCCGAAAACAAATCTGGCATGGGGATCCTAGGTTCCACAACAGGCAACCTAGCAAGATATGCAGCAATACTCCGAACCTCAGTGGCAAGCTGATCTACACGGCCAGACAACTGTGCAAACTCCATTGGGAGAAAAGATCCTCCCAGCACCCAGAGATACAGAGGGAAAAAAAAAAAAAAATGCAACAAACAGAAAAATATCTCTGACAACTTTTCTTCCTTCAAAATATTTTTTCCCTTCTGTGAGTACCATACAATTTTTATGGCCGGTGATACTGTTATGTTACGGTAGCTGAGGAGTGCAGGTAAAAAAGGAAATACACCAGAGCAGTTGGAATCTATGAGATTGCAGTACCCTGACTAACACCGCAACTAGAGGCAGCCGTGGAGCGTTCCTACGATGGTCCTAGACGCCTCGTCACAGCCTGAGAAACTAACTACACCTAAAGACAGAAATAGGAAAGCTATCTGCCCCGGAGCAGAACCCCAAAGATAATAGAAAGCCCCCAAACATGTAATGGCGGTTAGACAAGAGGAAATACTGACACAGAAAGAAAATAGTATGAGCAAACGCTGGGGCCCAAACTATCTAAATAGAAAAGGACAGGAAGGGTACTTACTGCAATCCCAGAAAACCCTGAAAAACACCAACTCTACTAATTTCAAAATCACCTGAGATCACACGACCTCTACCACCTAAATTAGTTCTCTGGTGTAACAAAAACAGCAGCCACTGAAAAAACTGCAAAAAGCAAAAGTACAAAACACAGTGGCTGGACTAAACTGAGAGGGCAAAAGCCCCCGGAGGGGACCCAGAAGGCCCCCACAGAAGTGCAGGACAAAATGCAAAAATATAGCAAAAACACAAAATAAGAAATTGTCTTATCTGATAGCAGGAGATGCAGACACGACACAGCAGGCTACAAGGGAAACTGGAAAGAAGGATTCAGACCAGAACAATTGATCACCGGCAACCCTGATGGGAAAATGATTCCCTTAAATAAGACCAATCAGTAACACCTGATTCCCAATCCTCACTAGTACCGCTTGTAACCACCAGAGGGAGCCTCTGCTCAGAACTCATCTCAAACCCATTCACAACAGGGGGCCCGGAGGCCACCTGGCTTATGATAGTACAGCATTAAATAGTATAGCTAGCGAAGCTCACCTGGTGGATGTCCACATACGGCACACCCCAGGTCACGGGGGTTTCACCTTTCATAGATGTAGCTGTAGGTCTAGGATAGATAGTTCTTTTTTTTGAAGGAGGATGCCATCTTTTCTGCAGTGTCCGCCGTTGAGGTGGAATTCTCAGATCACTGTTTAATTTTCTTTTCTCTGAATGTTAGAGACACCCCGGATGGGAAGAGGACTGTGGAAGCTGAATTCATCCCTCTTGGAAGAAGCGGAAGTGAGACAGTCCTTTGAGGAATTTCTTCAGAGCCAGGTACCGCTTTTGGATCTCTGTAGCAGTAAGTCTGAGTGGTGGGAGATCTTCAAAGAGAGGGTGGCGGGGTTCTTCCGTCAGCTCTCGAGCCTCAGGAGTCTGAACAGGCACCGCTTGTATCAGGCCTTGAGGAGGAAACTCGAGCAGCTCGTCTCGACTGGGGGTGACCGTGAGGGGATCTCCAGGGTGAAGTCTTTGCTCAAGAGGTGTCGGTATGATAGGCACACATCCAGGGGCGGAACTACCGTGGAAGCAGGGGAAGCAGCTGCCACAGGGCCCGGGCTAGAAGGGGGTCCGTCCCTGCTGCATCTGCTTCACCTACCACCAGTAGCGTAGCTACCAGGGGGGCAGAGGGTGCGGTCGCCCCGGGCCCCTTGCTCTGAGGGGGCCCACCCAGAGCTACTGCCACTGATAGCTATGACGGAGGGCGCAGCACGCTGAAGCGCCATTGTAGTGCAGGGAGACAATCTCCCTGGCTGCACTGCTGCTGTCTGTTCCATAGACAGGAGGATACGCCCTTTCCCCCCCGGACTCTAGATGCCGGCGCTGTACCTTAGCTGTCTCCTCTCCTGCAAACACAAGACACGCCCACATTCCACCCTGTGTGTCTGCAGGAGAGACATCACCACGCAGCACCAGCTTCTTGTTCCCGCTGGAGAGAGGAGCAAGACAAGATGGTGCTGTGAGTAAGACCTCAGGCTGCTGCGTGCATGGGGGCCCCGGAGGTGTCTGCAGTGAGGAGGGGGCAGGACGCTGCTCCCCTCCTTACAAGTCCTGGATTGTTTATTTTCTTGTATTTGTGGTCTTCTATCTGAGGCACACTAGAGTTATGGCGGCTACTTGAACTTTTAAACAGATCAGAAGGTGTTTCCATCAATTCAGATCAGCTGCCATAAATCTCATTGTGCCTCAGATACAGCTACTGATCATGCACTGCCCTGATAGAAGTCACCCCAGCTGCAGGACAGCACAGATAAGGATATGTGTCTTTCCCTCCTTTCATACGTACGTAAAAATATATAGTACCAAAAAAATGAAGGCAGCGCACTATTGAGAAAATAATAAAATAGTGTTTTAATAGCCCATTGGGGCTCAGCCACATGTCGGTTCTACTGAGAACCTTTTTCCAGGAGAACCAAAATGTAATGTATGTAGTACAGTTCATATAGCGTCTTGTGCTTGGGTGCGATGAACATACATGAGACACAGGTTTGATATAGAAAAGTCCTGTATTACTTCATACAAGTTGGCAGAAATAGTCACACAGTTTGCAGACACAGAAACAGGAGACACAGCAGGCCAGAGTAATCCAAGCTCAGCAATCACTCTCCAATACAGATTCAAGATCTTCTTCTCTGTTACCGTAAGTCCATGCAAACGTGGGTCTTTCAAAGAGCAGGGTTCAGAGTCCACAAGTGCTTCAGAGTTCCTCAGTAGGAATAGCTGGAGTACAAGGTCCAAGGCTTACAGGAGTCAAGTCACAGGTTCACTGCAGGCTAGATTCTGAAGCACTGATTGCTCAGCTGTGGCTGCTTAAGAAGCAAAGGAGAGAATCAGGGCGGGAACATGCAAGCTGGAAACTCCATTTTGACTGAGGGCAAGATAGCTGCAGCAAGACAGAAAGTAAAATGGCTGACGAACAAACTGAGTTTCAGGAATATATACATAGAACCTTACACAAAACTTTTTTCATCACACACACACACACAGATCTGAGTGCCCCCCCAGACCTGAGTGCCCCCCAGATTTGAGTGCCCCTTCACCTCCTGCAAAGAAGCATAGACTGCTGAGCCCAACCAGCCCCCTCTCAAGATTCCCTGCATTTACTCTCTGTCAGGGGACAGATGGGGCTCAGAAGCTTTAGGCCATGTTCACACGTTGCACAAATGCTCCAAAATTTTGCGGAGCATTTCCACAACTCCCCGCCGCGGGTAAAACACATACGTAATTAGTATGCGTTTTCCCGAAAAACACAAGCATTTTGCAAGCGTTTTTAGCTTGCAGAATGCTCGCGCTTTTCCAAGCGATTTGAAGCATCGCTTGGAAAAGTGATTGACAGGTTTGGTCTCACTAGTCACGCATAGTGCTTGACAAGTGTGACCAACTGTTTACTAATGAGGAATGTAAAAAATAATTAAAAAAATAAAAATATTGATATACTCACCCTCTGTCGGCCTAGGGCCCCAGGAAACTGCAGGCCCCATCAGGGGTGTAGGGCCCCAGGAAACTGCAGGCCCCAGGAAACTGCAGGCCCCAAGAAACAGCAGGCCCCTAATGGGGCCCCGAAAACAGCAGGCCTCATTACAGTGCTGCAGATGGCGACCAAAATGGTCGCCAAAGCGGCTAAAAATTTGCAAATGGCGACTGGATTATTCAATCCATTCGCCGTTTGCGATTAGTGATTTTTAAAAAAATAAATATATTTTTTAAAATGGCGGCCGGAGGCAGGGGGGTCCCCATTGTGAAGTTTGCTGTGGGGCCCTGCCGTTCCTAGTTACGCCCCTGCACACATCTTTGGTTTTTGAGAGGGATTTCGTTTGCACCCCGGCTCCTTTCGGGGGCTCAGCACTGCTCTGTTCCAGGCCGCAGTTCTTTTAGTGCTGTGCTCGGTGTCCGAGAGGCAGTGGAGCCGGGAAGGGCTGGTCACTGGAAGGGATACTTGCTGTCCTTAGATCAAGCGAAGGCCTTTGACTGGGTGAATCACGAGTACCTCTGGTCTGTCCTTTTGAAGTACGGCAGACTTCAAAAGGACAGACCAGAGGTACCCGTGATTCACCCGGAGGGAGGTTTGTAAGTTGGTTAGAGACCTTATACCAGGGGGCTTTTCCACTCGTGAACGGTTGGGTTGGTCACCCTTTTGAGGTGAGTTTCGGGGTCCGCCAAGGTTGTCCTCTGAGCCCACTTTTATACGTGTTCGCGATCGATCCCTTCTTGAGGAGGGTAGATCGTGGACCGTTGGTGGGAGTCGGGATGGACCGGGCGGAGCCGGGGGCCACTCTGAGGGTGGTAGCGTACACTGACGGCGTCTCCCTCTTTGTGTCCTCGAGAGAGGAGGCGGATTGGGTCATGTCTGAGGTCGAGCGCTACTCAGAGGCGTCCGGGTCCATGATCAACCGGGAAAAGTGTGAAAGTCTCTGGCTGGGAGGGGGAGATCCTAGTTTTGATCTTCCGGACACCCTTCCAGGGCTCCAGACCTCCGCCAAAATCCTAGGCATCGAATTTGGCCCCGGGGACTACCCCCAGCAAAATTGGGAGGGCAAACTTAAGATCGCCGCCCAAAAGGTGGACCAGTGGAAGGGTTGGTCTTTAACCCTGAGGGAAAGGGTCAACTTGGCCAAAGGCTTTCTGCTTCCCTTGTTAATATACCTGGGCAGTGTCTGCGCCTTGCCAGAACCTCTCTGGACACGGGTCTATAGCTTGTTCTTCCAGCTGTTATGGGGGAACAGGCTTAACCTAATTAAGAGAGAGGTCACGTACCGTACGAGGAGACTAGGTGGGTTGGGTATGGTGGTGTTTCTGATAAACACCTTTCTTAAGATCAATGTTGCCAACCTCTATTCAGAGAGGGCTCCTCTGTGGGTATTCTCCTGCAGGGGTTGGTTTTGGCCTTTCTTCCAGGAATGGGAGACAGGAGGGAAGGTGAAGGACCTGCGCACACCAGACGGACATCTCTCGGCTTATGCTACCCGGTTCAGAAGGTGATCTGCCGGTGGTGTCTGGGAATGTGGGAAATCAGGACCATGTCGAGGAAATTCCTTGACAGCAGGGTTCTGTTGACCCATTTCCAGAAGCCCCTGGTGCTCAAGGATTGCCCAGGCTGGGATCTGGAGGTTGGGCTTGGGCTATTAAATTCCAAGCAGATCCCCTTGAAGTTTTGGGACTTGGCCTGGCGCTGCTTCCATGGGAGGCTGTATGTAAGGGACAACCTGAAGTGCAGGAGCTCCGATGATTGGGGTTGTCCCTGTGAGGAGTGTGGCGACATGTTGGAAAACATGGAGCACTTCCTCCTTCAGTGTCCCTTTAATACAGGGGTCTACAACAGGGTGGGTGCTTCCATAGGCTGGCCTATGCTGAGGTCCCTTTCTTATCCGGAGTGGGTTTATGGGGCATTCAGATCCCTGGGTGGCCGAGAACGGAGCACTTTATTCCTAGTTAGTGTAGTCATTTTGTTCCACACTTGGAGTGCACGGAGTTTAGTTTCCACGCAGCGGAAAGTCCTCCCCAGGATGGGGTGGTTAGAAACATCTTGGGTGACCTGGGGAAGGTGCGCTCTTTGGAGTTCGAGAGGCTGGGTGCGAGGAGGGCCTCTTGGCTTTGGAGGGGTTTCTCCTTTAACATGCCCTAGGGAGAGCTGGTCTGTGTGAGATTGTTGGTAGGGTAAGATAAGGTGGTGTGGGTGTTGAGGGAGAGAAAAGTAGGGACAGATAGGGACAGGGAGGGCCAGTTTAGGGATAGCTAGATAGTTAGTTTTGATGAGCTAGGTAGATTAGGGATAGGTAGGGACAGGTAGGGATAGTTAGGGTCAGGTTCTTTTCTTTTAGGGACAGATTTAGTTGGTGAGGGACAGGGTGCGTGTGTTGGTGGTTAGGGATGGGGCCTCTTAGGACTCCAGTTTCCGGGTGGTGGGCTGGTGTGTGGCACATTTAGCTTTTTGTTTTGTAAATTCAGGAAATAATGGATATTGGGCTTGTAGGCGCTGAACTTGGGTCTTGTAAGTTCTGTGGTCAGTGTATAGAGTTAATGTCTATAAATGTTTATAGTGTTGTGTTTATAGTAATGTAATGTAGTGTTCTTGTGTGGTAGGTCTGTTAATGTTATGTTTTTATAAGTGTAAATAGTTATATGTTTGGGGGGTATAGTTTAGGTTGGGTGGGGGTTTTTGTGTGGGGGGAGGGCATGGAACTTGCCATGGACCCGAGGGTTAGAAAATTTCTAAGGGCATAAACTTTCATGGACCCGTGAAGCTTGCGGTGAAAAGGGCATGAACTCATGGACCTGTGGTGTGGTGGGGAGAAAAAGCAAAAAAGGTTGAAGTTGTATCTATGGCCAGGTGAGGACTTTTTCCTTTCTTTTGGGTGTCAGTGTGTGTGCATGTTTCTTTTATGTTTTATATATAATTTTGGTTAGGGGTAATGTTCCTTTGGAAGCTGCAATAGCTTTGAAAGGACGAAGGACTCTGGACTTTATGGTTTATTTGATGCTGGTTTCTTTTGTTTCTGTTACTTATTTTAGCGATGTTTTATTTCTGTACAGTTTATTATTTATTATGATGTATTGTTTATAATTTTATAATAAAAGAGTTACATCCACTGAGGCCCCTGATCATGTGACCCCTGACTCCTCCCCCTGTGACCTCATCACAGGTCCTGTGCGCACAGAGCAGCCATATATGTGGAGTGCGGCTCTGCAGGTGGAGGTCGGTGCTGGAGGCTCCATTATTCTCTATGTGGAGTGCGGCTCTGCAGGTGGAGGTAGGTGCTGGAGGCTCCATTATTCTCTATGTGGAGTGCGGCTCTGCGGGTGGAGGTAGGTGCTGGAGGCTCCATTATTCTCTATGTGGAGTACGGCTCTGCCGGTGGAGGTAGGTGCTGGAGGCTCCATTATTCTCTATGTGGAGTGCGGCTCTGCGGGTGGAGGTAGGTGCTGGAGGCTCCATTATTCTCTATGTGGAGTGTGGCTCTGCGGGTGGAGGTAGGTGCTGGAGGCTCCATTATTCTCTATGTGGAGTGCGGCTCTGCGGGTGGAGGTAGGTGCTGGAGGCTCCATTATTCTCTATGTGGAGTGCGGCTCTGCCGGTGGAGGTAGGTGCTGGAGGCTCCATTATTCTCTATGTGGAGTGTGGCTCTGCGGGTGGAGGTCGGTGCTGGAGGCTCCATTATTCTGTATGTGGAGTGCGGCTCTGCAGGTGGAGGTCGGTGCTGGAGGCTCCATTATTCTCTATGTGGAGTGCGGCTCTGCAGGTGGAGGTCGGTGCTGGAGGCTCCATTATTCTTTATGTGGAGTGTGGCTCTGCGGGTGGAGGTCGGTGCTGGAGGCTCCATTATTCTCTATGTGGAGTGTGGCTCTGCGGGTGGAGGTCGGTGCTGGAGGCTCCGTTATTCTCTATGTGGAGTGTGGCTCTGCGGGTGGAGGTAGGTGCTGGAGGCTCCATTATTCTCTATGTGGAGTGCGGCTCTGCGGGTGGAGGTCGGTGCTGGAGGCTCCATTATTCTCTATGTGGAGTGCTGCTCTGCGGGTGGAGGTCGGTGCTGGAGGCTCCATTATCCTCTATGTGGAGTGCGGCTCTGCGGGTGGAGGTCGGTGCTGGAGGCTCCATTATTCTCTGTGGAGTGCGGCTCTGCGGGTGGAGGTCGGTGCTGGAGGCTCCATTATCCTCTATGTGGAGTGCGGCTCTGCGGGTGGAGGTCGGTGCTGGAGGCTCCATTATTCTCTATGTGGAGTGTGGCTCTGCGGGTGGAGGTCGGTGCTGGAGGCTCCATTATTCTCTATGTGGAGTGTGGCTCTGCGGGTGGAGGTCGGTGCTGGAGGCCCCATTATTCTCTATGTGCAGTGTGGCTCTACAGGTGGAGGTCGGTGCTGGAGGCTCCATTATTCTATATGTGGAGTGCGGCTCTGCGGGTGGAGGTAGGTGCTGGAGGCTCCATTATTCTCTATGTGGAGTGTGGCTCTGCGGGTGGAGGTAGGTGCTGGAGGCTCCATTATTCTCTATGTGGAGTGTGGCTCTGCGGGTGGAGGTCGGTGCTGGAGGCTCCATTATTCTCTATGTGGAGTGCGGCTCTGCGGGTGGAGGTCGGTGCTGGAGGCTCCATTATTCTCTATGTGGAGTGCTGCTCTGCGGGTGGAGGTCGGTGCTGGAGACTCCATTATTCTCTATGTGGAGTGCGGTTCTGCGGGTGGAGGTCGGTGCTGGAGGCTCCATTATTCTATATGTGGAGTGTGGCTCTGCGGGTGGAGGTAGGTGCTGGAGGCTCCATTATTCTCTATGTGGAGTGCGGCTCTGCGGGTGGAGGTAGGTGCTGGAGGCTCCATTATTCTCTATGTGGAGTGCGGCTCTGCGGGTGGAGGTAAGTGGACAGGGTTGGAATCAGCACCTGGTCATGTGCTGGGGCCCTGAGCAGGCAGGTGGGGGTCCACTCTCTGTTATAGACTCTTGCATGCTATGAGGGCCCGGTGCCTGTGCCCACAAGTTGCCCCCCCCCTCCGCTTGCTCAGGGCCCCGGCACTTTCGATACTTTCCTCTCCTCGCTCCACCACTGTGGCGTCTTCGCTGTCCTTTGACTGTCATGTTCAGGTTAGAGGGCGCAATGATGTCATGTCTGTGCACCCTCTGTTGAACAGTCACAGTACAGAGAGCCGGAAGATGCCAACGCGGAGGAGTCCGGAGCAGAGCAGCGGCCAGTGAGGAAAGGGGAGGATTTCATTTTTTTTTTTCTTTTTTCTAGCATCATATGGGGCGTCTTATATACTGGAGCATTATATGGGGCCCCTTATATACTGGAGCATCATATGGGGCCCATCATATACTGGAGCATAATATGGGGCCCATCATATACTGGAGCATCATATGGGGCCCATCATATACTGGAGCATCATATGGGGCCCATCATATACTGGAGCATTATATGGGGCCCATTATATACTGGAGCATAATATGGGGCTTATCATATACTTGAGCATCATATGGGGCCCATCATATACTGGAGCATAATATGGGGCTTATCATATACTTGAGCATCATATGGGGCTTATCATATACTTGAGCATCATATGGGGCCCATCATATACTGGAGCATCATATGGGGCCCATCATATACTGGAGCATCATATGGGGCCCATCATATACTGGAGCATCATATGGGGCCCATCATATACTGGAGCATCATATGGGGCCCATCATATACTGGAGCATCATATGGGGCCCATCATATACTGGAGCATCATATGGGGCCCATCATATACTGGAGCATCATATGGGGCCCATCATATACTGGAGCATCATATGGGGCCCATCATATACTGGAGCATCATATGGGGCCCATCATATACTGGAGCATTATATGGGGCCCATCATATACTGGAGCATTATATGGGCCCCATCATATACTGGAGCATCATGTGGGGCCCCTTATATACTGGAGCATCATATAGGGCCCATCATATACTGGAGCATCATATGGGGCCCATCATATACTGGAGCATTATATGGGGCCCATCATATACTGGAGCATTATATGGGGCCTATTATTTACTGGAGCATTATATGGGGCCCATCATATACTGGAGCATCATATGGGGCCCCTTATATACTGGAGCATCATATGGGGCCCCTTATATACTGGAGCATCATATGGGGCCCATCATATACTGGAGCATCATATGGGGCCCCTTATATACTGGAGCATCATATGGGGCCCATCATATACTGGAGCATCATATGGGGCCCCTTATATACTGGAGCATCATATGAGGCTCTTTATGTATGGAGTAATATATGGGGTTCATTATTCTGTATGGAGCGTTATATGGGGCTCATTATTCTGTATGGAGCAATATATGGGAACGATTATTCTGTATGGAGGACTGTGATGTCCATAATACTGTATGGAGGACTATACTGTCTGGTTTCTGAGCTATAGATATTATTCATGTAATGTAAGAAGTAAATTAAATCTTTGGCATTGTACTATATCTGCAGGTGCTTCTCACAAAATTAGATATAAAAAAAAAAGTTAATTTATTTCAGTTCTTCAATACAAAAAGTGAATCTCATATATTATATATAGTCATTACACACAGAGTGATCTATTCAAGTGTTTATTTCTGTTAATGTTGATGATTATGGCTTCCAGCCAATGAAAACCCAAAAGTCATTATTAAATTAGAATACTTTATAACACCAACACCAGCATGAAAAATGATTTTAAAATCCAAAATGTTGTCCTACTGAAATGTATATTCAGTAAATGCTCTCAATACTTGGTCGGGGCTCCTTCTGCATCAATTACTGCATTAATGCGGCGTGCCATGCAGGCGATCAGCCTGTGGCACTGCTGAGGGGTTATGGAAGCCCAGGTTGCTTTGATACCAGCCTTCAGCTCAGCTGCATTGTTGGGTCTGGTGTCTCTAAACTTTTTTACAATGCTCCATAGATTCTCTATGGGGTTAAGGTTAGGCGAGTTTGCTGGCCAATCAAGCACAGTGATACTGTTGTTTGTAAACCAGGTATTGGTACTTTTGGCAGTGTGTACAGGTGCCAAGTCCTGCTGGAGAATGAAATTTCCATCTCCAAAAACCTTGTCGGCAGAGGGAAGCATTAAGTGCTCTAAAATTTCCTGGTAGACGGCTGCGCTGACTTTGGTCTTGATAACACACAGTGGACCTACACCAGCAGGTGACATGGCTCCCCAAACAATCACTGATTGTGGAAACTTCACACTAGACCTCAAAAAAACAAACAAAAATATATCAAAAAATCGAACCTAAAAACCAATAATAAAATTATATACCAATATAATGAAAAAAATATATAAAAATATATAAAATATGAAATATGGACAGAATCATAAAAATTTTTTTTCAAAAAACCTTTATTCAAACAGGGTATAACATGATACATAAAAACACACAAAAATACAAAATTAATACAAAAACAATATATTGGTCTGATTATCAAGAAGCAATGAGATCACCAATAGTAGCACTTATATAAAGTAGAAACATGTGTGATCACATAAAATAAACCAAATTATTTAAATAAATCGTGCATTAATTGCAAACCAAAATATAAATACAATATATAGTGCAAAATAACAAAAAGGGAGTGACCCGTTAAACACATGTACATACTAATGGATAATTAATTAAAAGTGTAACAAGTGCTTCAGTAAATACCTATAAAACTATATCCCCACCTGATTTGTATATAGGGACGATCCCACTACATATATGTGATCACAATCTTCCTAATATGCAACTATAAGGTTATATATAAAAAGTGCTCCAGTGTTTATTTATATATTCACAGCCCTCACCCACATTTTAAATTATTAGGAGTGACAACAAATTAGTCATAAATAGTAGCATGCAAATACTTGTCACTCATATGTGAGGTGATCGCTTTTAAAATATAAAACAGACCAATAGATTAATAGCCGACCAAATTCATTACCTTATATAAGGGGTCTAGTGAATCAATGTGCTGAACGCGCCCCGACGCGCGTTTCGGATATCTCCTTCGTCCCCTCTACCAATCTATTGGTCTATTTTATATTTTTAAAGTGATCACCTCACATATGAGTGACAAGTATTTGCATGCTACTATTTATGACTAATTTGTTGTCACTCCTAATGATTTAAAATGTGGGTGAGGGCTGTGAATATATAAATAAACACTGGAGCACTTTTTATATATAACCTTATAGTTGCATATTAGGAAGATTGTGATCACATATATGTAGTGGGATCGTCCCTATATACAAATCAGGTTGGGATATAGTTTTATAGGTATTTACTGAAGCACTTGTTACACTTTTAATTAATTATCCATTAGTATGTACATGTGTTTAACGGGTCACTCCCTTTTTGTTATTTTGCACTATATATTGTATTTATATTTTGGTTTGCAATTAATGCACGATTTATTTAAATAATTTGGTTTATTTTATGTGATCACACATGTTTCTACTTTATATTATATAAGTGCTACTATTGGTGATCTCATTGCTTCTTGATAATCAGACCAATATATTGTTTTTGTATAAATTTTGTATTTTTGTGTGTTTTTATGTATCATGTTATACCCTGTTTGAATAAAGGTTTTTTTTATTAAAAAAAATTTGATTCTGTCCATATATAAAAATATATAAAATATGAAATATTTTTTTTTTCATTATATTGGTATATAATTTTATTATTGGTTTCTAGGTTCGAATTTTTTTTTTTTTTTTTTTAATATATTTTTGTTTGTTTTTTTGATACCGAATGGTCGGCCATTCAGATCTGGAGTAGGGCATTACAGTCAAAAATATTTATTAATATTATTGGATTTATTAATTTGATTGTATTCTCTATTTTTGTGACACTAGACCTCAAGCAGCTTGGATTGTGGTCTCTCCACTCTTCCTCCAGATTCTGGGACCTTGATTCCCAAATAAAATGCTAAATTTACTTTCATCTGAAGGCAACACTTTGGATCACTGAGCAACAGTCCAGTTCTTTTTCTCCTTGGCCCAGATAAGACGCTTCTGGCGCTGTCTATTGGTCATGAGTGGCTTGACACAAGGAATGCGACACTTGTAGCCCACGTCCAGGACACGTCTGTGTGTGGTGGCTCTTGACGCAATGACTCCAGCCGCAGTCCACTCCTTGTGAATCTCCCTCAAATTTTTGAATGGCCATTTCTTAACAATCCTTTCAGGGCTGCGGTTATCCCAGTTGTTTGTGCTCCTTTTTCTACCACACTTTTTCCTTCCTCTCAACTTCCCATTAATATGCTTGGAAACGGCTCTCTGAACAGCCAGCTTCTTTAGCAATGACCTTTTGTGGCTTACCCTCCTCGTGGAATGTGTCAGTGACTGCCTTCTGGACATCTGTCAAGTCAGCAGTCTTCCCCATGATTGTGGAGCCTACTAAAACAGACTAAAGCCGGTTTCACACGTCCTGATATTTCCGGTACCGGAAAAATTGGTACGGAGATATCAGTGTCCGTGTGTTTGCTTTGTGTGGCAACCGTGTGCCACCCGGGTGCCACATCAGTACCACACGGACATACGGACGGCAGATGGGGAAGTAGCGCTACAGTAAACGCTGTCCCCCTGCAGCTGGTGCTGAAGCCGGGAGTCATCATTCTCCCTGCTCTATATTAATACACCGCTCTTCGTTCTCCTCTGCTCGCAGGCAGAGCAAGGGGAATTACAGCCGGCTTCAGCACCAGCTGCAGGGGGACAGCGGCTTACAGTAGCCACTACTTCCCCAGCGGCGTCCGTGCACACAGAGGACTGTGTGAACAGTTCTCCGTGTGCGGGACGTTTTCCTGTCCGTGTGTCTGTGAGAAAACGGACATGACTGTGTTTGGAACACTGACACATGGTCCGTGTGAAAACATGCACATGTGCATAGACACATAGTTATAATGTGTGTACGTGTCTCTGGTACGTATAAAAACTGTCAAATACGTACCGGAAACACGGACGTGTGAAACCGGCCTAAGGGACCTTTTTAAACGCTTAGGAAGCCTTTGCAGATATTTTTTGTTAATTATTCTAATTTACTGAGATAATGACTTTTGGGTTTTCATTGGCTGTAAGCCATAATCATCAACATTAACAAATAAACACTTGAAATAGATCACTCTGTAATGACTCTATATAATGAGTTTCACTTTTTGTGTTTAAGAACTGAAATAAATTAACTTTTTAATGATATTCTAATTTAGTGAGAAGCACTTGTGTGTGCAAAACCTCCCATTAGCTGGGGTCGATGTGCCTAAGACAATTAAATATAGGGTAGTTATGACAGCAGCAGTCAAACCCAACCAAATGTGGGCAAAATGCTGATCAGTAAGGTTCCCAAACTTTCCAGTTTTCACAATGTCTCCTATAGACTGTAAAACGGATTATTAATAAGGAAGATCATGGGAAAAACATTTTTTATAATAAAAAAAATTCTACATTTTTTGTGTATATAGACATTTTCTTTTGTTTTTCACATTTTTATGCATTAAGAAAGGTTGAGTCACATTTTAATTGAATATTCACTGTTGCAAGTGATCTAAGGAAAATATTTTAAAAATGTATTAAAATCATAAGTTACATTATCAAAAATGAAATCTAAAATACACAATGGGAAAAAAAAATAATGGTCATAAAAGAAAGGAGGACAAAACATAATTTCTAAATTGCCAAGTTAATCTTAAATACCACATCCAGCTCATTGGGGCGTAGAGTATTTAACCTATGGATTCTTTCCTCAACCCTCAATCTACTAAAATGTTTGTGCTTGCCCTCATCATCTCCCGCCTCGACTACTGCAACACCCTTTTCTCTGGCCTCCCTGCTAACACCCTCGCACCTCTCCAGTCCATCCTTAACTCTGCTGCCCGACTAATTTACCTCTCTCCTCGCTACTCCTCCGCTTCTCCCTCTGCAAATCTCTTCACTGGCTCCCATTCCCTCAGCGTATCCAGTTCAAATTACTAATACTGACCTACAAGGCCATCTATAATCTGTCACCTCCATATGTCTCTGAACTAATCTCCCGATATCTTCCCTCACGTAATCTCCGATCCTCCCAAGACCTCCTTCTCTCCTCCACACTTATTCGCTCCTCACCCAACCGCCTCCAAGACTTCTCCCGAATATCCCCCATCCTCTGGAATTCTTTGCCCCAACACGTCCGACTATCAAACACATTCGGATGCTTCAGACGGAACCTGAAAACCCACCTCTTCAGGAAAGCCTACAGCCTGCAATGACCCTGCTACCTCCTCACCACTACCGGAGATATCGCCTCAACCAACACCGGAACTGCTGCAACCCCCCGATCTACTGTCTCCTGCCCCACAATCCTGTAGAATGTGAGCCCGAAAGGGCAGGGTCCTCTGTTGTGAATGGGTTTGAGATGAGTTCTGAGCAGAGGCTCCCTCTGGTGGTTACAAGCGGTACTAGTGAAGATTGTGAGGACTGGGAATCAGGTGTTACTGACTGGTCTTATATAAGGGAGTCATTTTCCCATCAGGGTTGCCGGTGATCAATTGTTCTGGTCTGAATCCTTCATTCCAGTTTCCCTTGTAGCCTGCTGTGTCGTGTCTGCATCTCCTGCTATCAGATAAGACATTTTCTTCTTTTGTGTTTGTGCTATATTTTTGCATTTTGTCCTGCACTTCTGTGGGGGCCTTCAGGGTCCCCTCCGGGGGCTTTTGCCCTCTCTGTTTAGTTCAGCCACTGAGTTTTGTACTTTTGCTTTTTCCAGTTTTTTCAGTGGCTGCTGTTTTGATTTTGTTACACCAGAGAACTAATTTAGGTGGTAGAGGTCGTGTGATCTCAGGTGATTTTGAAATTAGTAGAGTTGGTGTTTTTCAGGGTTTTCTGAGATTGCAGTAAGTACCCTTCCTGTCCTTTTCTATTTAGATAGTTTGGGCCCCAGCGTTTGCTCATTCTATTTTCTTTCTGTGTCAGTATTTCCTCTTGTCTAACCGCCATTACATGTTTGGGGGCTTTCTATTATCTTTGGGGTTCTGCTCCGGGGCAGATAGCTTTCCTATTTCTGTCTTTAGGTGTAGTTAGTTTCTCAGGCTGTGACGAGGCGTCTAGGACCAACGTAGGAACGCTCCACGGCTGCCTCTAGTTGCGGTGGTTAGTCAGGGTACTGCAATCTCATAGATTCCAACTGCTCTGGTGTATTTCCTTTTTTACCTGCACTCCTCAGCTACCGAAACATAACAGTCCTCTCCCCTCTGTATCAGTCTGTCATTGTTAGTTTGTTTACTGTAAGTAATACCTGTAACCTGTATGTAACCCCTTCTCATGTACAGCACCATGGAATTAATGGTGCTATAGAAATAAATAATAATTATAATAATAATGGATCCACTGTAGTTCTTTAGTTTTAATCAATTTTATTCTGTTGCCTCCTCTCCTCGGGGGCGATACATGATCAATAATTCAAAACTTTAAATTCTTTTCACTGTGGCCACAATCTGAGCTGTTTTGGGACTGGCAGATCAAGTTTTTTTCTTCCTAATGGTGTATCTATGATGGCTTAATCTAGTTTTTAGATCCCATGTAGTCTCCCCCATATACCACAGGTTATATGGACATTGCAATCAAAAAATTACTTATTTAGAATCGCATGTTAGTGATTAATAAAGAAAAAATTGTTCGGAATAGGATGTGAGAATTGATTTTCGCGCTGAGAAATAAAGGTATAGCTCCCCCCCCCCCCCAGCGTCATAAAATCTCCAGGCTCTCAGATATCGGGGGTAGCCGAGACCCTGGAGAACATGATTTAGGTCTTTTTTTTTTTTTTTTTTTTTGCTGTCCCCAGTGTTGCGATCGCCGTTATTTACCAAATAACAGTTACCGCAAAAAAATGGTCTGATTTCCCATTTAGTTCTCTCACCTCTGATATGATCTAGCACATCAGAAGAGAGAGAAATGGGGTCTCCCGAGGCACCCCGGTACCTCCAGTGTCCCCAGGTCCCTCCGGCTCTGTCCACCGGCATCTTCTGGGAAGAAAATAGCGGTTGCATGCGCAGTGCGCCTGCCGAGGTCAGTCGACTGGCCCCCGGCATCAATAGGATATTTCCCCCCCTTTATCTCCCCCTTAGGTAAATACATTTTTTTAATTTTATTATTTTTATTTCCATTTTTTCATTAGGGCTGGGGCCAGGGTTGGGGTTAGGTTTAGGGTTGGAGTTGGCCTGGGTTGGGGGTTAGTGTTGTGGCTATGGTTAGGGTTGTTTTAGGGTTATGGTTGTGGTGTTGAGGTTAGGGTTGTGATTAGAGTCAGGGTAGGGCTGTGTTAGGGTTGGCGTTAGAATTGGGGGTTTCCACTGTTTAGGTACATCGGGGGTCTCCATATGTGACATGGCACCCCATTGATTCCAGCCAATTCTGGGTTCATAAAGTCAAAATATGCTCCCTCCCTTCTGAGCCCTGCCATGCTCCCAAACAGTAGCTTTCCCCCATATATGGGGTATCGGTGTACTCCGGAGAAATTGCACAACAAATTTTGTGGTCCATTTTCTCTTACCCTTGTGAAAATAAAAATGTTTTGGGTCTAAAGTAAATTTTTGGTGAAAAAGTAAAATTTTCATTTTTTCCTTCCACATTGCTTCATGTTTCCTTCAATGGCAACAAGTCGTCCTGTCCCTGCAACTGAAAAACACCCCCATAGCATGATGCTGCCACCACCATGTTTCACTGTTGGAATTGTATTGGGCAGGTGATAAGCAGTGCCTGGTTTTCTCCACTCATACTGCTTAGAATTATCACCAAAAAAGTCTATCTTAGTCTCATCAGACCAGAGAATCTTATTTCTCATAGTCTGGGAGTCCTTCATGTGTTTTTTAGTAAACTCTATGCGGGCTTTCATATGTCTTGCACTGAGGAGAGGCTTCTGTCGGACCAGGGGCGGACACAGACTGTAGTGGGCCCCTGTGCAAGAAATTTTTCGGGCCCCCCCCGCACACATGCGATTTGCACACTTAGTCATGTACTGACCAGCTGCTCTCCCTAATGCTCTCAATGTTCAGTGAAAATCTGAGAGAAGCAGGAAGAGAAGCTCGTTGTCACAGGACCATAAATATGAACATATGTGTGAAGTGTCCATGTGATGACTACTGGAACCTGCAGAGCTGAATCCTGACATTGCAGCTTCTGAATTCTCACAACGAATGCTCTGCACACTTTTAGGATTCTCCATTACCGGTGGCAAGAGTACACGGTCATGTCAGCACAAGCATGGGATTTATATGCTTCTGGCCACATTCCGACTAGACGTGCCCGGCCTCGCTCCGTTCATTTTCATTGAGTGAGGCCACACACGTCTAGACAGCATGTGACCGCATGTATGTAAATCACCGGCACGAGAGAATCCTGACAGTGTGCACTGTGAGAATTCAGAAATTGACTAATTCTCATGTTTTTATTTGTTAGGAGCATTAAAGGGGCTGTCCAGGTTTGTGCTGAGTCTGCAGTCATTCTATGTGACACTGACCTGGAGAACCCCTTTAATGCTCCTAACAAATAAAGACATGAGAATTAGTAAATTTCACAAATAATATTTACATCCAGGTACCTTAGAGAGAACGTCGTCTCTGGAGTCGTTCTCCTTTTCTTCATCTTGTCCAGATCCCATGATGAGTTTTCTCATCCACAGCCGTCTCTGCAGACCTCCATCTTCTCCGGTCTTCTGCACCAACTCGCCACACGATGCCCTTAAAGACAGAAGAGTCATTATAATGCCCCTAAATAAAAATATCTGCAATATACTGTCACCTCACACTATTCCCCTCCCTCCTAATACTGTCGCCTCTCACATCCCCCCTGTTCACCCTCACTCCCCATACTGTGTCCACATATTTACCCCCTCACTCTCTATACTGTGCTCACACTATTCCCCTCCCTCCTCACACATCCCCCCCTGTACAGCATACTGTCTCCTCATATATTTACCCCCCTCACTATACTGTCTGCTCACACATACCCCTGACTCCCCAGACTGTGTCCACATACATTCACCCGTTCACTCCCCATACTATCTGCAACCATCCCCCATACTGTTTCCTTATACATGCATACTCTTCAGTACCCTCAAATCCCCCCACACATATTAAATATCCCCAGCCCCCACACATAAAATAGCCCCCCATCCCCACTCCAAATCCCCGGCCCCCACACAAAATATCCCCCCACACATAAAATAGTCCCCCATCCCCACTCCAAATCCCCGGCCCCCCACACATAAAATAGCCCCCCATCCCCAAATCCCCCCACACATAAAGTAACCCCCCATCCCCACTCTAAATTCACCCCCCCCATACACACGCATTATGCCCCCCCCATCTTCGGTGGTATCTTCAGCTCCATATTGGAGCACACTTACCACCATCGTTCCCCCACCTTGCCGCCGCCAGTGACGTCAGCAGCGTGATCACATGACCTGATCACGCTGCTGGCGTCGCTCTGACTCGTAGTCAGAGCTTCAGTTGTACTGGCGTCTGTATAGACGCCAGTGCAATTGATTCCTGGCTGGGAGCTGGCACGCAGCAGCTTCTCTGTGCTGGCTGTCAGCTTGACAGCCGGCACAGGGAACCGCCGACTCTCAGGCCGGGGGCGGCAGAACGCAGCCGCGGGGGAGACACTGCGGACCGCCGCATTAGGCGGCCCGACTGCGCCCCCCCTGCCGGTTGCGCCCGGGGCACCTGCCCCGGCTGCCCCCCCCCTAGATACGCCCCTGGGCTGGAGGGGCCCCCTCTCCCCTGGGGCCCCCGTTCGATGAACGGGCTGCACGGGCGGTAGGTCCGCCCCTGTGTCGGACCACTCTGCCATAAAGGCCTGACTGGTGGAGGGCTGCAGTGATAGTTGACTTTGTGGAACTTTCTCACATCTCCCTACTGCATCTGTGGAGCTCAGCCACAGTGATCTTGGGGTTCTTCTTTACCTCTCTCACCAAGGCTCTTCTCTCAATTGCTCAGTTTGGCTGGACGGCCAGGTCTTGGAAGACTTCTGGTGGTCCCAAACTTCTTCAAGGATTATTGAGGCCACTGTGCTCTTAGTAACCTTGAGTACTGCAGAAATTCTTTAGTAACCTTGGCCTGATCCTTTGACCTCCTGATTCTCATTTCGTCTGATGTGCACTGTGATCTGTGAGGTCTTATATAGACAGGTGTGTGCTTTTACAAATCAAGTCCTATCAGTTTAATTAAACACAGCTGGACTCCAATGAAGGAGTAGAACCATCTCTAGGAGGATCACAAGGAAATGGACAGCATGTGACTTAAATATGAGTGTCTGAGCAAAGGGTCTGGATACTTATAACCATGTGATATTTAGTTTTTTCTTTTTTAATAAATTTGCAAAAATTTCTACATTTCTTTTTTTTTTCCGTCAAAGTGGTGTGCAGACTGTACATTAACCCCTTCATGACCCAGCCTATTTTGACCTTAAAGACCTGGCCATTTTTTGCAATTCTGACCAGTGTCCCTTTATGAGGTAAAAACTCAGGAACGCTTCAACGGATCCTAGCGATTCTGAGACTGTTTTTTCATGACATATAGGGCTTCATGTTAGTGGTAAATTTAGGTCGATAATTTTTGCATTTATTTGTGAAAAAAATGGAAATTTGGCGAAAATTTTGCAATTTTCAAATTTTTAATTTTTATTCTGTTAAACCAGAGAGTTATGTAACACAAAATAGTTACTAAATAACATTTCCCACATGTCTACTTTACATCAGCACAATTTTGGAAACAAAAGTTATAAGGGTTAAAAGTTGACCAGCGATTTCTCATTTTTGCAACAAAATTTACAAAACCATTTTTTTTAGGAACCACCTAACATTTGAAGTCACTTTGAGGGTTCTATGTGGCAGAAAATACCCAAAAGTGACACCATTCTAAAACCTGCACCCCTCAAGCTACTCAAAACTGCATTCAAGAAGATTATTAACCCTTCAGTTGCTTCACAGGAACTAAAGCAACGTGGAAGGAAAAAATGGACATTTTAATTTTTCCAACAAAAATTTGCTCTTAGCATCAATTTTTTTCATTTTTACATGGGCAACAGGATAAAATGGATCCTAAAATTTGTTGGGCAATTTCTCCTGAGTACACAGATACCTCATATGTGCTCATAAACCACAGTTTGGGCGCACGGCAGGGCTCAGAAGGGAAGGAGCGCCATTTGACTTTTTGAATGGAAAATATGCTGGAATATTTAGCGGTTGCCATGTCGCATTTGGAGAGTCCCTGTGTGCCTAAACATTGGAGCTCCCCCACAAGTGACCCCATTTTGGAAACTAGACCCCCCCAAGGAACTTATCTAGATGTACAGTGAGCACTTTGAACCCCCGGGTGCTTCACAAATTGATCCGTTAAAAAAGAAAGTACTTTTTTTTCACAAAAAGTTTTTTGGCCTCAGTTTTTTCATTTAGCAACCGGCTAAAATGGATCCTAAAATTTGTTGGGCAATTTCTCCTGAGTACACTGATACCATATATGTGTTCATAAATCACTGTTTGGGCGCACGGCAGGGCCCAGAAGGGAAGGAGCGCCATTTGACTTTTTGAATGGAAAATTAGCTCCAATCGTTAGTGGACATCATGATGCATTTGGAGAGCCCCTGTGTGCCTAAACAGTGAAAAACCCCCACAAGTGACACCATTTTGGAGACTAGACCCCTTAAGGAACTTATCTAGATGTGTTGTGAGCACTCTGAACCCCTAAGTGCTTCACAGAAGTTTATAACGCAGAGCAGTGAAAATAAAAATATCCTTTTTTTCCTCAAAAATGATTTTTTAGCACGCTATTTTTTATTTTCACAAGGGTAGCAGGAGAAATTGGACCACAAAAGTTGTTGTGCAGTTTGTCCAGACTACAACGATACCCCATATGAGGGGGGGAACCACTGTTTTGGTGCATGGGAGAGCTCAGAAGGGAAGTAACACCATTTTGGAATGCAGACTTGATGGAATGTTCTACGGGCCTCATGTGTTTGCAGAGCCCCTGATGTGCCTAAATAGTAGAAACCCCCCACAAGTGACCCCATTTTGAAAACTAGACCCCCCAAGGAGCTTATCTGGATGTGTAGTGAGCACTTTGAACCCCCAAGTGCTTCACAGAAGTTTATAAACACAGACCAGTGAAAATAAAAAAATCTTTTTTCCTCAAAAATTATTTTTTAGCCCGCTATTTTTTAGTTTCCCAAAGGTAACAGGAGAAATTGGACCCCGAAAGTTGTTGTACAGTTTGTCCTGAGTACGCTGGTACCCCATATGTGGGAGGGAACCAGTGTTCGGGCACACGTCAGGGCTCGGAAGGGATGTAGTGACGGTTTGAAATGCCGACTTGATGGAATGTTCTGCGGGCATCTTGTTACGTATGCAGAGCCCCTGATGTGCCTAAACAGTAGAAATCCCCCACAAGTGACCCCATTTTGGAAACTAGACCACCCAAGGAACTTATCTAGATGTGTGGTGAGCACCTTGAACCCTCACGTGCTTCACAGAAGTTTATAATGCAGAGCCGTGAAAATAAAAAAACATTTTTTTCCACAAAAATAATTTTTTTAGTCCCAAATTTTTTATTTTCCCAAGGGTAACAGGAGAAATTAGACCCCCAAAGTTGTGCAATTTTTCCTGAGTACGCTGATACCCCATATGTGGGGGTAAACCACTGTTTGGGCACACGTTGGGGATCGGAATGGAGGGAGCACTGTTTGACTTTTTGAACGCAAAATTGACTGGAATAAATGGTGGCGCCATGTCGCATTTGGAGACCCCTGATGTGCCTAAATAAAGGAAACCCCTCAATTCTAACTCCAATTCTAACCCCAACACACCCCTAATCCCAAGCCTAACTAATTCCAAGCCTAACCCTAATTCCAAGCCTAATTCTAATTCCAAGCCTAACCCTAATACCAAGCCTAATTCTAACCCTAGTGCCAACCCTAACCACAACCCTAACCCCAACACACCCCTAACCCTAATTCCAAGCCTAACACTAATTCCAAGCCTAATTCCAACCCTAACCCTAATTCCAACCCTAACCCTAATTCCAACCCTAACCCTAATTCCAACCCTAATCCTAACCCTAACTCCAACCCTAATGCTAGTCCTAATGCTAACCCTAATGGAAAAATAAAAAATATTTTCTATTGCAGCATCGGCCATGGCTGGATTGTAATATTTCACCAAATTTCATTGGTGAAATATTACAAATCGCTCTGATTGGCTGTTTCACTTTTAACAGCCAATGAGAGCGATCGTAGCCACGTGGGGGTTAAGCCAACCCCCCTGTGGTGAAGCACAAAGGGTCTTGTGCCTGTGGGTCGGGTGACCTTTCAGTGACCCCGGTCACCCGACCCGCAGGAACAGGATTTATACCATGACGCCTACGTAGGCGTCATGGGTCGGGAAGGGGTTAAAGAGAAAAAATGAACTTTTTTAAATTTACCAAATGGATGCAATGAAACATAGAGTGAAAAATGTAAAGAGGTCTGAATCCTTTTTTACCCACTGTATCTGGTATGAGCCTGCCAAGTACAACGGCATCATGCGATCTGCAGAATTGGAAGATGTGACTCTGCCAAATATACAGTGTATATGTAATATATGGGAAAGCCTAAGGCCAGAAATAAACCACATAAAACCCTGTACGTGGAGACTTTAGTATCAGATTTGTGTGTCCGCTGTGTTTCTGCAAACAAAAAAGCTTTTCTAAAAGCCTCAAACTTCTGTGTGTGAATCAGAGCTGAGATCTAACGTGATAGAAGATTACAGTGCGGGGAAGACGGGAAACATTCATATAGACGCCGGTGGTGATGGAGTCAGTGACGACTCTGGACAAATATGTTTCTAGAGCCGTAGTAGAAGATGAAGATGTCGTCCTCATCATGAAGTAGTTATTTCTCCTGTCACGTATAATGAATATCTCCTGCAGTATTACTAATGCCGATTCCAGTGTCTGTAAATGAGAGGAGAATTAGCGTTATGGAAGATGAGTCTATGAGGAACGTATTCAGCTGCCGACTCCGAGGAGGAAACTGCTTGTTGTCTGTGGTGTAAATATATAGATTTTATTAGTAGATGTCAGGAAAAATACTGTTGTAAAATAATAAAAATACCATTGCTGTTTGGGTCCCACCAGTCTCTATATTTCCTGGTCAGTCTTGTGATTCCTACAGCTAATCAGCTGCCAAAGCAGTGAGTAACATAGCCAGCGATTGGGAGCATGGAGGAGATGTCAACTTGTGTTCTAGTCCATACAAGACTAGAGAATACAACATCTAAAAGTTCTATCTCCTGATATGTTTCCCTTATTATCTCCAGTAATTGTATTATTACACAGGATTGTATGATGTTACATCGGCTCATCTTCTATTTCAGGTCTCTACAATATCGGATCCTCTCAGTGAAGATCTTCTATATAAGAGAATTTTCCTGATTTACCCATCAAGGATGGATATGGACAGAGACAAGATGGTGGAGAGGATATTACACCTCACACTAGAGATCCTCTTCCAGCTTACTGGAGAGGTGAGAGATTCTGATGACGTCACATTACTTCATTCTTATCTATGGGAAATGTCTGTAGTGAGATTTATTAATGTTTCTCCATAACCAGGATTACACAGTAGTGAAGAAGACCTCTAGTGAGCGCTGTCAGGACCCTGTGTCTGAGGGAAGGCCTCTGAGTTCAATCGCGGGGCCTCCTCCTTGCACCTTCATACATGAGGACATCAATGACCAGAAGATCCTAGAACTCACCTACAAGATAACTGAGCTGCTGACTGGAGAGGTGACACTGCTGGGAATGCTGGAAAATTATATAGTAATGTTATGAAAGAATTGGGGGATGATGGTATCATTGTATGTGTCAGGTTCCTATAAGATGTCAGGATGTCACAGTCTATTTCTCCATGGAGGAGTGGGAGTATTTAGAAGAACACAAAGATCTGTACATGGACGTCATGATGGAGGTTCCCCAGCCCCTCACATCACCAGGTAATAGCCAGGTCTAAATGCACACGGCCTATAATTATCTGTATGTAAAGAATGAATTCAGTCCCTGTATGTGTTTCCTCCAGATCTATCCAGTAAGAGGACAACACCAGAGAGATGTCCCTGTCCTCTTCTTCCTCAGGAATGTAAACAAGAAGATCCCAATGTTCCTCAGGATCATCAGGTAGATGGAGAGAAGGTGTCATGAGATCTCCCCTATGATGTGTAGACGGCTGTGAAGATCTTGTGCTCAGTCTTGTTTTATCCCCTAGTATTATATGTTTTATACTTGTGTAATGAGAACGGTGGAGATGGCAGGATTAGAGCTGATCATAGATGTGACTTCTCCATCTGTCTGTGACTTTTACAATATTTGTTTCAGGGTGAAGATCTGACCCATATTAATACTACAGAGACATATGTGAGGGGTGATGAGCGGTGTAAAGAGGAGATTCCTACATATGACTACCCAGGTGAGTAGTAACCACTAAATGCAGAGAAGTCACAGATTCTTCTCAGTCCCCAGCTGTGGCTGCTTTATCGATGGTGTAGTCCGGCCGTATCATAAGCGTGTGATGACCATTTTGTCCCTAGACCACAACATTCTCCACCATTTGGTTATAAGTTTTCTATAGAACTTATATCCTGGAGGATCCACCTACCCTCTGGGATTAGGAGATGCTGACTGTTTCGTGCCCAGATCTGTAAACTACAAAGCCAAATGACAGCGGACGTAGAATGTGCTGACAAGTTAGAAAATCATTTGAAGATAAATATTATAATAGACCTGTAATATAAAGTGGAGGGTAATGATGCTGTTTGCTTCCTAGAACCCTGATATCTTATTGGATGAATCTACCTTCTCTCCCTTCTGTGCTGCTGAATGTCCTCATATGGTCCCTACAAGACCAGGTCCAGACTTTCTGACCAAACTTCACTTTTATGAATTACATTCAACATTAAATGTGCAGCGAGGCCAAGTGTGAATTAATGTACAATAACAGCAGAGTTTCCCTTTATCCTGACTTTTCAATGTCTTTTAAAACCGACTACAGGATTGTGATAAACTACATAAAAACATTACACCTGTGCCATAATATATCTCTAAGCTGTGTGTGGCTGATGGCTGTAATATACATTTATTCACACCTGCAGGAGATGTGTTGGCATGGCTCCAGCCCTGGTTTCATGGATTCACTCCACATCATAAATTATAATTTGTTTTTGATCTAAAGAAATTCAGATTACTGCACAATCTCTCCTGAAATAGGGAGCACTAATACCTTCTCTACTCTTATTTTTGACTATCTAATATTTCTTCTAGAAACTCATTTGACAGAAAATATTGACCCTTACGATAGTTTACACCAAAAAAAGAAAAAAAAAATACTATTCTTTAGATTGCCAAGAGCCACCGAGCCACATACTGTAATTACTCCAGAGAACTTTGACTATTAGCTGCTCATTTATTACTGATGAAGACTGTTGAGTTTGATTATTTCAGTAGATGTTATTGTCTCTACTCACAGTTCTTGACTACAGTAGTCAGTTCCCAAAATACTGTGATAACCACTTCCTGCAGCCAGTTTTGTGTTTCTAATCAGGGCCCATTTTTCAAATCTGAGGGGTGTCACTTTGTCGTAATAATTTTGGAATTCTTCACAAAATATAAGCCCCAATTTTTTCACTTTCACAAAGGGGAATAGCATACAGATGGACCTTACATTATTTTACAACTTCTCTTGAATCCGACAATACCCTATGTACGGTTGTACATTGCTGTCTGGGCACATTTCAGGGTTGAGAAGGGAAGGAGCGCCATTTAGCTATTTGAATACAGATCTTACTGGAATAGTTTGCAGACAGAATGTATTGGGAACAGTGTTTGTGACCACCTGGCAGCTCAAAAGATGGCCACCACGAACAGGCTTGGTGCTATCTACTTCATTTTCCAGATCCCAGGGATTGTCTTGCTCATCACCCTTTAACCCCTTTACATGGATCTGAACTTAGTCTTGGGCCACAGTGTTGCCTGCTGTTGTCAAAACAGGAAATAAATACACAAGCCGTGAGCTGAACATAGAGGACTGATCCAAAGGAAATATCTATCTGGCAGCTTCCTTCAATAATCTATGGATATGGAGCTTTCCAATTGGCTGAATTAGGGAGCAGATTACTTCAGCTGGATAGCACACTCACCCATACTGCCAGAATAGATGGTACTAATGGTCCTAGGCACCCTAATCTTACTGGCTGGACCACTCCTACGTTGTGCAGAGCTTCTGGTTTCAACATGTAATCCTTTTCCAGCCATGCATGCCATTTGTTTAAGGACACGCCTGGTGACAAAAGCAGACATCGTAGGAGCAGATCCCAGAAGAGATGTTACACATCATCTGCAGAAGCCCTAATATGACAAAATTTCAGAAAACCAGAGCAGTAGAAATCCCATAAAGTGACTCCATTTTGGAAATTATAGCCCGCAGAGAATTAATCTATTGCAGTAGTGACTATTTTGGATTCCAGAGGCAATTTCTGGAAATTAGCACTCAGTGGATGTGGGAGAAAAAAATCAAATGTGCCATTTTATTACTCAACAGACAGTGCCCAGATTGTGATTCAGGAGACACACACACCGTACATTAAGTGGGTTCTTCTCACTATAATAATGCCAAATCACATGAATCCTAAATGTGATTTGGGCACACTGCAAGGCTCAGAAGCGAGGGGGGATTTAGCTTTGAGAGAGTGGTTATTGATGGATTGCTTTATGGAAGGCATGTTGCTTTTCAAGAGCCTTTGAGCCACTAATAATGTGGAAACCTCTGTTTTTCCACTGACATATGATGGACCAGAGTGGTGACTTGTTTTTTCTGAGATGAATAGATGTTTTTGTTTGTATTATGTTCGTCTACATAACGTTTCTTTGTGGATTTTTATTTCATATTTGGGAGGCAGAATGAACTAATAGTTGAAAACCACGCTCCACTTGTTCATCCTATGAGATTTTCTATTAGACTGTGAACTGTCATTGTCTTGGTGAAGCATTCAATATTTTTAGATAACTTGCCATTTCTGCAGACAGTTTAAGTAGAAATGTTAAATGACATTCAAAGATATTTTGTTCAAAAATAATAATTGGTTTTATTCTTGGCAGATGACTGTACCAGGAGATCAGAGGGACAGCTGACATCTTCAATTTTTAAATCAGATGATCTTGAGATCCCAGAGGATACAATTGAAGTGAATGCCGTTACTCCAGATATACCATCATCCCTTCACAGCAAAGATCTGTCATCTGATCCTTTGAAACAGGTTCTTTCTTCTGATTCTTTAGTGACAACTAAGGAAAATCAGAGTCTTAAAATAAGTATTAAAAACGGAAATACTCCTAAATCAAAGAAGCCATCCTCATGTTCAAAATATAGAAACTGTTTTCCCATCGAAAAGTCTTTTCTTAAACATCCAAAAATTCACACAGTAGAGAAAAGATTTTCTTGTTCCAAGTGTAGGAAATATTTTAAGCACAAATCCCATCTTGTTAAACACCAAAGAACACACACAGTGGAGAAGCCTTTTTCATGTTCAGAATGTGGGAAATGTTTTAACAAGAAATCAACTTTTGTTGTACACTATAGAACTCACACAGGGGAGAAGCCTTTTTCATGTTCAGAGTGTAGGAAATTTTTTAACCAGAAAGCACATCTTGATCGCCACCAGAGAACCCACACAAGGGAGAAGCGCTTTTCATGTTCAGAATGTATGAAATGTTTTAATCAGAAATCAAATTTGGATAGACACCAGAGAAGTCACACAGGGGAGAAGCCTTTTTCCTGTTCAGAATGTCAGAAATGTTTTAATCTGAAATCGGCTTTGATTAACCACCAGAGAACCCACACAGGGGAGAAACCTTTTTCCTGTCCAGAATGTGGGAAATGTTTTAAACAGAAATGCTATGTTGGTATACACCAAAGAACCCACACAGGGGAGAAGCCTTTCTCATGTTCAGAATGTGGGAAATGTTTTAACAAGAAATCAAATTTTGTTATACACCAGAGAACCCATACAGGGGAGAAGCCATTTTCATGTTCAGAATGTGGGAAATGTTTTACACTGAAACAGCATCTTCATAGCCACCAGAGAACCCGCTATTCATGCATTCCACCACCTGTGTTCCATAAGGAAACATTAATGTAGCAGACTTTAGAACATTTTTTGTCAGACAAGGATAATAAAAAATAGTATAATCCTAGAGATCTAGATAGTGGAAAAACAAAAATAATTTATAATGGGTGGAAACATTTAAAGTGAAAAGTGGGGCTTAGGCATGGTCCAGAATGAACCTAGTATCTCTTCAAGATATCCTCTGTTCCTAAATATCCTCCTCATGTCACAGGACAGATTTCTAGATTCCGAGAGACTGGAGCAATTTCTCCTTGTCAAGAAACCCAATTATAACATAATTACCCAGACGACTATTTTTTAGCAAACCTAGAAGAATATGCTGTTATCTACAGTTGTGCTCAAAAGTTTACATACCCAGCAGAATTTTTGCTTTCTTGGCCTTTTTTCAGAGAATATTAATGGTAACACCAAGACTTTTTCTACACTCATGGTTAGAGGTTGGGTGAAGCCATTTATTGTCAAACTATTGTGTTTTCTCTTTTAAATCATAATGACAACCCAAAACATCCGAATGACCCTGATTTAAAGTTCCCATACCCCATTTCTTAATACCGTGTATTGCCCCCTCTAACATCGGTGACAGCTTCAAGTCTTTTGTGGTAGTTGTGGATGAGGTTCTTTATTTTCTCAGATGGTAAAGCTGCCCACTCTTCTTGGCATAAAGTCTCCAGTTTCTGTAAATTCCTGAGCTGTCTATTATGAAATGCGCGCTTGAGATCTCCCCAGAGTGGCTCAATGATATTGAAGTCAGGAGACTGAGGTGGCCACTCCAGAACCTTTACTTTGTTTTGCTGTAGCCAATGATAGGTCAACTTGGCTTTGTGTTTTGGGTCATTGTCGTGTTGGAACGTCTAAGTACATCCCATGTGCCGCTTCCGGGCTGATAAGTGCAAATGTGCCTCCAGTATTTGCAGATAATATGCTGCATTCATTTTTCCTTCAACTTTGACCGAGTTTACTGTGCCTTTGTAGCTAAAAAAAAAAAAACCCAAAACATCAGCGATCCATCTCCGAGCTTTACAGTAGGAATGGTGTTCCTTTCATCATAGGCCTTTTTGATCTCTCTCCAAATGTAACATTGATGGTTGTGGTCAAAAAGTTCAAATTTGGTCTCATCACTCCAAATTACCTTGTTCCAGAAGTTTTGAGGCTTGTGCATCTTGAAACAACCACACTTCTAATTTTCAGAGAGTCCTGTATTTCAGCTGATGTTATTTGTGGGTTTTTTTTTGCATCCCGAACAATTTTCCTGACAGTTGTGGATGACATTTTTCTTGGTCTACCTGACCATGATTTTGTTTTTACAGAGCCCCTAATTTTCCATTTGTTAATCACAGTTTGAACGCTGTTGACTGGCATTATCAATTCTTTGGATATCTTTTTGTATCCCTTTCCTGTTTTATAGAGTTCAGCTAACTTTTCCCTTAAATCCGTTGACAATTATTTTGCTTTCCCCATGACTCACAATCCAGAAACGTCAGTGGCTGGATGAAAGATGCATGAGTCTGTCTGGATCCCAGAAACTCACTCCGCTTTTATGCACACACACTGATTACAAGCAAACAGGTCACATGTGAGGATGTTACCTTTTAGTAGCCATTCAAACCCATTTGTGTCAACTTCTGTGCATGTTACCAGGCCAAAATCACCAGGGTATGTGAACTTTTGATCAGGGTCATTTGGTTGTTTTGGGTTGTCATTACGATTTAAAAAGCGAAAACACAGTAGTTTGACAATAAATGTCTTCACCCAACCACTAACTATGAGTGGAGAAAAGATTTTGGTGTTAAAATTCATATTCTCTGAAAAAAAGGCCAAGAAAGCAAAAATTCTGCTGGGTATAAAAACTTTTGAGAGCAGCTGTATACTTTTGCTTGTGTAAGCCTGTAATATTGACTTGTAAGCTGATATTTCAAATAATATAGTGTGCTCTTATCTTTGACTAGTGATGTTTGCTGATGTGCTAATTATGCATTGTATTATGGAGCCAGTTTGTTGACTTTGAAAGCAAGGGAAAAACTATGCAAAAAGATTAAATAATCAAGTAATGCTACTTGATCTCATCCCCATTGTTCTTCTTATCTGTGATATTAGACTGAAGGACTCTTGTTAAATCTAAAAATAGGTTACATGCCTCTGTATAAAGAGATTCAGAGACTGAGTGAGTCAGTCAGAGATTCAGGCAAGACATCAAAAGGACCAAAGACAGGACAGCAGCCAATTCATCATGGCACCATCACGAGGGTCACAGATCTATCATTCTACAGGAAAAAACCTAGGGGTTTTCAGCCCGGGTTGGAAGAATACAGATCTGCTCCATTGACCATCGCTGAACCATGGATACGATTGGAAAGGGCCAGGATTGGGACCCCTTGGTTCCATGGAGATGATCTCAGAAGCCAGGTTGTTATACTCCGATTAACTGGCTTTGTACTTCAATGGACTGTTGTCTCTCTACGCTTGTCGTTACCTCCTCTCTATGTGCGTGCCACAGGTGGGGTAGGCGACCATGGGAGCTCTGAACTAAGCCGCCATTATCCCGGTGAGTCAGTGGAAGGGTGAGACTGTCATGTGCACCTTTTTGGGGCATTTTGCTGGGACTGTTCTACGTGTTATCTGCCTGTTTTGTGGTTCAATAAAGCATTGCCACACTGTTTTACCCTCACCCTGTGTTGTCTGAGTAGCGTTACGCCCACATTAAAAGGAGAGTGGGTGTTCAGCGGGACAATCCCCGGTCCATGCGGTTCTGGCTAGCGGACCTGGGTGCCCACCGACCCTCCGTGTCCCCACACTCCTCAATCGAAGAAATTGGCCTTTAGGGATCCTCTTTTTGAGTGGTATCGGATGATTGCTTTCCCATAATAAAAGACTGTTCATACGGTGGCATGGCCTGCACTCAGTCCATGCAGCAGTAAGACAGCTCCCAAGGAAAAACATAAAAAAGCTACAATAAAGCAAACTACCGAAGAAAATAAGTGGCCATCCAGGTTTATAAACCCTCCTTGACTACAATGATCCTGCCCATGGGTCCCAAGTACCCCAAAGGAGAAAGAGATTTCCTCAAGAAAGTTGCGGCCTTCAGCAAGCTTCTTCAGCCTGAGGGTAAAGTACAGTGTGTCCTGAGAGACCCACAGGACAAAGGGAAGGCTCTAACCCCTCTCCAGGGTCCTGTCCAAGACCCATTTCCAGCATTACCAACACCTAATAACAGCTGAAAAAAGAAGATAGGACATCAAAGCACACACTCAGAGTGGTGCAAGAGAGGGGAGAAGATGCTCTTAGATGCTTGAGCCCACCTCTCCAGACTCCTGTGATCCTGCAGTCACACCGATCAAGCAAAGCAAGGTACTGTCAGGGAGCTGGGCTAAGCCGCTTACTTTAAAGTCGGAGGCACAGTCTGCTCCCCCATACCAGCCGCAGACAAGACATGGATCTTTACAGCAAGCAGGGGAAGGGATGACATCAGACAGCTCCTCATGGAGCATGAGTCAGCAAGCAGAGGACAGCAGCTACAAGCAGACTGATCAGACTGTCTGATGACTCATTCTGTACACAATCCTCAGGCACAAGTGAGGACAGTAGCAGATGGCAGCTTTCAGACAGGGAACACAAATGGAAGTACAGACCCCTCAAAAGCAAATTTTTAAAAGAAAAACTGGAATCAAGCAGTGCCTTACTTAAAGGGCAGCAGAGGAGTTTTTTGACCAAGATGAAGAAGATTGTGAATACTCATCTCCCTCAAATAGTGAAAACAAGCAGAGAATACAGAGAATAAGAAGGGATTTTAGTGACTCACCTAATGTAAAATCATCAGCATACCAGCAGAAAAAATGAAGGAGACCCATGGGAGAATATTTGACCAACGGGTAAGAAAGTATCAACAGAAAAGTATATAACTGAATCTCTTAAAGCATTTGGCAAGTCAATTCAAATAAGCGTGTATAAAGCAGGAAATTATCCAAAAATATGTTGTAGTGTGTACCAATGGATATATTAAGACTTAACCTTTATTAGGTGACGTCATAAAAACAATTATACACAATTAAAAATATAAACCTTGGTGGAAAACCTTATACAAAAAAATAAAATATAGAAAACAACGCACAAGAGAAGTATTGATAAAAAATACCGACAGTATCTAGGTCCTAATCCTAATGTACAGTGTCCATTTTAGGACATAATCGTATTATCAAAGTCAAACATCAGAAATACTCTGCCTGATACCTGATTCTGATACCTGACTCTGATACATGATTCTGATACCTGATTTTCATACCTGATACATTCAAACATCAGAATAAGAATGTTTTTCAGATACCCTTAAGGCCTCTTTCACACTTAAGTCGTGCGACGTCAGTCAAAATCCGTCAAAATGTGAAAAAAAAAAACGGATCCGCCATTTTTTTTTGGCGGATCCGCTTTTTTTTTCCCATTGACTTGCATTAGTGACGGATTTTGACGGATTGGCGTCCGTCATTTCACAAAAACGCCTATGGGCGGCGGATCCTCTGGCATACGTTTTTGACGGAATTCGCCCTCGGATCCGTCGCCTCCATAGAAAATGATTGAAAATGCTGCCAAAACTGTCCTCTCTCTCTCTCTCTCTCTCTCTCTCTCTCTTCTCTCTCTCTCTCTCTCTCTCGATGTTTCACTTTGATGAGTGAATGAAGTCACATATCGTATATGAGAATGAAAATCAAACTGATTTTTCCACTCACTGAGAGTTTGCAAAGCAGATTTCATAGACAAAGAGAATCAGCACTTGGTATCAATTGAGCTTGTGGTACAATGGTAAGTCTGCTGTCACTGGAGTGCATGTTTTTCTGGGATCAAATCCCATATTTGATTTTTTTTAATTATGAAGGTTAAGCTTCAATCATATTCCTCTTTTAGTATCTGACATTCTTATTATCCTCCTGACGTGTAGCTAAGAGTTTCAGACAAGCTGTGTATTTACATGGTAAATCACATGGCCAAAGAAAATAGGTGGGAGGCACTAATTTACTATATACCCAACTCCAGTCATGTGCCACTTTTAATATCTGACATTCTTATTATCCTCTTGGCTTCTAATAAAATAATTTATAGCCTAAGGGTGAAGCATCTGCATCACACATAGTTTTGGCTTCAAATAACAATAAAAATAGTAACAACAAAGAATTAAGTTCCATTGTTGGGATTTCATCTCATAGCTCTCTGTTTATAAGCTTGCAAACTTTACCAATGTGCTATACTCTCAGTTGAAGGTTAGCAGTCTGTTATTTGCTTATGCGACTGTCAATGTAAATATGTTGCTGAAACTCTTTGCCATGTGATTTTGATGAATGAGTCTGATACTTGACTTCTTTCAAACATTAAAATCAGAATATTTTTCAGATACATTCAATACAGTACTTGAATGATTCATCTCAAAAAGCGGAGACAAATGATCCTTCTCTGCCATTTGAGCTAAAGAAAATCAGTGCTAGGTATCACTTGAGCTTGTAGTGCAATGGTTTATCTGCTGTCTGTAGAGTGTCGCTTTTTCTGGATTCAAATCTCATTTATTTATTTACTAGCTGAAGAGCCCGGCGTTGCCTGGGCATAGTAACTAACTGTGGTTAGTTATAACAAATTATAATGATTATCCTCCATCCCATAGTGCAGTGCCTATACAGTCATGGCCAAAAGTTTTGAGAATGACACAAATCTTAATTTTTACAAAGTCTACTGCTTCACTTTTTCTAATGGCAATTTGCATATACTCCAGAATGTTATAAAGAGTGATCAGCTTAACAGCAATTACTTACAAAGTCAATATTAGGCTAGAAAATGAACTTTATCCCCCAAAACACATTTCAACATCATTGCAGCCCTGCCTTAAAAGGACCAGCTAACCTCTTTTCAGTGATTGCTCCATTAACACAGGTGTGGGTGTTGATGAGGACATGGCTGGAGATCAATCTGTCATGATTAAGTAAGAATGACACCACTGGACACTTTAAAAGGAGGCTGGTGCTTGGCATCATTGTTTCTCTTCTGTTAACCATGGTTATCTCTAAAGAAACACGTGCAGTCATCATTGCAATGCACAAAAATGGCCTAACAGGGAAGAGTATCGCAGCTAGAAAGATTGCACCTCAGTCAACAATCTATCGCATCATCAAGAACTTCAAGGAGAGAGGTTCCATTGTTGCCAAAAAGGCTTCATGGCGCCCAAGAAAGACCAGCAAGCGCCAGGACCGTCTCTTAAAAGTGTTTCAGCTGCGGGATCGGGCTACCAGCAGTGCAGAGCTTGCTCAGGAATGGCAGCAGGCAGGTGTGAGTGCATCTGCACGCACTGTGAGGCGGAGACTCTGGGAGCAAGGCCTGGTCTCAAGGAGGGCAGCAAAGAAGCCACTTCTCTCCAGAAAAAACATCATGGACAGACTGATATTCTGCAAAAGGTACAGGCAGTGGACTGCTGAGGACTGGGGTAAAGTTATTTTCTCTGATGAATCCCCTTTTCAATTGTTTGGGACATCAGGAAAACGCCTCATTCGGAGAAGACCAGGTAAGCGCTACCACCAGTCTTGTCTCATGCCAACTGTTAAGCATCCTGAAACCATTCATGTGTGGGGTTGCTTCTGAGCCAAGGAAATCGGCTCTCTCAGTCTTGCCTAAAAACACAGCCATGAATAAAGAATGGTACCAGAATGTCCTCCAAGAGCAACTTCTCCCAACCCTCCAAGAGCAGTTTGGCGATCAACAATGCCTTTTCCAGCATGATGGAGCACCTTACCATAAAGCAAAGGTGATAACTAAATGGCTCAGGGAACAAAACATAGAGATTTTGGGTCCATGGCCTGGAAACTCCCAGTTCTTAATCCCATTGAGAACTTGTGGTCAATCATCAAGAGACGGGTGGACAAACAAAAACCTAAAAATTCTGACAATGAAAGCATTGATTGTGCAAGAATGGACTGCTATCAGTCAGGATTTGGTCCAGAAGTTGATTGAGAGCATGCCAGGGAGAATTGCAGAGGTCCTGAAGAAGAAGGGTCAACACTGCAAATATTGACTTGCTGCATTAACTCATTCTAACTGTCAATATAAGCTTTTATTACTCATATGTTTGCAATTATATTTCTGTCTGTAATAAAAACATCTGTCAAACACACACATAAAAACCAGAGGGCAGCAGATCATGTGAAAATATAATATTTGTGTCATTCTCAAAACTTTTGGCCATGACTGTATATCATCACACATCCTCCATCTCATAGTCCCGTGCCCATATACCCATCATACACATCCTCCATCCCATAGTCCAGTGCCCATATACCCATCATACTCATCCTCCATCTCATAGTCCAGTACACATATACCATCACATATCCTCCATCCCATAGTCCCGTGCCCATATACCCATCATGCATATCCTCCATCCCATAGTACAGTGCCCACATATATGTATGATAGGTATACGGGCATGGGACTATGGGATGGAGGATATGTATGATGGGTATATGGGCATAGGACTATAGGATTTACCTCAGTGTTTTAGTATTTTACTTCAGTATTTAGTCAGCATTTTACCTCAGTATTTGGTCTGTGGTTTACCTCAGTGTTTGGTCAGTATTTTACCTCAGTGTTTGGTCAGTGGTTTACCTCGGTGTTTGGTCAATATTTTACTTCAGTATTTTAGTATTTTACCTCAGTGTTGGGACAATATTTTACCTTAGTATTTGGTCAGTATTTTACCTCAGTATTTAATCAGTATTTTACCTCAGTGTTTGTTCTGTATTTTACCTCAGTAATTGGTCAGTATTTTAACTCAGTGTTTTAGTATTTTATCTCAGTGTTTGATCAGCATTTTACCTCAGTATTTGGTCAAAATTTCACCTCAGTATTTGATCAGTATCTTACCTCCGTGTTTGGTCTGTATTTTACCTGTATTTTACCTCAGTATTTGATCAGTATTTTACCTCAGTATTTGGTCAGCAGTTTACCTCAGCATTGGGTCAGACTTTTACCTCCGTGTTTGGTCAGTATTTTACCTCAGTATTTGGTCAGTGGTTTATCTCAGTATTTAATCAGTATTTTACCTCAGTGTTTGATCATTATTTTATTTTATTTCAGTATTTGGTCAGTGTTTTACCTCAGTATTTAATCAGTATTTTTCCTCAGTATTTGGTCAGTGTTTTACCTCAGTGTTTGATCAGTATTTTACTTCAGTATTTGGTCAGTATTTTACCTCAGTATTTAACCCCTTAATGTCCACTGACGTGCAGAGTCCGTCATGGCAAGGTGCCAGTTCCGGCACCAGGACGGACTCTGCACGTCATGCCTTTGATCTACCACTGCGTGTAAACACCCAGTGGTAGATCAGTGCCGACAGCTGTCACAGACAGCTGACAGGCACGGCAAGCGGTGCGGGGACCTTTGCCGTTGGTCCCCGCACCCACAGCGCTGTGCTTGGTCAGTCAATCTGACTGACCAAACACAGCAGCGATCGCGCAGGAGAAGCTGAAATTTCAGCTTCCCCAGCGCGATCAGTGCAGGAGCCGGCGCTGCAGTGGCCAGGCTTCCTGCACTGACAGCCAGGAGCGGAGCCCCCACCGCCCCTGGCTGTTAACCCCCTGACTGCTGCGATCCAGCGCGATCGCAGAGCTCAGGGGGGGAGGCAGAGGGTCGGGAGCTCCCTCTGCCTCAGATCAGCGTCCCAGCGATGTAATCGCAGGGCCTGATCTCTGCCTTGATTACCCGGGGGTTGTCATGACAACCTCCGGGTCATTTAGCTACGGGAAGCTGCTGTGATCATGTCACAGCAGCTTCCACTATAGTTGCAATGCATTGCAATGCCAGAGCATTGCAATGCATTGTAACTGCAATCAAAAGTAAAAAAAGTGAAAGTCCCATAAAGGGACAAGTTGAAAAAAATCATTTTTTAAAAAAAATTGTAAAAAAAATATTAAAAAATAATTTAAAAAAAATCCCCTAAAAAATACACATTTTTATGTAATAAAAAAAATAAAAAACAAAAAAAATACACATGTTAGGTATCACCATGTCCGTAAAAATCCCATCTATAAAAGCATAACCCTAGTTAACCCCTTCAGTGAAAGCCGTAAAAAAAAAACACAAAAAAGTAGTAAATTATACTTTTTCCAAGCGGTATCATTATACCGCTTGGAAAAAGTGCAATAACACGGGATCAAAAAGTCAGATATAAATAATCATGGTACCGCTGAAAACGTCATCTTGTCCCGCAAAAAACAAGCCGCTATACAGCATCATCAGCGAAAAAATAAAAAAGTTATAGCTCGCGGAATAAACTGATGCAAAAATTATTTTTTCTATAAAATTCTTTATTGTGTAAAAAACGCCAAAACATAAAAAAAATATATAAATGAGGTATCGCTGTAATCGTAGTGACCCGAAGAATAAAGCTGCTTTATCAATTTTACCACACGCGGAACGGGGGAAAAAAAATTAAAAAAAAAAACCAATTCCTGAATTGCTGGTTTTTGTTCATTCTGCTTCCACAAAAATCGGAATAGGAAGCGATCAAAAAACGTTATGTGCCCGAATATGGTACCAATAAATACGTCAGCTCGTCCCGCAAAAAATAAGCCCACAGATAACTCTGTCGGCCGAAATATGGAAAAATTATAGCTCTCAAAATACGGCGATGCAAAAAATTCTTACAAAAAATTATTCCAAAAAAAAGCATCTTTTAGAGTGTGACAGAAGCTAAACATGAAAAAAGGATGTAAATCTGGTATCGCTGTAATCGCACCGATCCGAGGAATAAAGTCGCCTAATCACTAATACCGCACGAGGAACGGCGTAAAAAAGAAAACCAATTCTTCACCTTTTGTAGATTTGTTCATTGTGCCTCCCAAAGATCGCAGTAAGGCGATCACAGTGGTTCCCCCCCGCATATGGGGTATCAGCGTACTCAGGACAAAATGCACAATAGCTTTTGGGGTCCTATTTCTCCTGTTACCCTTATAAAAATAAAAATTTGGGGGCAAAAAGGTCATTTTTGTGGAAAAAAATATGATTTTTTTTATTTTCACGGCTCTACGTTATAAACTTCTGTGAAGCCCTTGGGGGTTCAAAGTGCTGACCACACATCTAGATAAGTTCCTTGGGGGGTCTAGTTTGCAAAATGGGGTCATTTGTGGGGGGTTTCTACTGTTTAGGCACATCAGGGGCTCTCCAAGCGCGACATGACACCCGCAGACCATTCCATCAAAGTCTGCATTTAAAAACGGTGCTCCCTCCCTTCCGATCTCTGCCATGCGTCAAAATAGTGGTTCCCCCCCACATATGGGATATCAACGTACTCAGGACAAATTGCACAATAGCTTTTGGGGTCCTATTTCTCCTGTTACCATTATAAAAATAAAAATTTGGGGCAAAAAGATTATTTTTGTGGAAAAAAATATGATTTTTTTATTTTCACGGCTCTACGTTATAAACTTCTGTGAAGCACTTGGGGTTCAAAGTGCTCACCACACATCTAGAAAAGTTCCTTGGGGGGTCTAGTTTCCAAAATGGAGTCACTTGTGGGGGGTTTCTACTGTTTAGGCACATCAGGGGCTATCCAAACGTGACATGACACCCACAGACCATTCCATCAAAGTCTGCATTTGAAAAAGGCGCTACTTCCCTTTCGAGCTCTGCCATGCGTCAAAATAGTGGTTCCCCCCCACATATGGGATATCAGCGTACTCAGGACAAATTGCACAATAGCTTTTGGGGTCCTATTTCTCCTGTTACCATTATAAAAATAAAAATTTGGGGCAAAAAGATTATTTTTGTGGAAAAAAATATGATTTTTTTATTTTCACGGCTCTACGTTATAAACTTCTGTGAAGCACTTGGGGGTTCAAAGTGCTCATTACACATCTAGAAAAGTTCCTTGGGGGTCTAGTTTCCAAAATGGAGTCACTTGTGGGGGGTTTCTACTGTTTAGGCACATCAGGGGCTATCCAAACGTGACATGACACCCACAGACCATTCCATCAAAGTCTGCATTTGAAAAAGGCGCTACTTCCCTTTCGAGCTCTGCCATGCGTCAAAATAGTGGTTCCCCCCACATATGGGATATCAGCGTACTCAGGACAAATTGCACAATAGCTTTTGGGGTCCTATTTCTCCTGTTACCATTATAAAAATAAAAATTTGGGGCAAAAAGATTATTTTTGTGGAAAAAAATATGATTTTTTTATTTTCACGGCTCTACGTTATAAACTTCTGTGAAGCACTTGGGGGTTCAAAGTGCTCACCACACATCTAGAAAAGTTCCTTGGGGGGTCTAGTTTCCAAAATGGAGTCACTTGTGGGGGGTTTCTACTGTTTAGGCACATCAGGGGCTATCCAAACGTGACATGACACCCACAGACCATTCCATCAAAGTCTGCATTTGAAAAAGGCGCTACTTCCCTTTCGAGCTCTGCCATGCGTCAAAATAGTGGTTTCCCCCCACATATGGGGTATCAGCGTACTCAGGACAAATTGCACAATAACTTTTGGGGTCCTGTTACCCTTTGGAAAATAACAATTGGGGGTGGAAAGATCATTTTTGTGGAAAAGATATGATTTTTTAATTTTACTGCTCTACGTTATAACCTTCTGTGAAGCCCTTGGGGGTTCAAAGCTCTCACAACACATTTAGATGAGTTCCTTGAGGGGTCCAGTTTTCAAAATGGGGTCACTTGTGGGGGGTTTCCACTGTTTAGGCACACAGGGACTCTCCAAATGCGACATGGCGTCCAATCTCAATTCCAGCCAAAAAAGTCAAATGGCGCTGCTTCCCTTCCGAGCTCTGCCATGCGCCCAAATAGTGGTTTACCCCCACATATGGGGTATCAGCGTACTCAGGACTAATTGCCCAATAACTTTTGGGGTCCTTTTATCCTTTGGAAAATAATAATTAGGATGAAAAGATCATTTTTGTGGAAAAAAATATGATTTTTTTTAATTTTACTGCTCTACGTTATAACCTTCTGTGAAGCCCTTGGGGGTTAAAAGCTCTCACAACACATTTAGATGAGTTCCTTGAGGGGTCCAGTTTCCAAAATAGGGTCACTTGTGGGGAGTTTCCACTGTTTAGGCACACAGGGACTCTCCAAATGCGACATGGCGTCCAATCTCAATTCCAGCCAAAAAAGTCAAATGGCGCTGCTTCCATTCCGAGCTCTGCCATGCGCCCAAATAGTGGTTTACCCCCACACATGGTATATCGGTGTACTCTGGAGAAATTGTACAACAAATATTGTGGTTCATTTTCTCCTGATACCCTTGACAAAATTTAAAAAAAATTGTGTCGAAAGAAAAATTTTGGGAAAAAAAGTTAAATGTTCATTTTTTCCTTCCACATTGCTTCAATTCTTGTGAAGTACCTAAAGGGTTAATAAACTTCTTGAATGTGGCTTTGAACACGTTGAGGGGTGCAGTTTTTAGAATGGTGTCAATTTTGGGTATTTTCTGTCATATTGACCCCTCAAATTCACTTCAAAT
Organism: Oophaga sylvatica; assembly: GCA_033576555.1. NCBI lineage: Eukaryota > Metazoa > Chordata > Amphibia > Anura > Dendrobatidae > Oophaga > Oophaga sylvatica. The sequence continues at coordinate 11,348,973 of JARQOD010000003.1, read as the reverse complement.
GTGAGGTGGTCCCTAAAAAAATGGTTTTGTAAATTTTGTTGGAAAAATGAAAAATATTTAGAATTGAGAGTCCTCAGTGGTTGATACCTTTTAATGGCTAACTGAAAAGATGGTAACAAATTGCAAGCTTTCGAGACTACTCAGGTCTCTTCATCAGGCTGAACTAATACAAAATCTGAAGAATCACATATTTATACACAAAAACACAGAAAAAATGCAATAGGTAAGACAAGTGACGTGAAGCAGAATAGTCATTATGGCAGAGGGATGAGCATAAATATTGGAACAATTCATAGATAAGGAGAGAAAGTTTTATTACCCTCTGATTGGGGTCTGGTAATGTTTTGTGATGTTTTCACAGGGTATTTGGAGTAAATTCCTTAATTGATGTAATAGGCCATAAAACCATGTGACAGGTTCATTCCAGCATTAAGAGTGTCAAAGGTCACCATCAATTTGTATTCTGGAAAACACTTCCAGAAACCACAGAACAAAAATTACAACAATACTACAACAAACTACGGACCTTTCTGATTCATAACAAAGAAAAGAAACTACACAGACTGCGTCTCAATTCCGGACTCTATACAAACAGATCCAAAACAAAACCTGACAACTCTGACAACCACTCCATTCCAGACACAAAAGCATCTAACTGTGTCATCAATCTCTCGGATTACAAACCCAACAAAGTGGAGCTTGCCGTGCTTTCTAGAGGACTCTCATTTTGTCCCACTAAGGCCCTGGATAAAACCGAACTCTGCAGTGATATGGAACATTTTTTCAGGAGACTGCGCCTGAGGGAATACTTCAATGATACAGAAGATTCAGAAAACACTCGGACTGAAGGAAAAGGGATCTCAACAACCAAGAAGAGATCAGACTGGACACCTCCTCCTGGACGCAACCCTCATTTGGATAAATATATAGACTCATTAAGATATTTGATAAAATCCACCATCATAGCCACCAACAAGAGACAAGCATCCAACATCAGTGCCCAGGAGAGAAAGGCTATACAGTCTCTGAAAACCAACAAAGAAATCATCATTAAACCTGCTGACAAGGGAGGTGCAATAGTCATGATGAACACATCAGACTATATGAAGGAAGCAAACAGACAACTTACGGACACACGCTACTACAGAAAACTGGAGTCGGACCCTACACAGGACTATTACAAGGAACTAAGCAAGTTGGTATCTTGTCTGTCTGACAAATCCATAAGAGCCGATGACCTGATACCAGAGAGTCCAAGAACAGGGACATTCTACATGCTTCCCAAAATCCACAAAGCTGGGAATCCAGGGAGGCCGATTATTTCATGTGTGGACTCCCTTACTGAGCAGGTATCTGGATGGGTAGAGGGCATAATTAAACCTCTGGTAAAGGATACACCCAGCTACATTCAGGACACAACTGACCTACTGAATAAACTAGCAGCAATAGGTCCTCTACCAGAAGGAACCATCCTGGCCACCATGGATGTGGAATCCTTGTACTCTAATATCCCACACCAGGATGGATTAAATGCCTGCAAAGACTTCATGAAAAACACAGAGAATGATGCTGATTCTGTGGTGAAACTCACAAAATTCATCCTCACCCACAATTACTTTGAATTTGACAACAAGATCTATTTACAGGAGACTGGCACAGCGATGGGAAGTAAAATGGCTCCACAGTATGCAAATCTTTTCATGGCCAAGCTTGAAAGCGACTTTCTGTCCTCATGTCCAACCAGGCCTCGGGCCTACTACCGCTACATTGATGACATTTTAATCATCTGGACGGAGTCTGAGCAACAGCTAAAGACGTTCCACGAACAGTTCAATCAATTTCATCCCACCATCAACTTAACACTTAACTACTCCAGCACTGAAATTAACTTTTTGGACACCATCATTAAACTGAAGGACAATGAAATAGAGACATCCCTGTATCAGAAGCCAATCGACCGTCCAACATACCTTAAATGGGACAGTTTCCATCCAAAACACATAAAAAACTCTATTGTCTACAGCCAAGCCATCAGATACAACCGTATATGTTCCAACCCCATGGATAGAGATGAACACCTTGGTCGCCTTAGAAAGACCTTTTTAAATCAGGGCTACCATCCAAGAACAATTGAAAACCAAATTACAAGAGCCACCAGAATATCAAGGGATCACCTGCTACATTACAAAGCTAAAGAAGAAAATAACCGGGTGCCTTTAGTGGTCACCTACAATCCAAATCTGGAGGTGCTAAGGGGAGCTGCACGGAAACTACAACCTTTACTACAAAAAGATGCCCGGTTACAATCCATATTTCCAGACCCCCCACTACTGTGTTTTAGGCAGCCCCCAAATCTAAGAAGCATCATTGTCAGAAGTTCCCTGTCCTCCCCAACAGCTGCAGGAACCTTGCCTTGCAATCAGAAGAAATGCAAAACCTGTCCATTTATAATGACCACGGACAAGATAAAGATCCCCAACTCACATCAGGACTACAAGATACCAGGTACTTTCAGCTGCATCACATCTAATGTTGTGTACCTAATTATATGTACTAAATGTCCAACTGGGGGTCTGTATGTGGGGGAGACCGGGCAAAAACTGAGAACAAGGATGAATTCTCATCGCCACGCAATAAGAGAAAAAAGAATGGATCTACCTGTGGCAAAACATTTTTGCTCCCCTGATCATAGCATGTCAGATATGAAAATACTGGTACTAAGAAGCAGATTCACATCTCAGAGGCAGAGAAGAATTTGCGAATACAAATTGATAGTGACCTTTGACACTCTTAATGCTGGAATGAACCTGTCACATGGTTTTATGGCCTATTACATCAATTAAGGAATTTACTCCAAATACCCTGTGAAAACATCACAAAACATTACCAGACCCCAATCAGAGGGTAATAAAACTTTCTCTCCTTATCTATGAATTGTTCCAATATTTATGCTCATCCCTCTGCCATAATGACTATTCTGCTTCACGTCACTTGTCTTACCTATTGCATTTTTTCTGTGTTTTTGTGTATAAATATGTGATTCTTCAGATTTTGTATTAGTTCAGCCTGATGAAGAGACCTGAGTAGTCTCGAAAGCTTGCAATTTGTTACCATCTTTTCAGTTAGCCATTAAAAGGTATCAACCACTGAGGACTCTCAACTCTAAATATTTTTCTATCTACTGGCTAACACGGTACGAAGATATACATCTTTACTGTTGGAAAAATGAGAAATTGCTGGTCAACTTTTAACACTTATAACTTCATAACAAAAAAAAATTTTGGTTCCAAAATTGTGCTGATGTAAAGTAGACATGTGGGAAATGTTATTTATTAACTAATTTTTGTGACATATCTCTCTGATTTAATGGCATAAAAATTAAAAGTTTGAAAATTGCAAAATTTTCAAAATTTTTGCCATATTTCCATTTTTTTCATAAAAAAACGCAAGTTATATTGAAGAAATTTTACCACTATCATGAAGTACAATATGTCACGAGAAAACAATCTCAGAATCGCCAAGATCCGTAGAAGCGTTCCAGAGTTATAACCTCATAAAGAGACAGTGGTCAGAATTGTAAAAATTGGCCTGGTCTTTAACCTACAAAATGGCTTGGTCATTAAGGGGTTAATCAGTATTTTTTTTTTTCTACGCTGGTAACAATAAAGCACGGCAGTAATGGAGGAGTGGGTGATTCATTTCTGTCATGTGCTTTCTTCTCCTTCTGGGGGGCAGACAATGGCTGGGAGCTTATGTTCCCGGGGATGCTAGATTTCTCCCACCTGGTCAGTGTCTGCTGAGGTGTTGTGGAGTGGGAAAACTGTTGCTCATAGCAACCAATCACAGCTCAGCTTCTTTTAAACAGCTCGGGTGAAATGAAAGATGCTTAGTGATTGGTTGCTGACACACATACACTCAATTTTATATATAGATTTATTTTTTTAAATTATGCAGGTTAAACTCGAATCATGTTCCACTTTTAATATTTGACTTTCTTATTATCCTCCTCATGAGCAAAGAGTTTCAGACATGCTGGGTGGGAGGCACTAATTTACTATATATCTATTTGCAAGTGACTGTACATTTACTTATTGTCATAGGAAAGGGTCTAATGAACAAATTATATATAGATTTTTTTTGTTTTCATCCACCCAAGAACAGGCTGCAAACTCCTGAGCATTAGGGGTCTCACTGTGTGCGAGGCATGGTCCTTCTATAGCAGCAAAAACCTGAACTATGGGCGTGTGCTACACTATCTGATTCTGCAGGGGACGTGCATGTGTTCATTGCCATCTCACAGATATGCAGAGCATCATTTTTCTCTGTAAGGCCGGCGTCACACTACCGTAGAATACGGCCGAGTGCTATACGAGAAAACATTGCATAGCACTTGGCCCAGTGTTACTCTATGGGGCAGCGCACATCACCTTTATTTTCTTGGGCATATTCAGTGTGCGTGTAAAATCATAGCATGCTGCGCTTGTCATTCAGACTCTGCCGAGACTCACCAATGCAAGCCTATGGGTGCAAGAAAAAAAAATCGCACAGCACTCAGACCATGCGAGTGCTGTACTATTGTCACGGTCTGGACTGAATTGGAGTCTATATTATTGCAACCACTAGGGGACACAGAGGCAGATAGCGTAGTCAGGTGGCAGCCGGGGTCGGTACACAGGAAAGGCAGTTCAGTAACAGAGGATCAGGCAAATAACGTAGTCAGGTGGCAGCTGGGGGTCGGTACACAGGAGAGGCAGTTCGGTAGCGGAGGAGCAGGCAGATAACGTAGTCAGGTGGCAGCCGGGGGTCGGTACACAGGAGAGGCAGTTCAGTAACGGAGGAGCAGGCAGATAACGTAGTCAGGTGGCAGCCGGGGGTCGGTACACAGGAAAGGCAGTTCAGTAACAGAGGATCAGGCAAATAACGTAGTCAGGTGTAAGCCAGGGGTCGGTACACAGGAAAGGCAGTTCGGTAGACGAGGAGCAGGCAGATAACGTAGTCAGGTGGCAGCCGAGGGTCGGTACATAGGAGAGGCAGTTCGGTAACAGAGGAGCAGGCAGATAACGTAGTCAGGTGGCAGCCGGGGGTCGGTACACAGGAGACAGCAGTAACGTATGAGGAGAAGCACCAGGAGGAAGAACTTGACTAGAGGCTGGAAGCACAATAATCTCGCAATGCAACAATCACAAGGCCAGGTTTATATTGGGCGTGTAATTAGCAATCAGAGGGCCAATTAGAGAACACAGGGTGGAGCCGATCAGGAACAATAGTCACTGGTATCTGGGTTTTAGCTAGGAACTGTCCAGCTGACTGAATAGCTCAGGAGGTAAAGCTGCAGGGTTGTGGACAGGAGGTACTGGGTTCAATTCCTTGCAGGATGGCCTCTAGACATCTCAGGGCCTGGTTTATCTGGATACCTCAGATGAAAGGCTCTTGTAAGTCTAGAAGCATAAACGTTGTCCTCTGGTTCCCAAGAATTTTCTTCCGGTCCGTAACCTTTCCATTGCACCAGATACTGTAAATTACCTATAAATCTAGAGTCCAGAATCCTGTCCACGATATATTCTTCTTCACCATGAACCTTTTCTGGTGGAGGCGGTGGCTGAGTTCTTCCCGGAAATGGATTCTCACAGAATGGTTTGAGTAAGATACGTGGAATATTGGGTGAATTTTCAGATTGCTAGGAAGTTTCAAACGGAAAGCAACTTGCTTAGTTTGTGCCGAGATTTGAAAAGGTCCTATGAATTTTTGACCCAATTTAGCAGATGGTACATGAGTTTTTAAATTTTTAGTGGACAGCCAAACCTTGTCACCCACCTGAAAAGTAGGTGGGGCTCTCCGATGTCTATTTGCTGCTTTTTTTATAGTCCTCCTGAGCCTTCTGCAACATCTCAATTAATTTCTTCTGAGTCTCCTGCAATTTTGCAAGTCTGTCGGTAACAGCAGGGATGGAAGTGTTAACTGGAAGGTTAGGAATCATCACTGGATGCAAGCCATAGTTAGCATAAAATGGACTTTGAGATGTGGAACTGTGTTTCAAATTGTTATATGCAATTTCAGCTGTCGATAAATAGTCCACCCAGTCATCTTGAAGGTATGAAATAAAGTAGGGAAGGTATTGTTCGAGAGTCTGGTTAGTCCTTTCCGTCTGGCCGTTGGATTGAGGATGGAAAGCAGTAGACAAATTAACAGTCACTCCCAGAACTGTACAAAAACTTTTCCAAAACTTTGATGTGAATTGCACCCCTCTGTCAGAGACTACATTGTCTGGAATTCCATGCAGCCTAAATACCTCTGTAATCATTAACTCTGCGGGTGGTCAGCTGTAGGAATCCCTTTAGTTGGGATGAAGTGGGCCATTTTTGTGAGTCGATCCACCACAACAAGGATCACAGTCATCTCTTTAGAAGGAGGTAGATCCACGATAAAATCCATTGAGATTGATCCCCAAGGCCTGGTGTTATGATTCGGTAGCTGAGGAGTACAGGCAAAAAGGCAATACACCAGAGCAGTTGGAATCTATGAGATTGCAGTACCCTGACTAACCACCACAACTAGAGGCAGCCGTGGAGCGTTCCTACGTTGGTCCTAGACGCCTCGTCACAGCCTGAGAAACTAACTACACTGTTGTGAATGGGTTTGAGATGAGTTCTGAGCAGAGGCTCCCTCTGGTGGTTACAAGCGGTGCTAGTGAAGATTGTGAGGACTGGGAATCAGGTGTTACTGACTGGTCTTATATAAGGGAGTCATTTTCCCATCAGGGTTGCCGGTGATCAATTGTTCTGGTCTGAATCCTTCATTCCAGTTTCCCTTGTAGCCTGCTGTGTTGTGTCTGCATCTCCTGCTAACAGATAAGACTTTTTCTTCTTTTGTGTTTGTGCTATATTTTTGCATTTTGTCCTGCACTTCTGTGGGGGCCTTCAGGGTCCCCTCCGGGGGCTTTTGCCCTCTCAGTTTAGTTCAGCCACTGAGTTTGTACTTTTGCTTTTTCCAGTTTTTTCAGTGGCTGCTGTTTTGATTTTGTTACACCAGAGAACTAATTTAGGTGGTAGAGGTCGTGTGATCTCAGGTGATTTTGAAATTAGTAGAGTTGGTGCTTTTCAGGGTTTTCTGGGATTGCAGTAAGTACCCTTCCTATCCTTTTCTATTTAGATAGTTTGGGCCCCAGCGTTTGCTCATACTATTTTCTTTCTGTGTCAGTATTTCCTCTTGTCTAACCGCCATTACATGTTTGGGGGCTTTCTATTATCTTTGGGGTTCTGCTCCGGGGCAGATAGCTTTCCTATTTCTATCTTTAGGTGTAGTTAATTTCTCAGGCTGTGACGAGGCGTCTAGGACCAACGTAGGAACGCTCCACGGCTGCCTCTAGTTGTGGTGGTTAGTCAGGGTACTGCAATCTCATAGATTCCAACTGCTCTGGTGTATTGCCTTTTTTACCTGCACTCCTCAGCTACCGAAACATAACAGTATCACCGGCCCAAAAATTGAAAATTGTATGGTACTCACAGAAGGGAAAAAAATATTGTGAAAGAAAAAAGGTTGTCAGAGTTGTCAGAGATATTTTTCTGTTTGTTGCATTTTTTTTTTCTTTCCCTCTGTATCTCTGGGTGCTGGGGAGGATCTTTTCTCCCAATGGACTTTGCACAGTTGTCTGGCCGTGTGGATCGGCTTGCCACTGAGGTTCGGAGTATTGCTGCATATCTTGCTGGGTTGCCTGTTGTGGAACCTAGGATCCCCATGCCAGATTTGATTTTGGGGGATCGAGCTAAGTTTCAGAATTTCAAAAATAATTGTAAATTGTTTTTTGCCTTAATCTAAGTCCTCAGGAAACGCAGCGCAGCAGGTTCAAATTATCATCTCTCTCCTGCGCGGCGATCCTCAGGATTGGGCTTTTTCCCTGATACCTGGGGATCCTGTTTTGAGTGATGTTGATGCATTTTTTCAGGCTTTGGGGTTACTGTACGATGAGCCTAATGTCACTGATCAAGCTGAAAAAGCCTTGTTGGCATTAAATCAGGGGCTTGATGACGCTGAGTTATACTGTCAGAGATTCCGTAGGTGGGCAGTCCTGACCAAATGGAATGACGACGCTTTGGCAGCCCTTTTCCGGAAGGGTCTGTCAGATAATGTAAAGGATGTTATGGTGGGATTCCCTGTCCCCTCTGGTCTCAATGATTCTATGTCATTAGCGATTCAAATTGACAGACGTTTGCGTGAGCGGAGAGGTATGCGTGGAATGGTGTTGCCTTGTGAGCCAGCTTCTGAGCCCATGCAGTGTGATGGAGTGGTGTCTGGGGCACAGCGTCATGAGTTTCGAAAGCGCAATGGGTTATGTTTCTACTGTGGTGATCCCTCTCATGCTATTTCAGTCTGCCCTAAGCGGGGAAGACGTTTTGCACGCTCAGTTGTCTTGGGTAGTGTTCAGACTAAGTTTTTATTAACTGTCACTCTGATATGCTCTCTGTCCTCATTTTCTGCTCAGGCTTTCGTTGATTCTGGAGCAGCTATTAACCTGATGGATTATGATTTTGCTAAACGTTGTGGGTTTCCCTTGATACCCCTACAGAAGTCTATTCCCCTACTGGGGATCGATTCTACCCCTTTGGCTGAGAATAAACCCCAGTTTTCTACTCAGGTGATAATGAGGGTTGAACCTGATCACCAGGAGTGCTGCAAATTTTTGGTTCTATATAATCTGCATGACATTATCGTGCTGGGTTTCCCTTGGTTACAGTCTCATAATCCTGTTTTGGATTGGAAATATGTGTCTGTAACCAGTTGGGGCTGCCAATGTGTTAATACCAACACTCCTGTTTTTTCTGCCTCCCCCCAGGCTCAGGATGTTCCTGACTTTTTGATTGATTTTTCTGATGTGTTTAGCGAAAGTAAATCTGCATCCTTGCCTCCCCATAGGAGCTATGACTGCGCTATTGAATTAGTGCCGGGTAGTAAATTCCCTAAAGGTTGCCTTTTTAACTTGTCTGTACCTGAACATGACGCTATGCGGTCTTATATCAAGGAATCATTGGAGAAGGGTCATATCAGACCATCCTCTTCACCCTTAGGTGCCGTTTTTTCTTTGTGGCCAAAAAGATGGTTCATTAAGGCCGTGTATTGATTATCGTCTCTTGAACAATATTACTGTGAAATATCAATACCCGTTACCCTTGATTTCTGACCTGTTTTCCAGGGTGAAAAACGCTACTTGGTTTACCAAGCTTGACCTCAGGGGGGCGTATAACCTTATTCGCATTAAGCACGGGGATGAATGGAAGACGGCATTCAATACCCCTGAAGGGCATTTTGAGTACCTAGTGATGCCCTTTGGGCTCACTAATGCTCCTTCCGTCTTCCAGTCCTTCATGAATGACATTTTCAGGGATTTTGTTGACAAATTTCTGATTGTTTATTTGGATGATATCTTGATTTTTTCTAATGACTGGGACTCTCATGTGAAACATGTTCGAACTGTATTCCAGATTTTGAGAGAGAATGCTCTGTATGTGAAGGGATCAAAGTGTCTTTTTGGCGTACAGAGGATCTCATTTCTGGGATTCATTTTGTCCCCATCTGTTATTGAAATGGACCCGGTCAAGGTTCAGTCCATCTGTGATTGGGTCCAACCTACTTCATTAAAGGCTCTTCAGAGATTTTTGGGTTTTGCCAATTTTTATCGTAAATTTATTGGTAATTTCTCGGTTATTGTTAAACCATTAACTGATTTGACTAGAAATGGTTCTGATGTGGTGAATTGGCCTCCTGAGGCAGTCTCTGCATTTCAGGAACTTAAGCAGAGATTCACTTCTGCTCCTGTTCTACGGCAGCCTGATGTTTCTCTGCCATTTCAGGTGGAGGTTGATGCCTCTGAAATTGGGGCAGGTGCCGTTTTGTCCCAAAAAGATCCAGAGACCTCTAAAAGTAACCCTTGTGCCTTTTTCTCTCGAAAATTTTCTCCTACTGAACGTAATTATGACGTGGGTAATCGGGAGTTATTGGCTATGAAGTGGGCTTTTGAAGAGTGGAGACATTGGCTGGAGGGAGCCAAACATCAGGTGGTGGTCCTTACGGACCATAAGAAACTGGTCTATCTGGAATCTGCCAAGCGACTCAATCCTAGACAGGCCAGGTGGGCCTTGTTTTTCACACGTTTTAATTTTGTGGTTTCCTTTCTTCCTGGCACTAAGAATGTTAAGGCGGATGCCCTCTCGAGGAGTTTCCTTGCGGACTCTCCTGAGTTATCTGATCCTTCTGTTATTTTGAAAGAGGGTGTAGTTCTTTCCGCCATCTCGCCCAATTTGAGACTTGCTCTGGAGGGGTGTCAGGAGGATAGGCCCGAGCGCTGCCCTGTTGGAAAATTGTTTGTCCCGGACCAATGGAAAAAGAGTGTGATGTCTGAGATTCATTGTTCCGCATTGGCTGGGCATCCCGGAATTTTTGGTACCAGAGACTTGGTTACTCGGTCCTTTTGGTGGCCTACCTTGTCTCGTGATGTCAGGGAATTTGTGCAGTCCTGCGGGACTTGCTCTCGCTCCAAGCCTTGCTCTCGCTCTAGTGGTTTGTTGATGCCATTGCCTGTGCCCAAGAGACCATGGACCCATATCTCTATGGATTTCATTTCCGATCTTCCTGTTTCTCAGAGAATGACCACCATCTGGGTAATTTGTGATAGGTTTTCCAAAATGATACATCTTGTGCCATTACCTAAGTTGCCTTCCTCCTCTGAATTGGTGCCGTTGTTCCTTCAGCACGTGGTTCGTTTACACGGCATTCCTGAGAACATTGTGTCTGACAGAGGAGTCCAGTTTGTTTCCAGATTTTGGAGGACTTTTTGTTCTAAACTGGGTGTTCAATTGTCTTTCTCCTCGGCATTTCATCCTCAGACCAATGGTCAAACTGAGAGAACAAACCAGACATTGGAGACTTATCTAAGATGCTTTGTGTCTGCTGATCAGGATGACTGGGTCTCTTTTTTGCCTTTGGCGGAGTTTGCTCTTAATAATAGGGCTAGCTCTGCCACTTTGATGTCTCCGTTTTTCTGTAATTCTGGGTTTCACCCTCGATTTTCTTCAGGACAGACGGAGGCTTCTGTCTGTCCAGGTGTTGACTCTGTTGTGGAGCGTATGCAACAGATTTGGGACCAGGTAGTGGAGAGGTTGTCCCTCTCTCAGGAGAAGGCCCAGCGGTTTGCTAACCGGCATAGGACTGATGGTCCTCGGTTTAAAGTGGGGGACTTGGTCTGGTTGTCCTCAAAGAATATTCCTATGAGAGTAGCATCTCCTAAATTTAAGCCTAGGTTCATTGGACCTTATAAGATCATGGAGATTATTAATCCTGTTTCTTTTCGTTTGCTTCTTCCAGGGACATTTAAGATCCATAACGTGTTCCACAAGTCCTTGTTGAAGAGGTTTGTTGAGCCAGTGGTTCCTGCTGCTGTGCCTCCTGACCCTGTTTTAGTTGAGGGCAATCTGGAGTATGTGGTTGAGAAAATATTGGATTCTCGTTTTTCTAGACGGAAACTCCAGTATTTGGTTAAATGGAGAGGTTATGGTCAGGAAGACAATTCTTGGGTGTTTGCTTCGGACATCCATGCTAGGAGACTTATCCGTGCGTATCATAGAACTCATCCTGACCGACCTGGTTGCTCAAGTGAGGGTTCGGTGACCCCTCCTCAAGGGGGGGGTACTGTTGTTAATGGGTTTGAGATGAGTTCTGAGCAGAGGCTCCCTCTGGTGGTTACAAGCGGTGCTAGTGAAGATTGTGAGGACTGGGAATCAGGTGTTACTGACTGGTCTTATATAAGGGAGTCATTTTCCCATCAGGGTTGCCGGTGATCAATTGTTCTGGTCTGAATCCTTCATTCCAGTTTCCCTTGTAGCCTGCTGTGTCGTGTCTGCATCTCCTGCTAACAGATAAGACTTTTTCTTCTTTTGTGTTTGTGCTATATTTTTGCATTTTGTCCTGCACTTCTGTGGGGGCCTTCAGGGTCCCCTCCGGGGGCTTTTGCCCTCTCTGTTTAGTTCAGTCACTGAGTTTGTACTTTTGCTTTTTCCAGTTTTTTCAGTGGCTGCTGTTTTGATTTTGTTACACCAGAGAACTAATTTAGGTGGTAGAGGTCGTGTGATCTCAGGTGATTTTGAAATTAGTAGAGTTGGTGCTTTTCAGGGTTTTCTGGGATTGCAGTAAGTACCCTTCCTATCCTTTTCTATTTAGATAGTTTGGGCCCCAGCGTTTGCTCATACTATTTTCTTTCTGTGTCAGTATTTCCTCTTGTCTAACCGCCATTACATGTTTGGGGGCTTTCTATTATCTTTGGGGTTCTGCTCCGGGGCAGATAGCTTTCCTATTTCTATCTTTAGGTGTAGTTAGTTTCTCAGGCTGTGATGAGGCGTCTAGGACCAACGTAGGAACTCTCCACGGCTGCCTCTAGTTGTGGTGGTTAGTCAGGGTACTGCAATCTCATAGATTCCAACTGCTCTGGTGTATTGCCTTTTTTACCTGCACTCCTCAGCTACCGAAACATAACACTACACCTAAAGATAGAAATAGGAAAGCTATCTGCCCGGAGCAGAACCCCAAAGATAATAGCAAGCCCCCAAACATGTAATGGCGGTTAGACAAGACGAAATACTGACACAGACAGAAAATAGTATGAGCAAACGTTGGGGCCAAAACTAACTAAATAGAAAAGGATAGGAAGGGTACTTACTGCAATCCCAAAAAAAAACCCTGAAAGCACCAACTCTACTAATTTCAAAATCACCTGAGATCACACGACCTCTACCACCTAAATTAGTTCTCTGGTGTAACAAAATCAAAACAGCAGCCACTGAAAAAACTGGAAAAAGCAAAAGTACAAACATCAGTGGCTGAACTAAACTGAGAGGGCAAAAGCCCCCTGAGGGGACCCAGAAGGCCCCCACAGAAGTGCAGGACAAAATGCAAAAATTAAGCACAGAAACAAAAAGAAGAAAATGTCTTATCTGTTAGCAGGAGATGCAGACACGACACAGCAGGCTACAAGGGAAACAGGAATCAAGGATTGAGACCCGAACAATTGATCACCGGCAACCCTGATGGGAAGGTGACTCCCTTATATAAGAACAGTCAGTAACACCTGATTCCCAGTCCTCACAATCTTCACTGAACAGACCAGTACCGCTTGTAACCACCAGAGGGAGCCTCTGCTCAGAACTCATCTCAAGGCCATTCACAACAGTACCCCCCCCTTGAGGAGGGGTCACCGAACCCTCATTTGAGCAACCAAGTCGGTCAGGATGAGTTCTATGATACGCACGGATGAGTCTCCTAGCATGGATGTCCGAAGCAAACACCCAAGAATTGTCCTCCTGACCCTAACCTCTCCACTTAACCAAATACTGGAGTTTCCGTCTAGAAAATCGAGAATCTAATATTTTCTCAACCACATACTCCAGATTGCCCTCAACCAAAACAGGGTCAGGAGGCACAGCAGCAGGAACCACTGGCTCAACAAACCTCTTCAACAAGGACTTGTGGAACACGTTATGGATCTTAAATGTCCCTGGAAGAAGCAAACGAAAAGAAACAGGATTAATAATCTCCATGATCTTATAAGGTCCAATGAACCTAGGCTTAAATTTAGGAGATGCTACTCTCATAGGAATATTCTTTGAGGACAACCAGACAAAGTCCCCCACTTTAAACCGAGGACCATCAGTCCTATGCCGGTTAGCAAACCGCTGGGCCTTCTCCTGAGAGAGGGACAACCTCTCCACTACCTGGTCCCAAATCTGTTGCATACGCTCCACAACAGAGTCAACACCTGGACAGACAGAAGCCTCCGTCTGTCCTGAAGAAAATCGAGGGTGAAACCCAGAATTACAGAAAAACGGAGACATCAAAGTGGCAGAGCTAGCCCTATTATTAAGAGCAAACTCAGCCAAAGGCAAAAAAGAGACCCAGTCATCCTGATCAGCAGACACAAAGCATCTAAGATAAGTCTCCAATGTCTGGTTTGTTCTCTGTTTGACCATTGGTCTGAGGATGAAATGCCGAGGAGAAAGACAATTGAACACCCAGTTTAGAACAAAAAGTCCTCCAAAATTTGGAAACAAACTGGACTCCTCTGTCAGACACAATGTTCTCAGGAATGCCGTGTAAACGAACCACGTGCTGAAGGAACAACGGCACCAATTCAGAGGAGGAAGGCAACTTAGGCAATGGCACAAGATGTATCATCTTGGAAAACCTATCACAAATCACCCAGATGGCGGTCATTCTCTGAGAAACAGGAAGGTCGGAAATGAAATCCATAGAGATATGGGTCCATGGTCTCTTGGGCACAGGCAATGGCATCAACAAACCACTAGAGCGAGAGCAAGGCTTGGAGCGAGAGCAAGTCCCGCAGGATTGCACAAATTCCCTGACATCACGAGACAAGGTAGGCCACCAAAAGGACCGAGTAACCAAGTCTCTGGTACCAAAAATTCCGGGATGCCCAGCCAATGCGGAACAATGAATCTCAGACATCACACTCTTTTTCCATTGGTCCGGGACAAACAATTTTCCAACAGGGCAGCGCTCGGGCCTATCCTCCTGACACCCCTCCAGAGCAAGTCTCAAATTGGGTGAGATGGCGGAAAGAACTACACCCTCTTTCAAAATAACAGAAGGATCAGATAACTCAGGAGAGTCCGCAAGGAAACTCCTCGAGAGGGCATCCGCCTTAACATTCTTAGTGCCAGGAAGAAAGGAAACCACAAAATTAAAACGTGTGAAAAACAAGGCCCACCTGGCCTGTCTAGGATTGAGTCGCTTGGCAGATTCCAGATAAACCAGATTCTTATGGTCCGTAAGGACCACCACCCGATGTTTGGCTCCCTCCAGCCAATGTCTCCACTCTTCAAAAGCCCACTTCATGGTCAATAACTCCCGATTACCCACGTCATAATTACGTTCAGTAGGAGAAAATTTTCGAGAGAAAAAGGCACAAGGGTTACTTTTAGAGGTCTCTGGATCTTTTTGGGACAAAACGGCACCTGCCCCAATTTCAGAGGCATCAACCTCCACCTGAAATGGCAGAGAAACATCAGGCTGCCGTAGAACAGGAGCAGAAGTGAATCTCTGCTTAAGTTCCTGAAATGCAGAGACTGCCTCAGGAGGCCAATTCACCACATCAGAACCCTTTTTGGTCAAATCAGTTAATGGTTTAACAATAACCGAGAAATTACCAATAAATTTACGATAAAAATTGGCAAAACCCAAAAATCTTTGAAGAGCCTTTAATGAAGTAGGTTGGACCCAATCACAGATGGCCTGAACCTTGACCGGGTCCATTTCAATAATAGATGGGGACAAAATGAATCCCAGAAATGAGATCCTCTGTACGCCAAAAAGACACTTTGATCCCTTCACAAACAGAGCATTCTCTCTCAAAATCTGGAACACAGTTCGAACATGTTTCACATGAGAGTCCCAGTCATTAGAAAAAATCAAGATATCATCCAAATAAACAATCAGAAATTTATCCACAAAATCCCTGAAAATGTCATTCATGAAGGACTGGAAGACAGAAGGAGCATTAGTGAGCCCAAAGGGCATCACAAGGTACTCAAAATGTCCCTCCGGGTATTGAATGCCGTCTTCCATTCATCCCCGTGCTTAATGCGAATAAGGTTATATGCCCCTCTGAGGTCAAGCTTGGTAAACCAAGTAGCGTTTTTCACCCTGGAAAACAGGTCAGAAATCAAGGGTAACGGGTATTGATATTTCACAGTAATATTGTTCAAAAGACGATAATCAATACACGGCCTTAATGAACCATCCTTTTTGGCCACAAAGAAAAAACCGGCACCTAAGGGTGAAGAGGATGGTCTGATATGACCCTTCTCCAATGACTCCTTGATATAAGACCGCATAGCGTCATGTTCAGGTACAGACAAGTTAAAAAGGCGACCTTTAGGGAATTTACTACCAGGCACTAATTCAATAGCGCAGTCATAGCTCCTATGGGGAGGCAAGGATGCAGATTTACTTTCGCTAAACACATCAGAAAAATCAATCAAAAAGTCAGGAACATCCTGAGCCTGGGGGAGGCAGAAAAAACAGGAGTGTTGGTATTAACACACTGGCAGCCCCAACTGGTTACAGACACAGATTTCCAATCCAAAACAGGATTATGAGACTGTAACCAAGGGAAACCCAGTACGGTAATATCATGCAGATTATACAGAACCAAAAATTTGCAGCACTCTTGATGATCAGGTTCAACCCTCATTATCACCTGAGTAGAGAACTGAGGTTTATTCCCAGCCAAAGGGGTAGAATTGATCCCCAGAAGGGGAATAGACTTCTGTAGGGTATCAAGGGAAACCCACAACGTTTAGCAAAATCATAATCCATCAGGTTAATAGCTGCTCCAGAATCAATGAAAGCCTGAGCAGAAAATGAGGACAGAGAGCATATCAGAGTGACAGTTAGTAAAAACTTAGTCTGAACACTACCCAAGACAACTGAGCGTGCAAAACGTCTTCCCCGCTTAGGGCAGACTGAAATAGCATGAGAGGCATCACCACAGTAGAAACATAACCCATTGCGCTTTCGAAACTCATGATGCTGTGCCCCAGACACCACTCTATCACACTGCATGGATTCAGAAGCAGGTTCACAAGGCAACACTATTCCACGCATACTTCTCCGCTCACGCAAACGTCTGTCAATTTGAATCGCTAATGACATAGAATCATTGAGACCAGAGGGGACAGGGAATCCCCCCATAACATCCTTTACATTATCTGACAGCCCCTTCCGAAAAAGGGCCGCCAAAGCGTCGTCATTCCACTTGGTCAGGACTGCCCACCTACGGAATCTCTGACAGTATAACTCAGCGTCATCAAGCCCCTGATTTAATGCCAACAAGGCTTTTTCAGCTTGATCAGTGACATTAGGCTCATCGTACAATAACCCCAAAGCCTGAAAAAATGCATCAACATCACTCAAAACAGGATCCCCAGGTGTTAGGGAAAAAGCCCAATCCTGAGGATCGCCGCGCAGGAGAGAGATGACAATTTGAACCTGCTGCGCTGCGTTTCCTGAGGACTTAGATTTTAAGGCAAAAAACAATTTACAATTATTTTTGAAATTCTGAAACTTAGCTCGATCCCCTAAAAACAAATCTGGCATGGGAATCCTAGGTTCCACAACAGGCAACCTAGCAAGATATGCAGCAATACTCCGAACCTCAGTGGCAAGCTGATCCACACGGCCAGACAACTGTGCAAACTCCATTGAGAGAAAAAATCCTCCCCAGCACCCAGAGATACAGAGGGAAAAAAAAAAAAAAAAAATGCAACAAACAGAAAAATATCTCTGACAACTCTGACAACCGTATTTTTCTTTCACAATATTTTTCCCTTCTGTGAGTACCATACAATTTTAAATTTAGGCCGGTGATACTGTTATGATTCGGTAGCTGAGGAGTGCAGGCAAAAAGGCAATACACCAGAGCAGTTGGAATCTATGAGATTGCAGTACCCTGACTAACCACCACAACTAGAGGCAGCCGTGGAGCGTTCCTACGTTGGTCCTAGACGCCTCGTCACAGCCTGAGAAACTAACTACACCTAAAGATAGAAACAGGAAAGCTATCTGCCCCGGAGCAGAACCCCAAAGATAATAGCAAGCTCCCAAACATGTAATGGCGGTTAGACAAGACGAAATACTGACACAGACAGAAAATAGTATGAGCAAATGTTGGGGCCAAAACTAACTAAATAGAAAAGGATAGGAAGGGTACTTACTGCAATCCCAAAAAAAAACCCTGAAAGCACCAACTCTACTAATTTCAAAAACACCTGAGATCACACGACCTCTACCACCTAAATTAGTTCTCTGGTGTAACAAAATCAAAACAGCAGCCACTGAAAAAACTGGAAAAAGCAAAAGTACAAACATCAGTGGCTGAACTAAACTGAGAGGGCAAAAGCCCCCTGAGGGGACCCAGAAGGCCCCCACAGAAGTGCAGGACAAAATGCAAAAATTAAGCACAGAAACAAAAAGAAGAAAATGTCTTATCTGTTAGCAGGAGATGCAGACACGACACAGCAGGCTACAAGGGAAACAGGAATCAAGGATTGAGACCCGAACAATTGATCACCGGCAACCCTGATGGGAAGGTGACTCCCTTATATAAGACCAGTCAGTAACACCTGATTCCCAGTCCTCACAATTTTCACTGAACAGACCAGTACCGCTTGTAACCACCAGAGGGAGCCTCTGCTCAGAACTCATCTCAAGGCCATTCACAACAGCCTGGATGGAATTGGAAGGGGTTGAAGAAGTCCTAACGGAGAAGATCGTGATGTCTTGTTCGTGCGCATGTTAAGCAGGAGGAAACATAGTTCTTCACATCGTTCGTACAACTAGGCCACCAAAATGAATGAAGCAGTAATTCTTGGGTCTTCTTAACTCCAGGGTGTCCTGCGAGTTTAGAATCATGGACTAGTTTGAGAACTTCCAGTCGCACAGCTCCAGGAACATATATCTGTGGTTCAGCATCCAAAACCCATCCTTAAAAGAGAGATTGACATCTTTAGGGGGATGGTCAAGAAAAGGGTCATCTTGGTATCCATCTTTAATCTTGGTATAAAAAACTTTAGAGTCCAGTATTCCCAAAAAAATTTTAGGGTATAGAATGGTACCGTCAGCGTTTGACCCCTCCTAAGGTTCAGTAAAAATCCTGGACAGGGCATCAGCCTTGCCATTTTTTGACCCAGGCCGATAGGAAATTATAAAATTAAATCTGGAGAAAAACAAGGCCCATCGTGCTTGTCTTGCAGACAATCTTTTAGCTGTACGGATTAACTCCAGATTTTTGTGGTCAGTGAGGACAGTCACTGGATGATTGGCACCTTCCAAAAGGTGTCTCCATTCGGAGAAGGCAGCTTTAATGGCTAACAGTTCTTTAGTTCCGATATCATTGTTCCTTTCTGCAGATGACATGGTGTAAGAAAGAAATGAACATGGGTGAAGCTGCATCTTGTCTCCCACTCGCTGAGATAACACGGCTCCTACCGCAGCGTCTGAGGCGTCCACTTCCACAACAAAAGACAATTCTGGATTTGGATGAACTAGTATGGGTGCAGAAGTAAAAAGAGTTTTTAATTTGTCAAAAGCCTCTTGTGCCTCAGAAGACCAAAAAAATGCCTTGGTATTCTTTGTAAGAAAGGTGATTGGTAAGATGATCCTTGAGAAGTTTTTTTTATAAATCTTCTGTAGAAATTGGCAAAACCTATAAAGCACTGAATGTCCTTTAAAATTCTTTGAGTAGGCCAGTCAACTATCGCATTGATTTTGCTAGAATCCATTCTCTGACC
>JARQOD010000003.1:11277659-11329524 GCA_033576555.1 Oophaga sylvatica | reverse complement strand
TAACTTGCCATTTCTACAGACAGTTTAAGTAGAAATATTAAATGACATTCAAAGATATTTTATTCAAAAATAATAATTGGTTTTATTCTTGGCAGATGACTATACCAGGAGATCAGAGCTGACATCTTCATTTCAAGTGAATGCCATTACTCCAGATATACCATCATTACTTCATAACAAAGATCTGTCATCTGATCCTTTGAAACAGGTTCTTTCTTCTGATTCTTTAGTGACAACTAAGGAAAATCAGAGCCACAAAATAAGTATTAAAAACGGAAATACTCCTAAATCAAAGAAGCCATTATCATGTTCAAAATATAGAAACCGTTTTCCCATTGAAAAGTCTTTTCTTAAACATCCAAAAATTCACACAGTAGAGAAAAGATTTTCTTGTTCCAAGTGTAGGAAATGTTTTAAGCACAAATCCCATCTTGTTCAACACCAAAGAATACACACAGGGGAGAAGACTTTTTCATGTTCAGAGTGTAGGAAATTTTTTAACCGGAAAGCGAATTTTGATCGCCACCAGAGAACCCACACAGGGGAGAAGACTTTTTCATGTTCAGAGTGTAGGAAATTTTTTAACCAGAAAGCGCATCTTGATCGCCACCAGAGAACCCACACAGGGGAGAAGCCTTTTTCATGTTCAGAATGTATGAAATGTTTTAATCAGAAATCAGATTTGGATAGGCACCAGAGAAGTCACACAGGGGAGAAGCCTTTTTCCTGTTCAGAATGTCAGAAATGTTTTAATCATAAATCGGCTTTGATTAAGCACCAGAGAACCCACACAGGGGAGAAGCCTTTTTCCTGTCCAGAATGTGGGAAATGTTTTAAAAAGAAATGGAATGTTGGTATGCACCAAAGAACCCACACAGGGGAGAAGCCTTTCTTATGTTCAGAATGTGGGAAATGTTTTAACCAGAAATCAAGTTTTGTTATACACCAGAGAACCCACACAGGGGAGAAGCCTTTCTTATGTTCAGAATGTGGGAAATGTTTTAACAAGAAATCAAGTTTTGTTATACACCAGAGAACCCACACAGGGGAGAAGCCTTTCTTATGTTCAGAATGTGGGAAATGTTTTAGCAAGAAATCAAGTTTTGTTATACACCAGAGAACCCACACAGGGGAGAAGCCTTTCTTATGTTCAGAATGTGGGAAATGTTTTAGCAAGAAATCAAGTTTTGTTATACACCAGAGAACTCATACAGGGGAGAAGCCATTTTCATGTTCAGAATGTGGGAAATGTTTTACACGGAAACATCATCTTCTTAGCCACCAGAGAACCTGCTATTCATGCATTCCACCACCTGCTTTCCATAATTAAACATTAATGTAGCAGACTTTAGAACATTTTTTGTCACCCAAGGATAATAAAAAAAATAGTGTAATCCTAGAGATCTAGATAGTGGAGAAACAAAAATAATTTATAATGGGTGGAAACATTTAAGGTGAAAGGTGGGGTTAGGCATGGTCCTGAACGAACCTAGTATCTCTTCAAGATATCCTCTGTTCCTAAATATCCTCCTCATGTCACAGGACTGATTTCTAGATTCCGAGAGACTGGAGCAATTTCTTCTTGTCAAGAAACCCGATTATATCTTAATTACCCAGATGACTATTTTTTAGCAAACCAAGAAGAATATGCTGTTAGCTACAGTTGTGCTCAAAAGTTTACATACCCAGCAGAATTTTTGCTTTCTTGGCCTTTTTTCAGAGAATATTAATGGTAACACCAAAACTTTTTCTACACTCGTGGTTAGAGGTTGGGTGAAGCCATTTATTGTCAAACTATTGTGTTTTCTCTTTTTAAATCATAATGACAACCCAAAACATCCGAATGACCGTGATCTAAAGTTACCATACCCCATTTCTTAATACCGTGTATTGCCCCCTCTTCCATCAGTGACGGCTTCAAGTCTTTTGTGGTAGTTGTGGATGAGGTTCTTTATTTTCTCAGATGGTAAAGCTGCCCACTCTTCTTGGCATAAAGCCTCCACTTTCTGTAAATTCCAGAGCTGTCTATCTTGAAATGCGTGCTTGAGATCTCCCTAGAGTGGCTCAATGATATTGAAGTCAGGAGACTGAGGTGGCCACTCCAGAACCTTCACTTTGTTTTGCTGTAGCCAATGATAGGTCGACTTGGCTTTGTGTTTTGGATTATTGTAGTGTTGGAACGTCTAAGTACGTCCCATGTGCAGCTTCCGAGCTGATAAGTGCAAATTTGCCTCCAGTATTTGCAGATAACGTGCTGCATTCATCTTTCCTTCAACTTTGACCAAGTTTACTATGCCTTTGTCGCTAAAAAAAAAAAACCAAAACATCAGCGATCCATCTCCGTGCTTTACAGTAGGAATGGTGTTCCTTTCATCATAGGCCTTTTTGACCTCTCTCCAAATGTAACATTGATGGTTGTGGTCAAAAAGTTCAATTTTGGTCTCATCACTCCAAATTACCTTGTTCCAGAAGTTTTGAGGCTTGACTCTGAGCTGTTTTGCATATTGTAGGCAAGATACCTTGTGGCATTTGCATAGTAATGGCTTTCTTCTGGCAACTCAACCATGCAGACCATTTTTCTTCAAGTGCCTTGTTATTGTGCATCTTGAAACAACCACATTGCTAGTTTTCAGAGAGTCCCGTATTTCAGCTGATGTTATTTGTGGGTTTTTCTTTGCATCCCAAACAATTTTCCTGACAGTTGTGGATGACATTTTTCTTGGTCTACCTGACCATGATTTTTTTTACAGAGTCCCTAATTTTCCCTTTGTTAATCACAGTTTGAACGCTGTTGACTGGCATTATCAATTCCTTGGATATCTTTTTGTATCCCTTTCCTGTTTTATAGAGTTCAACTAACTTTTCCCTTAAATCCGTTGCCAATCCTTTTGCTTTCCCCATGACTCACAATCCAGAAACGTCAGTGGCTGGATGAAAAATGCATGAGTCTGTCTGGATCCCAGAGACTCACTCGGCTTTTATGCACACACACTGATTACAGGCAAACAGGTCACATGTGAGGATGTTACCTTTAGTAGCCATTCAAACCCATTTGTGTCAACTTCTGTGCACGTTACCAGGCCAAAATCACCAGGGAATGTGAACTTTTGATCAGGGTCATTTGGTTGTTTTGAGTTGTCATTATGATTTAAAAAGCGAAAACACAGTAGTTTGACAATAAATGGCTTCACCCAACCACTAACTATGAGTGGAGAAAAGGTTTTGGTGTTAAAATTCATATTCTCTGAAAAAAAAGGCCAAGAAAGCAAAAATTCTGCTGGGGTATGAAAACTTTTGAGCGCAGCTGTATGCTTTTGCTTGTGTAAAGGCACTGTCACACTTGGCGATCACACCAGCGATCATGACAACGCCACGACCTGGCGAGATCGTTGGTGCGATCGCTATATGGTCCCTAGTTAGCTTCCAAACACAAAGATCTCATCAGAGATCTGTATAACGACCTCTGCGGTCGTTGTGAAAACCTAGTCCCGCCTGCGCCGCTGGTAAAGTCGTTCATAAAGGGTGTCACACTCAGCGATTCAGGCTCACCAGCGGGACACCAACGACCAAAAAACGGCTCAGAACGTTCATGAACGATCAGCGAGGGCCACATCGCCGCTACATGTCACAGACAGCAACGTCGCTAACTATGTCACTGCTAAGTCATAAAATCGCTGACACTTAAGCGATCTCGCTAGCGATCTCACTTAGTGTGACAGTACCTTAAGCCTGTAATATTGACTTGTAAGCTGATATTTCAAATAATATAGTGTGCTCTTATCTTTGATGACTAGTGATGTTTGCTGATGTGCTAATTATGCATTGTATTATGGAGCCAGTTTGTTGACTTCGAAAGCAAGGGAAAAACTATGCAAAAAGATTAAATAATCAAGTAATGCTACTTGATCTCATCGCCATTGTTCCCCTTATCTGTGATATTAGACTGAAGGACACTTGTTAAATCTAAAAATAGGTTACATGCCTCTGTATAAAGAGATTCAGAGACAGAGAGATTGAGTGAGTCAGCCAGAGATTCAGCCAAGACATCAAAAGGACCAAAGACAGGACAGCAGCCAATTCATCATGGCACCATCACGAGGGTCACAGATCTATCATTCTACAGGAAACAACCTAGGGGTTTTCAGCCTGGGTTGGAAGAATACAGATCTGTTCCATTGACCATCGCTGAACCATGGATACGATTGGAAAGTGCCAGGATTGGGACCCCTTGGTTCCATGGAGATGATCGGAGAAGCCAGGTTGTTATACTCAGATTAACTGGCTTTGTACAGTCATGGCCAAAAGTTTTGAGAATGACACAAATATTATATTTTCACATGATCTGCTGCCCTCTGGTTTTTATGTGTGTTTGACAGATGTTTTTATCACAGACAGAAATATAATAATTGCAAACATATGAGTAACAAAAACTTATATTGACAGTTAGAATGAGTTAATGCAGCAAGTCAATATTTGCAGTGTTGACCCTTCTTCTTCAGGACCTCTGCAATTCTCCCTGGCATGTTCTCAATCAACTTCTGGACCAAATCCTGACTGATAGCAGTCCATTCTTGCACAATCAATGCTTTCATTTTGTCAGAATTTTTAGGTTTTTGTTTGTCCACCCGTCTCTTGATGATTGATCACAAGTTCTCAATGGGATTAAGATCTGGGGAGTTTCCAGGCCATGGACCCAAAATCTCTATGTTTTGTTCCCTGAGCCATTTAGTTATCACCTTTGCTTTATGGCAAGGTGCTTCATCATGCTGGAAAAGGCATTGTTGATCGCCAAACTGCTCTTGGAGGGTTGGAAGAAGTTGCTCTTGGAGGACATTCTGGTACCATTCTTTATTCATGGCTGTGTTTTTAGGCAAGACTGTGAGAGAGCCGATTCCCTTGACTGAGAAGCAACCCCACACATGAGTGGTTTCAGGATGCTTAACAGTTGGGATGAGACAAGACTGGTGGTAGCGCTCACCTTGTCTTCTCCGAATGAGGCGTTTTCCTGATGTCCCAAACAATCGAAAAGGAGATTTATCAGAGAAAATAACTTTACCCCAGTCCTCAGTAGTCCACTGCCTGTACCTTTTGCAGAATATCAGTCTGTCCATGATGTTTTTTCTGGAGAGAAGTGGCTTCTTTGCTGCCCTCCTTGAGACCAGGCCTTGCTCCAAAAGTCTCCGCCTCACAGTGCGTGCAGATGCACTCACATCTTCCTGTTGCCATTCCTGAGCAAGCTCTGCACTGCTGGTAGCCCGATCCCGCAGCTGAAACACTTTTAAGAGATGGTCCTGGCGCTTGCTGGTCTTTCTTGGGCGCCCTGAAGCCTTTTTGGCAACAATGGAACCTCTCTCCTTGAAGTTCTTGATGATGCGATAGATTGTTGACTGAGGTGCAATCTTTCTAGCTGTGATACTCTTCCCTGTTAGGCCATTTTTGTGCATTGCAATGATGACTGCACGTGTTTCTTTAGAGATAACCATGGTTAACAGAAGAGAAACAATGATGCCAAGCACCAGCCTCCTTTTAAAGTGTCCAGTGGTGTCATTCTTACTTAATCATGACAGATTGATCTCCAGCCATGTCCTCATCAACACCCACACCTGTGTTAATGGAGCAATCACTGAAAAGAGGTTAGCTGGTCCTTTTAAGGCAGGGCTGCAATGATATTGAAATGTGTTTTGGGGATAAAGTTCATTTTCTAGCCAAATATTGACTTTGCAAGTAATTGCTGTTAAGCTGATCACTCTTTATAACATTCTGGAGAATATGCAAATTGCCATTAGAAAAAGTGAAGCAGTAGACTTTGTAAAAATTAATATTTGTGTCATTCTCAAAACTTTTGGCCATGACTGTACTTCAATGGACTGTTGTCTCTCTACGCTTGTCGTTACCTACTATCTGTGTGTGCCACAGGTGGAGTAGGTGACCATGGGAGCTCTGAAGTAACAGCCGCCATTATCCCGGTGAGTCCGTGGAAGGGTGAGACTCTGTCATGTGCACCTTTTTGGGGCATTTTGCTGGGACTGTTCTACGTGTTATCTGCCTGTTTTGTGGTTCAATAAAGCATTGCCACACTGTTTTACCCTCACCCTGTGTTGTCTGAGTAGCGTTACTCTCACATTAAAAGGAGAGTGGGCGTTCAGCGGGACAATCCCCGGTCCATGCGGTTCTGGCTAGCGGACCTGGGTGCCCACCGACCCTCCATGACACTCCTCAATCGAAGAAATTGGCCTTTAGGGATCCTCTTTTTGAGTTGTTTTGGATGATTGCTTTCCCATAATAAAAGACTGTTCATACGGGGGCATGGCCTGCACTCAGTCCATGCAGCAGTAAGACTGAGCTCCCTGGGAAAAACATAAAAAAGCTACAATAAAGCAGACTACCGAAGAAAATAAGTGGCCATCCAGGTTTATAAACCCTTTTTGACTACAATGATCCTGCCCATAAGTCCCAAAGACCCCAAAGGAGAAAGTGATTCCCTCAAGAAAGTTGCGGCCTTCAGCAAGCTTCTTCAGCCTGAGGGTAAAGTACAGTGTGGCCTGAGAGACCCACAGGACAAAGGGAAGGCTCTAACCCCTCTCCAGGGTCCTGTCCAAGACCCATTTCCAGCGCTACCAACACCTAATAACAGCTGCCTGAAAAAAGAAGATAGGACATCAAAGCACACACACTCACAGAGTGGTGCAAGAGAGGGGAGAAGATGCTCTTAGATGCTTGAGCCCACCTCTCCAGACTCCTGTGATCCTGCAGTCACACCGATCAAGCAAAGCAAGGTACTGTCAGGGAGCTGGGCTAAGCCGCTTACTTTAAAGTCGGAGGCACAGTCTGCTCCCCATAACAGCCGCAGACAAGACACGGATCTTTACAGCAAGCAGGGGAAGGGATGACATCAGACAGCTCCTCATGGAGCATGAGTCAGCAAGCAGAGGACAGCAGCTACAAGCAGACTGATCAGACTGATGACTCGTACACAATCCTCAGGCACAAGTGAGGACAGTAGCAGATAGCAGCTTTCAGACAGGGAACAGAAATGGAAGTACAGACCCCTCAAAAGCAATTTTTTAAAAGAAAAACACTGGAATCAAGCAGTGCCTTACTTAAAGGGGCAGCAGAGGAGTTTTTGACCAAGATGAAGAAGATTGTGAATACTCATCTCCCTCAAATAGTGAAAACAAGCAGAGAATAAGAAGGGATTTTAGTGACTCACCTAATGTAAAATCCTCAGCATACCAGCAGAAAAAATGAAGGAGACCCATGGGAGAATATTTGACCAACGGGTAAGAAAGTATCAACAGAAAAGTATATATTCCAAAAACATACAGATAGGGAATCTAGATTGTGAGACCCTTCGGGGACAGCGACGATAATGTGTGCAAACTGTAAAGCGCTGCGGAATATGTTAGCGCTATATAAAAATAAACATTATTATTATTATTATATAACTGAATCTCTTAAAGGATTTGGCAAGTCAATTCAAATAAGCGTGTATAAAGCAGGAAATTATCCAAAAATATGTTGTAGTGTGTAGCAATGGATATATTAAGACTTAAACTTTATTAGGTGACATAAAAACAATTATACACAATGAAAAATATAAACCTAGGTGGAAAACCTTATACAAAAAAAAATATATAGAAAACAACGCACAAGAGAAGTATTGATAAAAAATACAGTATCTAGGTCCTAATCCTAAGGTACAGTGTCCACTTTAGGACATAATCGTATATCAAAGTCAAACATCAGAAATACTCTGCCTGATACCTGATTCTGATACTTGAGTCTGATACCTGACTCCTGACTCTGATACCTGACTCTGATACATGATTCTGATACCTGATTTTCATACCAGATACATTCAAACATCAGAATAAGAATGTTTTTCAGATACCCTTAATACAGTACTTGAACAGTTCATCTCATAAGCAAAGAAAAAGGATCCGCTCACTGCCATTTTACCCAATGGCTGAGTGGTTAAGCTCCTGGCTTATGGAATAGAAACCTTGAGTTCAAGCCTGGCACACAAACTCCGGAGATGTTTCACTTTGATGAGTGAATGAAGTCACATATCGTATATCAGAATGAAAATCAAAATGATTTTTCCACTCACTGAGAGTTTGCAAAGCAGATATCATAGACAAAGAGAATCAGCACTTGGTATCAATTGAGCTTGTGGTACAATGGTAAGTCTGCTGTCACTGGAGTGCATGTTTTTCTGGGATCAAATCCCATATTTGATTTTTTTTAATTATGAAGGTTAAGCGTCAATCATATTCCTCTTTTAGTATCTGACATTCTTATTATCCTCCTGACGTGTAGCTAAGAGTTTCAGACATGCTGTGTATTTACATGGTAAATCACATGGCCAAAGAAATTGGGTGGGAGGCACTAATTTACTATATACCCAACTCCAGTCATGTGCCACTTTTAATATCTGACAGCGGCATCTTTTAAAGAATTGCATCCAAAAATTATCTCAAAATAAAAAGACTCATTTGATTACCCACTCCTCAAAAATGTAACTCTTTATGATCTGAATATATCCAAGGGGGAATGTGACTGGTGCCAAGATAAGTTTAGGCTTGCCATGTTTTTATGTTTTACAATGGTTAAGATTGGCAAATCCGGCTCAGGAGTCTCTCCTAGATCTAATGTTTCCCTGACTCAAGTGGGCATGAATAAATTTCTTCACAAAAAGCAAACAAAAGCTGCTATATCAAAGTCCAAACCCCCAGAGCTTATGGATTCACATTCTCCTAGTAACTTTGACTTGGAAATAGAAAGCGAAATGGAAGAAAGCAGAATTGCAGGGGATCAACCAGTATCCAAATCCTTCATAAAAAGAATACTAGCTAAATCTCTAGAACCGGTGGTTAAAGATTTATCTGACATCAGGCAAGAAATTTCACAAATAGGCCACAGGGTGGACTCACTCGAAGCTTCTAATTCCACCATAATTCAGCAAACCAATGAAGTTGTAGCGTGCTCACATAGTCAGGGAGATCATATTAACCAAGTTTATTCTATTCTTGAGGACCATGAGAATAGAGAAAGAGGAAACAACCTACGGATAAAAGGCATCCCTGAAAAGTTGCAGTTGAAGCATTGCCCACTACTCTGAGAGGAATATTTTCTAATCTACTGTCCCAAGATGAGCCTACACACATGGAGATAGTGAGAGCCCACAGGTCCTTAAAACCACGACCTAAACCAGGAGACCCTCCACGAGACGTCATCTGCCGTTTTTTGGACTATCGCACTAAAGATTTAATTATAAGATGATCAAGGAAAGCGGAAAATATTTTATTCGAAGATTCTTCAATATTGATTTTCCAAGACCTAGCGGCATCGACACTAAACAAGAGGCGTATATTGAAACCTTTTACGGAAGCCTTGCGTCGCAACCAATGCCAATATCGTTGGTTATACCCATTTGGCATCGCAATAACTTCCAAAGATAAGCGTATCCAGGCCAGGACCTCGGCAGAGATTCAGGAGGCATGTAAAGAGCTGGGGATCTCTCTGGAGAAATACCCAGATCTGGAGGCGTATCATTCATCCCTTTCTTTGCAACCTCTGACTCGACCTGCGCCTTGGAACTTGGTCCAATCGAAACCGACGCAAAGCTTCAATCTGCACTTCCAGATGAAGAGACCGGATGATACACTGGACTGGGGCCGGGAGACGTCCGGGCCACAGTTTTGTTTTTTCTCTTCTTTCCAGGCCTTGCTGCTCAGTAATGGCGGGACTGCCTAGACTCCGTCATATCTAACTGCTTTGTTTACCTGTGTTTAATGTTGTTCTTTTTTCAGGAAGGAATGCAAAATTGCATCATCAGCTGTTTGCCTTTGACAGTTACCAATGACTTTACCCGTGAGTTGAGTATAGCTTATACTTATAAACTGTTCCCCCCCTCTCCCGGGGGGCTTGCCTGATCCATCTTGTCTTTCCCCTATCCCTGGGTGAGTGGATGGGCATAGCCTGTTGGGAAAGGATCAGATTACCTATCCATGGGACCCGTGATACTGGCACCATTGCATTTACTCCCCCCCCTTATTGCTGTTAATTGTTCATATTAATATGGTTTTCGTTAATGTTCTACACACCAGCTTAGACTGGTGTACCACCCTTGTTATGATAGTTCTGACATCCCAATTCTGCAAATATTCATTGACACCATCCCTCCCCTTACCTCCTTGGTTCGGCTTGATAACCTTTCAAATTAAAGGTCCGCACACACACCACATTCTCTATGGAGACTAATCAAGGTAATTTTAAACTAGCAAGCTTCAATATGCGGGGTTTTAAACTCACCTATTTCAAGGGCACAGACATTGAATTGGTTCAGAAAAGATAACTTCAATATTCTTCTTTTACAAGAAACCCATTTCCAAATCAAGAAACTTCCCTCCTTTGATAAATCCCATTACAACCAGTGGTATCATGCCACATCTCCCCATAGGGGTTCTAGGGGAGTGTCAATCGCGTTTGATAAAAATACACCATTTCTGCTAAATGACTTATTGGCTGACACTGACGGGAGATATTTACATAAAAGGTCTTCTAGTGGGAACGTTAGTTACTATCGGCAACCTATATGCTCCTAACAAGAAACAAATTAAATGGATTACCTCCAAATTTAAACCAGTTTCGTACTTTCTTAGAGGGTATCCCAATTATTGGAGGAGATCTCAATATACCTCTGGACCCCATATTGGACTCATCCACAAAGAAATGCCAGATTTCATATCAAAATATTATCAGGATAAAGAGAGCTCTTCATAATCTTTCATTGGTTGATGTATGGCGGCATGTACACCCTAATGACCTCGACTACACCTTTTTTTTTCCCACCCTTACACTTCCTACCACAGAATTGATTACATTTTTCTATCAAGGTCTCTGATACCAAATCTTTCTAAAGCAGAGATACTCCCCTCAATACACTCTGACCACTCAATAGTCTCAATACGCTTCTCAGCTTCAAAACCTTACTCAGTATATCGCTCATGGAGACTAAACGACTCAATCCTAACTTCAGACATTAATAAACAACGAATACATAATACTTTAATAGACTTTTTCAAGAACAATACCACTTCGGAGGTGAGCTTTCCGATAGTGTGGGAGACCCATAAAGCGGTGATCAATATTATAAAACTTTTTCCGAGACCCTCGATCCTCGCTTTCTCGATTTATGTAATGCAGTGCTTCGGGGCTCGCCCTTTCCCCCTCAATCACTGGAGGCTCATATAACTAATCCACAAAAAGGGCAAGGATCCAGAACTCTGTAGCAATTACAGACCTATCTCCCTTTTGAATGTGGATCTGAAAATTTATGCCAGCATACTGGCAAAACGCATTGCAAATTACTTGCCAAATTTGATTTCTCCAGATCAAACCGGCTTCATTAGGGGTAGGAAGGGTAAGGAAAATGCTTGGAGAGTCCTTCATTTAATGCAATATTCTAGCCTTCATAAGACGCCTCTTGTGCTTCTTGGCACTGATGCAGAGAAGGCGTTTGACAGAGTGGATTGGATCTTCCTACGGGAAACACTCAATAGTTTTCATTTTCCTTCCCTACTAATAGCGGCCATATTACAAATGTACTCTCACCCATTGGCTAAAATTAAATTTAACAATACCCTCACCAAGTCTTTTACGATTCATAACGGTACAAGACAGGGGTGCCCTCTGTCGCCACTGTTATTTATAGTGGCGATGGAACCCCTAATCAAGGCTATCAATATGTGCAAAGATATAGAGGGTGGTGAGAGTACAGGGAATAACTCATAAAACCATGGCCTTCGCTGACGATTTATTAATCACTATGACTTGTCCTCACAAAAGTATACCGGCTCTCATGCGGATCCTGGAGAGATATGGCTCCTTGTCTAATTTCAAGATAAACCCATCTAAAGGTACTGCCACACTAAACAATCCCGCTAGCGATCACGATAACGACGCATACTAATGCGATCGCTAGCGGGATTGTTTCTATATCGCTAAGTGCGGCTTAACTTAGCGATATAGTTAACGACGCTATCGCGGTTAGCGATCTTAACGACTTTAGCGGTACAAAAGTACCGCTAAATCGCTAAGAAAAGGTGCCACACAGCGATATATACTTACCTGCGGGGCGCCGACGATCTAAATAGGGTCCGGAACGATGTCAGCGACGAGCGAGATCACAGCAGGGGCCTCGTCGCTGACAGATGCCGCACACAACAACATCGCTAACGGGATCGCTAAATAGTGACGTTTTTTAGCGATCCCGTTAGCGATGTTGTTTAGTGTGGCATACCCTTAAGTCCGAAGCGCTGGGAATAAATATAACTGCTAGTACTATAAACGGCTTTAAGTTACAATTTCCCTTTCACTGGCCGGGTAATTATATAAAATACCTTGGTATCAAAATTAGCCTGTCCTATAAGGATCTATTTATCCTAAATTATAAACCACTACTCACTTTAGTAACAGATCAAACTAAAAAGTGGAAGGCCCCCTATCTCTCTTGGATGGGCAGAAAAAAATTTAAAAGCATTATTCGACCTAAATTAATTTACCTATTTCAAATGCTACCTATAGAACTACCCAGGACGTTCTTGACCCAGGTTAATTGTTTTTCTTAAATATATATGGAATAAGCACAGATCAAGACTTAACTCCCACACACTTTCATTGCCTAGGAGGAAAGGTGGCATGGGAGCCCCCAACATCCATACTTATTATTTAGCTGCTGTCCTATCTAGGGCGGTGGAGTGGGTCAGGAAGACTGGAGAGAAACCCTGGCTTACTTTGGAAGAACAGATGTCCCCGATTCAACTACGCTCTATTATCCTTTCCCCTGAAGAGTCACTTAAATTTATTTTTCCAAACCTCCTTACAAGGACGGCGGTCAAATGTTGGAAGTCTGTGGCCCCTTATCTATCCCCGTCTCCCTCACCACTAACTAAGGTATCAGACGTCATGACCCTGGATCTGGCGAAACATATTTCAAATGATAAATCACCCCTGTTGGACCAGTTATACAGTGAAGGGACTATTATATCCTTCCAAGACATGAGGGAACTGCCCACAATGTCTCATTACACCTTTATACATTATGAGTTTCTTAAGAAAACACTCCGCCAGTCTATGATCAATGGCGACCTAACGCTGGCGTTAACCGCTTTTGAAATAGTATGTTCCCAACCAAAACCCCTGAAAAAAGTGCTTTCTGCTCTCTATAATATGCTGCTTTTAAAACAATTACCTCTGAAAAGAGCCTTTCTGCTGAGATGGGAAAAAGAATTAGGCCACTCTTTGGCTGATTCCCAAATTAATCTAATTTATAAATCTTCATATGGCCCTTCACAATGTGTGAGAGCCCAAGAAAACAGCTACAAAATAATAACTCATTGGTATACAACACCTCTCCTGCTACATAAGTGGTTCCCCACTATGCCAGATACATGTTGGAGGTGCGAAAGGGACAGAGGCTCATATCTTCATATTTGGTGGCACTGCCACATCATAAAAAAATTTTGGAACATTGTATCTCAAACCTTAGACGAAGTGGTGCGTAAACATATAAAACAAACTCCAGAACATGTTTTCCTTAATCTACCAGTAGATCCAAATAATAAACATTTATCTAAACTGGTCTCTTTCATCTTAACAGCCGGTAAGCTTCTTATACCTACGTTTTGGCACTTGTCTAATATTCTAAGCATAAATCAGCTATTACTTAAGATTGACCAACTGTATCACACCGAAGAATTAGCAGCATTAGCCACACATAGCCTTTCTCCCTTCTCGCAGGTCTGGAGTCCTTGGGTGACGTATAGGAATTCAGATATATTCATATCCCTGTGTGTGTCTGATTCTGCGCCTTGATATTGAACATGACCAATGTGCCAATGGACCATGTCCCTTTTACCTTTATCCCTGGTTCCCCCTCTCCCTCTTCCCCTCCCTTCCATCCCCTTGTTGTCTCCTTTAGGTTTCCTCCCCCTGTTTTGTGCTCTGGTCTTGCATTTGCTTAGTTAATTAACTCACCCATGATACTCCAGAGCTTCAGTTAAATAATTTTGTTCATTTGTCGATTAATAGTAACCAAGAATCACTCATTTCTTTATTAATGATATTTTGATAGAGACGTTTGCATCTTCATTTTCGTAAACATGGAAATTATTGAAGGTCATGTGTAACTACGAGGCATGTATGACCATGAGTACTGTACTATTTGCTTCTTCTGTCTCTCATGTTTGATTGGATAAGATATTTATGCTGATGCTTTTCACCTAGTGATTCTCAATAAATAAAACATTGAAAACAAATAAGCTTGCACACTTCACCAATGTGCTATACTCTCAGTTGAAGGTTAGCAGTCTGTTATTTGCTTATGCGACTGTCAATGTAAATATGTTGCTGAAACTCTTTGCCATGTGATTTTGATGAATGAGTCTGATACTTGACTTCTTTCAAACATTAAAATCAGAATGTTTTTCAGATACCTTCAATACAGTACTTGAATGGTTCATCTTATAAAGCGGAGGCAAATGATCCTTCTCTGCCATTTGAGCTAAAGAAAATCAATGCTAGGTATCACTTGAGCTTGTAGCGCAATGGTTTATCTGCTGTCTGTAGAGTGTCGCTTTTTCTGGGTTCAAATCTCATATTCATTTATTTACTAGCTGAAGAGCCCGACGTTGCCTGGGCATAGTAACTACAGTATTGGCACCCCTGCAATTCTGTCAGATAATACTCAGTGTCTTCCTGAAAATGATTGCAATCACAAATTATTTGATATTTTTATCTTCATTTAATTTGCTTGCAAGGAAAAAACATAAAAGGGAATAAAGCAAAAATCAAATCCTTGATCACTTCACACAAAACTCCAAAAATGGGCCAGACAAAAGTATTGGCACCCTCAGCCTAATACTTGGTTGCACAACCTTTAGCCAAAATAACTGCGAACAACTGCTTCCGGTAACCATCAATGAGTTTCTTACAATGCTCTGCTGGAATTGTAGACCATTCTTCTTTGGCAAACTGCTCCAGGTCCCTGATATTTGAAGGGTGCCTTCTCCAAACTGCCATTTTGAGATCTCTCCACAGGTGTTCTATGGGATCCAGGTCTGGACTCATTGCTGGCCACCTTAGAAGTCTCCAGTGCTTTCTCCCAAACCATTTTATAGTGCTTTTGGAAGTGTGTTTTGGGTCATTGTCCTGCTGGAAGACCCATGACCTCTGAGGGAGACCCAGCTGTCTCACACTGGGCCCTACATTATGCTGCAAAATTTGTGGGTAGTCTTCAGACTTCATAATGCCATGCACACGGTCAAGCAGTCCAGTGCCAGAGGCAGCAAAGCAACCCCAAAACATCAGGGAACCTCCACCATGTTTGACTGTAGGGACCATGTTCTTTTCTTTGAATGCCTCTTTTTTTTTTTTCCTGTACACTCTATGTTGATGGATTTTCCCAAAAAGCTCGACTTTTGTCTCATATGATCAGAGAACATTCTTCCAAAACGTTTTAGGCTTTCTCAGGTAAGTTTTGCCAAACTCCAGCCTGGCTTTTTTATGTCTCGGGGTAAGAAGGTGGGGTCTTCCTGGGTATCCTACCATACAGTCCCTTTTCATTCAGATGCCGACGGATAGTACGGGTTGACACTGTTGTACCCTCGGACTGCAGGGCAGCTTGAACTTGTTTGGATGTTAGTCTAAGTTCTTTATCCACCATCCGCACAATCTTGCGTTCAAATCTCTCGTCAATTTTTCTTTATTCGAACGTCCATGACACCACTACAGAGAGAGGGGATCCGCCCCTTAGGAACAGGAAACCTACAGATACAAAAGGGCGGCACCTCTCCCACACATCAGTTGGTTTCCTGTTCCTAAAGGACGGGTTTCCTACAGATGAAGATCTTCAGGAGGACCCAGGCCGGCCGGTCGACCCAGGTAGCGGGGGGCATTTCCTACCTCGGCCGGTGCGGAGCCCCTGGAAGCGCCACGGTGGGTCCGGGTAGGATTCCACGACAGTGTGCGGAGCAGGTGGAGCAGTATCCAGAGGATCCCTGTCTCCCAGCCAGCACCGGTAGGTAAGTATTCCCCCCTCTCCTGGTCCCGGTGCCTTCTCCCTGTCTTCTCCTGTGGTCCTGTCATGGTGGGGGCCTCTTAAGGTGGTGCAGCCGTGGTTTTTAAAAAAAAAAAAAAAAATTATTTTTTGAAATTTGAATTTCCCGCCGCGTCACTGCTATGGACGGCGCGGCGTTTTTTTTTTTTTTAATTTCCCGCCGCGCGTCACTGCTATGGACGACGCGGCGGGCGGTTTTGAATTTCCCGCCGCGCGTCACTACTATGGACGGCGCGGCGGGGTTTTTGAAATTTTAGCCGCGCGCCGCTTCTGCAGCGGTGCGGCTGGGTTTGGTTGAGATCTCCGCTCATGTCCCGGCTAGAGGGGCGATGCGGCGGGAGACTATACTTGCCTCCATCGGTACGGCTGGGTCTGTAGGAGCGCGG
The DNA here is from genome assembly GCA_033576555.1 of Oophaga sylvatica. NCBI lineage: Eukaryota > Metazoa > Chordata > Amphibia > Anura > Dendrobatidae > Oophaga > Oophaga sylvatica. Next base: position 11,313,018 of record JARQOD010000003.1, on the reverse strand, counting down.
GGAAAGGGGGCGGAGTCTCCACCGCCGGAACCGGAAGTGAGACGCCGGCCGGCGTTTTTGAAATTTTTGGCGGCTGCATCATCAGACGGCGCCTGATGTGGGGACGGCAGGGAGGTGCAGGGGGGCCGTGGGGCGGGGAGTAGGAGGGGGTGGACCCCTGGCCAGACCTGCTGACCCGGATATCAGGGGGAGGATATAAGGAGCCTAGGAAAGAAAGCGCTTCTGCCCCATTTTCGCGATGGACACTGCAGAAGCTCCCTCGGTGCAACAGGAGAGCCAGCAGCAGCAGACAGAGCGCTCCTCTTCAATGGCCAGGAGCACCAGCCGCAGAAGTTCCGCAGCTGGGAAAAAGGCCCCTCCCCGTGATCCGGTACCTACTGCTGTATAATCTGGGTAAGAGATCGTCAGACTTAGAATACCCAGTAATGCAGTTTTTCCCCCATTCTGTGTCTACTGCAATATTTGGCAGTCACTGATCCCTGGAAACGGGACAATGCATTGTTTGTCTCTTTTCAAGGAATTAACAAAGGCCGTAGATTAACGTAGAGCTCATTGGCCAGATGGATTAGGGAAGCAATTTCTCTGGCATACACCTCGAGGGGCAAGCCGGCACCTGAGAGGCTAAGGGCGCATTCCACCCGAGCTGTGGCGACTTCATGGGCAGAGAGGGCAGAAGTCTCCATTGACCAGATATGTAAGGCAGCTACGTGGTCTTCTCCACACACGTTTTACACTCATTATAGATTAGATTTGGGTGCTTCCTCAGACCTTTCTTTCGGACTAAGGGTGCTGCAGGCAGTAGTCCCTCCCTAAGTAGTTATTACTCTCTGTAATTCTCTCTGTAGTGCTGTCATGGACGTTCGAATAAAGTCTAAGTTACTTACCGTTAACGGTATTTTTCGAAGTCCATGACAGCACCCTTACATTCCCACCTGGGTTCTATGTGCACTTCTTCCTCTTATATAGTCCACATGTAATAAACAATTGATTAATGTTACTGTGTGATGCATAAAATTTTTTTGCTGTATACCATTTAACCTTGGTAGTCCTCTTATGCTCTGTAATCCAACTGATGTGTGGGAGAGGTGCCGCCCTTTTGTATCTGTAGGTTTCCTGTTCCTAAGGGGCGGATCCCCTCTCTCTGTAGTGCTGTCATGGACTTCGAAAAATACCGTTAACGGTAAGTAACTTAGACTTTTCTTTCCACATCTAGGGAGGTTAGCCACAGTGCCATGGGCTTTAAACTTCTTGATGACACTGCACGGAAGACACCGGAACATTCAGGTCTTTGGAGATGGACTTGTAGCCTTGAGATTGCTCATGCTTCCTCACAATTTGGTTTCTCAAGTCCTCAGACAGTTGTTTGGTCTTCTTTCTTTTTTCCATGGTCAATGTGGTACACACAAGGACACAGGTTGAGTCAACTTTAATCCATGTTAACTGGCTGCAAGTGTGATTTAGTTATTGCCAACACCTGTTAGGTGCCACAGGTAAGTTACAGGTGCTGGTGATTACACGAATTAGAGAAGCATCACATGATTTTTCAAACTGTGCCAATACTTTTGTCCACCCTCTTTTTTAGGTTTGGTGTGGAATTATATCCAATTTGGCTTTAGGTCAATTATTTTTGTGTTTTTTCATTGAAGACAAATTAAATGAAGATAATAATACCAAAGAATTTGTGTTTGCAATCATTTTCAGGAAGAAACTGAGTATTATCTGACAGAATTGCAGGGGTGCCAATGCTTTTGGCCACCACTGTAACTGTGGTTAGTTATAACAAATTATAATGATTATCCTTCATCCCGTAGTCCAGTGCCTATATACCATCACACATCCGCCATCTCATAGTCCCATGCCCATATACCCATCATACACATCCTCCATCCCATAGTCCCGTGCCCATATACTGTACCCATCATACATATCCTCCATCCAATAGTCCAGTGCCCTATACCCATCACACATCCTCCATCCCATAGTCCCGTGCCTATATACCCATCACACATCCTCCATCCCATAGTACAGTGCCCATATATATGTATGATAGGTATATGGGCATGGGACTGTTGTGAATGTGTTAGAAATGAATTCTGAGCGGGAGCTCCCTCTGGTGGTTACAAACAGTATCACCGGCCAAACTGAAAATTATATGGTACTCACAGAAGGGAAAAATAGTGTAAAAAAAAAAAAAAGGGATTGTCAGAGTTGTCAGAGATATTTTTTTTTTTTCCCTCTGTCTCTGAGTGCTGAGGAGGATTTTTTTTTTTCTTTCAATGGAGCTTGCACAGTTGTCTGGCCGTGTGGATCAGCTTGCCACTGAAGTTCGGAGTATTGCTACCTATCTTGCAGGGTTGCCGGTTGTGGAACCTAGGATCCCCATGCCAGATTTGTTTTTAGGGGATCGAGCTAAATTTCTGAATTTCAAAAATAACTAAGTTGTTTTTTGCCTTAAAACCTAAGTCCTCAGGGAACGCAGCGCAGCAGGTTCAAATTGTCATCTCTCTCCTGCGCGGCGATCCTCAGGATTGGGCATTTTCCCTGACACCTGGGGACCCTGTTTTGAGTAATGTCGATGCATTTTTTCTGGCTCTGGGGTTATTGTACGATGAACCTAATGTCACTGATCAAGCTGAAAAAACCTTGTTGGCATTAAATCAGAGGCTTGAGGACGCTGAGTTATACTGTCAGAAATTTCGTAAGTGGGCAGTCCTGACCAAATGGAATGATGATACTTTGGCAGCCCTTTTTCGGAAGGGTCTGTCAGAGAATGTAAAAGATGTTATGGTGGGTTTCCCTGCTCCCTCTGGTCTCAATGATTCTATGTCATTAGCGATTCAAATTGACAGACGTTTGCGTGAGCGTTTAGGTATGCGTGGAATAGTGTTGCCTTGTGAACCAGCTTCTGAACCCATGCAGTGTGATAGAGTGGATTCTGGGGCACAGCGTCATGAGTTTCGAAAACGCAATGGGTTATGTTTCTACTGTGGTAACGCCTCTCATGCTATTTCAGTCTGCCCTAAGCGGGGAAGACGTTTTGCACGCTCAGTTGTCTTGGGTAGTGTTCAGACTAAATTTCTGTTGACTGTTACCCTGATTTGCTCCCTGTCCACATTTTCTGCTCAGGCTTTTGTTGGTTCTGGAGCAGCTATTAACCTGATGGATTTTGATTTTGCTAAACGTTGTGGGTTTCCCTTGATACCCCTACGGAAGTCTATTCCCCTACTGGGGATTGATTCTACCCCTTTGGCTGAGAATAAACCCCAGTTCTCTACTCAGGTGATAATGAGGGTTGAACCTGATCATCAGGAGAGTTGCAAATTTTTGGTGCTGTATAATCTGCATGACATAATTGTACTAGGTTTCCCTTGGTTACAGTCTCATAATCCTGTTTTGGATTGGAAATCTGTGTCTGTAACCAGTTGGGGCTGCCAATGTGTTAATGCCAACACTCCTGTTTTTTCTGCCTCTCCCCAGGCTCAGGATGTTCCTGACTTTTTGACTGATTTTTCTGATGTCTTTAGCGAAAGTAAATCTGCATCCTTGCCTCCCCATAGGAGCTATGACTGCGCTATTGAATTAGTGCCTGGTAGTAAATTCCCTAAAGGTCGCCTTTTTAACTTGTCTGTACCTGAACATGACGCTATGCGGTCTTGTATCAAGGAGTCATTGGAGAAGGGTCATATCAGGCCATCCTCTTCACCCTTGGGTGCTGGTTTTTTCTTTGTGGCCAAAAAGGATGGTTCATTAAGGCCGTGTATTATCGTCTCTTGAACAATATCACTGTGAAATATCAATATCCGTTACCCTTGATTTCTGACCTGTTTTCCAGGGTGAAAAGTGCTACTTGGTTTACCAAGCTTGACCTCAGGGGGCGTATAACCTTATTCGCATTAAGCACGGGGATGAATGGAAGACGGCATTCAGTACCCCAGAGGGGCATTTTGAGTACCTAGTGATGCCCTTTGGGCTCACTAATGCTCCTTCTGTCTTCCAGTCCTTCATGAATGACATTTTCAGGGATTTTGTGGATAAATTTCTGATTGTTTATTTGGATGATATCTTGATTTTTTCCAATGACTGGGACTCTCATGTGAAACATGTTCGGACTGTGTTCCAGATTTTGAGAGAGAATGCTCTGTATGTGAAGGGATCAAAGTGTCTTTTTGGCGTACAGAGGATCTCATTTCTGGGATTAATTTTGTCCCCATCTGTTATTGAAATGGACCCGGTCAAGGTTCAGGCCATCTGTGATTGGGTCCAACCTACTTCATTAAAGGCTCTTCAGAGATTCTTGGGTTTTGCTAATTTTTATCGTAAATTTATTGGTAATTTCTCTGTTATTGTTAAAACCATTGACTGATTTGACCAAAAAGGGCTCTGATGTGGTGAATTGGCCTCCTGAGGCAGTCTCTGCATTTCAGGAACTTAAGCAGAGATTCACTTCTGCTCCTGTTCTACGGCAGCCTGATGTTTCTCTGCCATTTCAGGTGGAGGTTGATGCCTCTGAAATTGGGGCAGGTGCCGTTTTGTCCCAAAGAGATCCAGAGACCTCTAAAAGTAACCCTTGTGCCTTTTTCTCTCGAAAATTTTCTCCAACTGAACGTAATTATGACGTGGGTAATCGGGAGTTATTGGCCATGAAGTGGGCTTTTGAAAAGTGGAGACATTGGCTGGAGGGAGCCAAACATCAGGTGGTGGTCCTCACGGACCATAAGAATCTGGTTTATCTGGAATCAGCCAAGCGACTTAATCCTAGACAGGCCAGGTGGGCCTTGTTTTTCACACGTTTTAATTTTGTGGTTTCCTTTCTTCCTGGCACTAAGAATGTTAAGGCGGATGCCCTCTCGAGGAGTTTCCTTGCGGACTCTCCTGAGTTATCTGATCCTGCTGTTATTTTGAAACAGGGTGTAGTTCTTTCCGCCATCTCGCCCAATTTGAGACTGGCTCTGGAAGGGTGTCAGGAGGATAAACCCGAGCGCTGCCCTATTGGGAAATTGTTTGTCCCAGACCGGTGGAAAAAGAGTGTGATGTCTGAGATTCATTGTTACGCGTTGGCCGATCATCCCGGAATTTTTGGTACCAGAGACTTGGTTAGTCGGTCCTTTTGGTGGCCTACTTTGTGTCGTGACGTCAGGGAATTTGTGCAGTCCTGCGGGACTTGCTCTCGCACCAAGCCTTGCTCTCGCTCTAGTGGTTTGTTGATGCCATTGCCTGTGCCCAAGAGACCATGGACCCATATCTCTATGGATTTCATTTCCGACCTCCCTGTTTCTCAGAGAATGACCGTTATTTGGGTGATTTGTGATAGGTTTTCCAAGATGATACATCTTGTGCCATTACCTAAGTTGCCTTCCTCCTCTGAATTGGTGCCTTTGTTCCTTCAGCACGTGGTTCGGTTACACGGCATTCCTGAGAACATTGTGTCTGACAGAGGAGTCCAGTTTGTTTCCAGATTTTGGAGGACTTTTTGTTCTAAACTTGGTGTTCAATTGTCTTTCTCCTCGGCTTTTCATCCTCAGACCAATGGACAAACTGAGAGAACAAACCAGACATTGGAGACTTATCTGAGATGCTTTGTGTCTGCTGATCGAGATGACTGGGTCTCTTTTTTGCCTTTGGCTGAGTTTGCTCTTAATAATAGGGCTAGCTCTGCCACTTTGATGTCTCCATTTTTCTGCAATTTTGGGTTTCACCCTCGATTTTCTTCGGGACAGACGGAGGCTTCTGTCTGTCCAGGTGTTGACTCTGTTGTGGAGCGTATGCTGCAGATTTGGGACCAGGTAGTGGAGAGGTTGTCCCTCTCTCAGGAGAAGGCCCAGCGGTTTGCCAACCGGCATAGGACTGATGGTCCTCGGTTTGAAGTGGGGGACTTGGTCTGGTTGTCCTCAAGAAATATCCCTATGAGAGTTGCATCTCCTAAGTTTAAGCCTAGATTCATTGGACCTTATAAGATCATGGAGATTCTTAATCCTGTTTCCTTTCGTTTACTTCTTCCTGGGACATTTAAGATCCATAACGTGTTCCACAAGTCCTTATTGAAGAGGTTTGTCGAGCCAGTGGTTCCTATGGCTGCGCCTCCTGACCCTGTTTTGGTTGAGGGCAATCTGGAGTATGTGGTTGAGAAAATATTGGATTCTTGTTTTTCTAGACGGAAACTCCAGTATTTGGTTAAGTGGAGAGGTTATGGTCAGGAGGACAATTCTTGGGTGTTTGCTTCGGACATCCATGCTAGGAGACTGATCCGTGCGTATCACAGAGCTCATCCTGACCGATATGGTTGCCCAAGTGAGGGTTCGGTGACCCCTCCTCAGGGGGGGGTACTGTTGTGAATGTGTTAGAAATGAATTCTGAGCGGGAGTTCCCTCTGGTGGTTACAAACAGTACTGAACCATTCAATGAAGATTGTGAAGATTGGCGATCAGGAGTTACAGACTGGTCTTATATAAGTGAGGTTCCCTCCCATCAGGGTTGCCGGTGATCAATTGTTCTTGTCTCAACTTATGTTCCTGGTTCTCTTGGAAGCTTGCTGTGTTTTGCCTGCATCTTCTGCTATCAGATAAGATTTTTCCTGCTTGTATTTTTGTGCTTGCTTTTTGCATTGTTTCCTGCACTCTTGTGGAGGTCAGCCAGGTCCCCTCCGGGGGGCTTGTGCTCCTCTCAGTTTATCTGAGCCTCTGTTGTTTGTTCATTTGCATTTTCCAGTTTTTTCGGTGGCTGCGGCTTAGTTTTGTTGCACCAGAGAACTGTAACGGGTCTGGTGGGTGGAACTACTGACGAGACAGGTCAGGTTGGTGGAACCACAAAGCTTTATTATACAAGAGAGTTTACTTGTAAGAGAGCGGGTGGCACCCGGGAAAAGGGCAGGGAATCACGGCAGGGGATATAGGTAGTTTCTGGACAGGCAGGTTTGTCACAGCAAGTGACCAAGGAAGTCTCTGGGCAGGCAGGTTGTAACGGTAAGTAACCGAGGCAGTCTCTGGACAGGCAGGTTGTCACGGCAAGTGACCAAGGCAGTCTCTGGGACAGGCAGGTTGTCACGGCAAGTGACCAAGGCAGTCTCTGGGACAGGCAGGTTGTCACGGCAAGTGACCAGGCAGTCTCTGGGACAGGCAGGTTGTCACGGCAAGTGACCAAGGCAGTCTCTGGGACAGGCAGGTTGTCACGGCAAGTGACCAGGCAGTCTCTGGGACAGGCAGGTTGTCACGGCAAGTGACCAGGCAGTCTCTAGACAGGCAGGTTGTCACGGCAAGTGACCAGGCAGTCTCTAGACAGGCAGGTATATACGACCTGATATGGTGGAGCCTCCAGGTAGGCTGCAGTCGGATGGCAGATGATCGCTCCCAGGTGAGCAGGCAAGAGCCGTGGATCTCTGCAGATGATGTCCGAACTTCCGGATGGAGCTGCAGTCGGATGGCAGATGATCGCTCCCAGGTGAGCAGGCAAGAGCCGGGGATCTCTGCAGATGATGTCCGAACTTCCGGATGGAGCTGCAGTCGGATGGCAGATGATCGCTCCTAGGTGAGCAGGCAAGAGCCGGGGATCTCTGCAGATGACGTCCGAACCTCTGGATGGAACTGCAGACGGATGGCAGACAGGCAAGCCGACAGGTAACAGGCAGGTAACTGGAATCAGGAGCTGATGGCTGAAACAGAGTTAGACTGCACAGGAACAACATTGCTCGGGCACCTACATTAAGGAGAAAGCCCTTAATATAGGGTGGAGTCCTCCAGCATTGGCTGGAGACTGATTTGGAAAATGCGCGCGGCTCCTTTAAGAGCGGGGGAGGGTGCGGGCGCGCGCCCTAAGGCCAGTAGCAGGGAAGGAGCGCGCGGGACCAGCAGGGCGGAAGGAGGGCGCCGAGGATGCCAGAGGAGGCTGGGAGCACTGAGGACGCTGAGCGCAGGTGAGGAGAGCGACGTCCCTGTCTGGCAGCAGGCAGGGACGCGGGCGCTACAAGAACTAGTTTAGGTGGTAGAGGTCGTGTGATCTCGGGTGTTTTTGTAATTGGTAGGGTTGGTACTTTTTAGGGTTTTTTGGGATTGCAGTAGGTGCCCTTCCTATCCTTTTCTTTCTAGGAGGATTGGGCCCCAATGTTTGCTCATACTGTTTTCTGTCTGTGTCTGTATTTCCTCTTGTCTAACCGCCATTACATGTTTGGGGCTTCCTATGTTCTTTGGGGATCTGCTCCGGGGCAGATAGTTTTCCTCTTTCTATCTTTGGGTGTAGTTAGCTTCTCAGGCTGTGACGAGGCGTCTAGGACCAACGTGGGTACGCTCCACGGCTGCCTTTGGTTGTGTGGTTGGTCAGGGTGCTGCAGTCCAGTGGATTCCAACCTCTCTGGTGTATTGCCGTTTTTGCCTGCTCTCCTCAGCTACCAAAACATAACATGGGACTATGCGATGGAGGATATGTATGATGGGTATATGGGCATGGGACTATGGGATTTACCTCAGTGTTTTAGTATTTTACTTCAGTATTTAGTCAGCATTTTACCTCAGTATTTGGTCAGTGGTTTACCTCAGTGTTTGATCAGCATTTTACCTCAGTGTTTGGTCAGTATTTTACCTCAGTATTTGGTCAGTATTTTACCTCAGTATTTAATCAGTATTTTACCTCAGTGTTTGTTCTGTATTTTACCTCAGTAATTGGTCAGTATTTTAACTCAGTGTTTTAGTATTTTATCTCAGTGTTTGATCAGCATTTTACCTCAGTGTTTGGTCAAAATTTTACCTCCGTAATTGATCAGTATCTTACTTCCGTGTTTGGTCTGTATTTTACCTCTGTTTTAGTATTTTACCTCCGTATTTGATCAGTATTTTACCTCAGTATTTGGTCAGCAGTTTAACTCAGCATTTGGTCAGACTTTTACCTCAGTGTTTGGTCAGTATTTTACCTCAGTATTTGGTCAGTGGTTTACATCAGTGTTTGGTCAGTATTTTACCTCAGTGTTTGATCATTATTTTACTTCAGTATTTGGTCAGTATTTTACCTCAGTATTTAATCAGTAATTTTTTTCTACGCTGGTAACAATAAAGCACGGCAGTAATGGAGGAGTGGGTGATTCATTTCTGTCTTGTGCGCTCTGCTCCTGTCTGGGGGGCAGACAATTTCTAGGAGCTTATGTTCCCGGGGATGCTAGATTTCTCTCACCTGGTCAGTGTCTGCTGAGGTGTTGTGGAGTGGGAAAACTGTTGCTCATAGCAACCAATCACAGCTCAGCTTCTTTTAAACAGCTCGGGTGAAATGAAAGATGCTTAGTGATTTGTTGCTGACACACATACACTCAATTTTATATATAGATTTATTTTTTTAAATTATGCAGGTTAAACTCGAATCATGTTCCACTTTTAATATTTGACATTCTTATTATCCTCCTCATGAGCAAAGAGTTTCAGACATGCTGGGTGGGAGGCACTAATTTGCTATATATTATTATTATTATTATTATTATACATTTTTATAGCGCCATTTTATTCCATGGCGCTTTACATGTGAAGAGGGGCAAATATAGACAAGTACAGTAAACATGAGCAATACAAGGCACACATAACAATAGAAGGAGAGAGGACCCTGCCCGCAAAGGCTCACAGTCTACAGGGATGGGTGAGGATACACTAGGAGAGGGTAGAGCTGGTCGTGCGATGGTTCAGTAGACTGATGATCACTGCAGGTTGTAAGCTTGTCAGAAGAGGTGGGTCTTCAGGTTCTTTTTGAAGGTTTCCATGGTAGGCGCGAGTCTGATGTGTTGGGGTAGAGAGTTCCAGAGTATGGGAGAGGCTCGGGAGAAGTCTTGTATGCGGTTGTGGGAAGAAGAGATAAGAGGGGAGTAGAGGAGGAGATCTTGAGAGGATCGAAGGGTGCGTGTGGGAATGTACCGGGAGACCATGTCACAGATGTATGGAGATGACAGATTGTGGATGGCTTTGTAGGTCATGGTTAGGGTTTTGAACTGGAGCCTCTGAACGATAGGAAGCCAATGAAGGGCTTGGCAGAGAGGAGAGGCTGGGGAATAACAGGGAGACAGGTGTATTAGTCGGGCAGCAGAGTGCAGGATGGATTGGAGTGGTGCCAGAGTGCTAGAAGGAAGGCCAGAGAGTAGGAGGTTGCAGTAGTCGAGGCGGGAGATGATGAGGGCATGCACTAGTGTTTTTGTAGTTTCATGGTCAAGGAATGCACGGATTCGGGAAATATTTTTGAGTTTGAGACGGCAGAAGGAGGCAAGGGTTTGGACATGTGGCTTGAAAGAGAGGGCAGAGTCGAGGATCACTCCGAGGCACCGAGCATGCGGGACTGGGGAAAGTGAGCAGCCTTTGAGTTGATGGACAGGTCTGGTGGGGGGTAGAGTGAGATGGGGAAAGATGATGAATTCTGTTTTGTCCATGTTCAGTTTTAGAAAGTGAACAGAGAAGAAAGCAGAAATAGCAGACAGACATTGTGGGATTTTGGTCAGTAAGGAGGTGAGGTCAGGTCCAGATAGGTAGATCTGCGTGTCGTCGGCATAGAGATGATACTGCAAACCATGGGATTCTATGAGCTGTCCCAGGCCGAGGGTGTAGATGGAGAAGAGTAGGGGTACTAGAACTGAGCCTTGGGGAACACCGACAGACAGGGGGCGAGGTGAGGAGGTGGTGTGGGAGAGGGAGACACTGAATGTTCGGTTTGTTAGATATGATGAGATCCAGGATAGGGCCAAGCCTGTGATGCCAAGAGATGAGAGAATCTGTAGCAGGAGGGAATGGTCCACAGTGTCGAAGGCAGAAGACAGGTCCAGGAGAAGGAGGACAGAGTAGTGTCGCTTGCTCTTGGCAGTTAGTAGGTCGTTGGTGACTTTAGTTAGGGCAGTTTCAGTTGAGTGATGCAGTCGGAAGCCTGATTGTAAGCGGTCAAAGAGGGAGCAGGAGGAGAGGTGGGAGGACAGTTCAAGATGGACATGCTGTTCCAGTAGTTTTGAGGCATAAGGGAGAAGAGATATCGGGCGATAGCTAGACACAGAGGATGGATCAAGGGAGGTCTTTTTGAGAATGGGTGTGATCGAGGCATGTTTGAAGGATGAGGGGAAGACACCATTTGTAAGTGAGAGGTTGAAGAGGTGTGTTAGAGTAGGGGTGAAGACGGTGGCGAGGCTAGGGATGAGGTGGGATGGGAGCGGGTCAAGCATGCAAGTGGTGAGGTGTGATCTTGATAGGAGGGTAGAAAGCTGATCTTCTGTCAAGGTAGAGAAGTTGGTTTTGGAGGAAGAGGGTTGAGCAGCTAAGAGGGGCAATGGGGGCTGTGGGCCAAAGCTTTCTCTGATCGTATCGATCTTCTGCTTAAAGAAAGAGGCAAAGTCTTCAGCAGATATGAGAGGAGAAGGAGGAGGTGCTGGGGGACAGAGTAGAGAATTGAAAGTGTTGAAGAGCTGTTTACGGTTGTGAGACAGGGAGGATATGAGAGATGAGAAGTAAGTTTGCTTTGCAGCAGTGAGCGTGGACTTGAAGCTGGTGAGGGACTGCTTATATGCGGTTAGGTGCTCGGCAGAGCGGGATTTTTTCCATCTCCGCTCAGCAACCCTGGAAGCCCGTCTCAGTTCTTTGGTGAGGCTGGTCAGCCAGGGCTGTCTGTTGATTGTACAAGTTTTGCTATGTGTGAGGGGGGCGGCCGAATCAAGTGCTCCTGTTATTGTAGTGTTATAAAAGGTGGCAGCAGAATCTGTGTCATGAAGTGAAGATATGTCTGTAAGAGGGAGGAGGGACTCAGAGAGCATTGGTAAATTGAGGTGTTTGAGATTTCTGCGAGGGTGAGTGAGTTTGTGGAGTGTGGGTTGTGCACTAGAAGAGGAGAGAGAAGAGAACGTCAGTAGGTTGTGGTCAGACAGGGGAAGGGGTGAGTTAGTGAGATTAGTAAGGGAACAGAGGCGGGTGAAGATAAGGTCCAGCGTGTGACCATCTTTGTGAGTGGCCGCAGAGGACCATTGAGTGAGGCCAAAGGAGGCAGTGAGCGATAAAAGTTTAGAGGCCGCTGGGGTGGAAGCATCAATGGGGATGTTGAAGTCACCCATGATGATAGTGGGGATGTCAACAGAGAGGAAATGGAACAGTCAGGTCACAGGTGGTGAAGTGATCGAGAAAGGTGGAGATGGCAAGTTCTGGGGAGCGGTAGATGACAGCCAGCTGGAGGTTGGAGGGGGAGTAGATGCGGACGGAATGCACCTCAAATGAGGGAATAGTAGCGGAGGGGGTAGTGGAATTAGGGTAAAGGAGCAGGTATCAGATAGGAGCAATCCAACTCCTCCACCACGTTTGTTGCTGGGGCGGGGGTGTGTGAGATAGGTGGAATCCAATGTATGAGAGTGCAGCTGGTGAGGCTGAGTCAGAGGGTGTAAGCCAGGTTTCGGTGATGCCAAGGAAGGAGAGTTTATTGGTAATGAAGAGGTCGTGGATAAATGACAGTTTATTGCAGACAGAGCGTGCGTTCCATAGTGCTCCAGGTAGGTGGATCGGAGGAGTTGGGGCTGGGTGAATGGGTATGAGGTTATCATGGTTGCAAAGACTTGTAGAGGATCGTGGCAGGGTGATAGAAGTGAGTGTGGGGATGTGTTGAGGAGGGCCTGGATTTGGGGATATGTCACCAGCAATGAGGAGTAACAGACAGAGCGTTAGAAGGTGGGAACAGGATAAGACGTGGTGTGGCCATGTGTTTCTGGAGAAAAAGGATTGTACGTGGAGGAACAGTTCTGAGGAAAAGGTGAGATGGCTGGGGAGAATGGAGGGGGAAATGACTAATTCCTTACTAGGTGGGGGGATTACAGGGAATAGGAAGAAAGTAAGTACCGTATATACTCATGTATAAGCCGACCCGTGTATAAGCCGACCCCCCTAATTTTGCCACAAAAAACTGGGAAAACTTATTGACTAGCGTATAAGCCTAGGGTGAAAAATGATTATGCCCCCATATGATGCTCCACAGATTATGCCCCATATGCTGCACAGATTATGCCCCTATATGCTCCAGATTATGCCCAATATGCTTCAGAGATTATGCCCAATATGCTTCAGAGATTATGCCCCCATATGCTCCAGATTATGCCCCCATATGCTCCACAGCTTATGCCCCATACGCTCCATATTATGCCCCCATACGCTCCATATTATGCCCCCATATGTTCCACAGCTTATGCCCCATATGCTCCATATTATGCCCCCATATGCTCCATATTATGCCCCCATATGCTCCATATTATGCCCCCATATGCTCCATATTATGCCCCCATATGTTCCACAGCTTATGCTCCATATTATGCCCCCATATATTCCAGATTATGCCCCATATGCTGCTGCAAAAAAAATAAAAAAAATGACATACTCACCTCTCGTCGCTGGGGGCCAGGTACCGGGGTCCTGAGCAGGCGGGACACCGGCGCGCTATGGGGGACAGGTGCCGGCGTCACCGCGCTCACTCAGAACCCCGGCACCTGTGATATTTACCTGTCCTCTTCCTGGTCCTCGGCAGTGAATGATCTGGCAGGGGGCGCGGCGCTCACTAATGACATCATCGCACCCTCTGCTGATCATTCACCGCCAGAGGAGTCAGACGAGGACGCAACACAGCGGTGGAGAGAAGACAGGTAAATATCGCTGTACTCACCTCTCCCCCGCGCGTCCCTGCAGCCTCTCCTCTTCTCCCGGCGCTCTCAGCAGCGCTTCCTTCCTACAGCGGTCACGTGCTACCGCTCATTAAAGTCATGAATATGATCGTGGGAGAAGCAGGGGGGCTGCAGAGACCGCGGCGGCGGAGAGGTGAGTATAATCCGACACCCCCGCTCCCCCGCCGACCCCCGTATATGACCCGCGTACAAGCCGAGAGGGGGACTTTCAGCCCTAAAAAAATGGGCTGAAAATCTCGGCTTATACATGGGTATATACGGTAGTATGGGGGTGAAAGTGAAAAGAAAAGGAAACATGGTAGTGGTTATATATTATGTCAACTTACAGTCAAATTCCAGTCCAATTCTAGTCTAATTCAGAGAATAGTAATTAGAAATCTGTAATTTGAAAGATGGAAGTTGAAAGATGAAGGTCAAACACGTCTGGTCAGACGCATGGCTGAGCTATTTGCAAGTGACTGTACTTTTACTTAATGTAATAGGAAAGGGTCTAATGAACAAATTATTTATAGATTTTTTTTTGTTTTCATCCACCCAAGAACTGGCTGCAAACTCTTGAGCATTAGGGGTCTCACTGTGTGCGAGACATGGTCCTTCTGTAGCAACAAAAACCTGAACTATGGGCGTGTGCTACACTATCTGATTCTGCAGGGGACGTGCATGTGTTCATTGCCATCTCACAGATCTGCGGAGCATCATTTTTCTCTGTAAGGCCTGCGTCACACTACCGTAGAATAAGGCCGAGTGCTATACGAGAAAACATCGCATAGCACTTGGCCCAGTGTTACTCTATGGGGCAGCGCACATCAACTTTATTTTCTTGGGCATATTCAGCGTGCATGTAAAATCATAGCATGCTGCGCTTGTCACTCAGACTCTGCCGAGACTCACCAATGCAAGCCTATGGGTGCGAGAAAAAAAAATCGCACAGCACTCAGACCATGCGAGTGCTGTACTATTGTCACGGTCTGGACTGAGTTGGAGTGTATATTATTGCACCCGCTAGGGGGCACAGAGGCAGATAGCGTAGTCAGGTGGCAGCCGGGGGTCGGTACACAGGAAAGGCAGTTCAGTAACAGAGGATCAGGCAAATAACGTAGTCAGGTGGCAGCCGGGGGTCGGTACACAGGAGAGGCAGTTCGGTAGCAGAGGAGCAGGCAGATAACGTAGTCAGGTGGCAGCCGGGGATCGGTACACAGGAGAGGCAGTTCGGTAGCAGAGGAGCAGGCAGATAACGTCAGGTGGCAGCCGGGGGTTGGTACACAGGAGAGGCAGTTTGGTAACAGAGGATCAGGCAAATAACGTAGTCAGGTGGCAGTCGGGGGTCGGTACACAGGTAACAGCAGTAACGTACTAGAGGCTGGAAGCACAATAATCTCGCAATGCAACAATCACAAGGCCAGGTTTATATAGGGCGTGTAATTAGCAATCAGAGGGCCAATTAGAGAACACAGGGTGGAGCCGATCAGGAACAACAGTCACTGGTATCTGGGTTTTAGCAAGGAACTGTCCAGCTGACTGAATAGCTCAGGAGGTAGAGCTGCTGGGTCGTGGACAGGAGGTACTGGGTTTGATTCCTGACAGTACTCCCCTTGTTCCAGGATGGCCTCTGGACATCTCAGGGCCTGGTTTATCTGGATACTTCCGATGAAAGGCTCTTGTAAGTCTAGAAGCATAAACGTTGTCCTCTGGTTCCCAAGAATTTTCTTCCGGTCCGTAACCTTTCCATTGCACCAGATACTGTAAATTACCTCTAAATCTCCTAGAGTCTAGAATCCTGTTCACGATATATTCTTCTTCACCATGAACCTTTTCTGGTGGAGGAGGTGGATGAGTTCTTCCTGTAAATGGATTCTCACAGAATGGTTTGAGTAAGGATACGTGGAATACTGGGTGAATTTTCAGATTGCTAGGAAGTTTCAAATGGAAAGCAACTTGGTTAGTTTGTGCCGAGATTTGAAAAGGTCCTATGAATTTTTGACCCAATTTAGCAGATGGTACGTGAGTTTTTAAATTTTTAGTGGACAGCCAAACCTTGTCACCCACCTGAAAAGTAGGCGGGGATCTCCGATGTCTATTTGCTGCTTTTTTATAGTCCTCCTGGGCCATCTGCAACATCTCAATTAATTTTCTTTTGAGTCTCCTGCAATTTTGCAAGTCTGTCAGTAACAGCAGGGATGGAAGTGTTAACTGGAAGGTTAGGAATCATCACTGGATGCAAGCCATAGTTAGCATAAAATGGACTTTGAGATGTAGAACTGTGTTTCAAATTGTTATATGCAAATTCAGCTGTCGATAAATAGTCCACCCAGTCATCTTGAAGGTATGAAATAAAGCAGGGAAGGTATTGTTCGAGAATCTGGTTAGTCCTTTCCGTCTGGCCGTTGGATTGAGGATGGAAAGCAGTAGACAAATTAACAGTCACTGCCAGAACTGTACAGAAACTTTTCCAAAACGTTGATGTGAATTGCACTCCTCTGTCAGGGACTACATTGTCAGGAATTCCATGCAGCCTAAATACCTCTGTAATCATTAACGCTGCGGTTTGTTCAGCTGTAGGAATCCCTTTAGTTGGGATGAAGTGGGCCATTTTTGTGAGTCGATCCACCACAACAAGGATCACAGTCATCTCTTTAGAAGGAGGTAGACCCACGATAAAATCCATTGAGATTGATCCCCAAGGCCTGGATGGAATTGGAAGGGGTTGAAGAAGTCCTAACGGAGAAGATCGTGGTGTCTTGTTTCGTGCGCATGTTAAGCAGATGGAAACATACTTCACATTGTTCGTACAACTAGGCCACCAAAAGGAACGAAGCAGTAGTTCTTGGGTAATCTTAACTCCAGGATGTCCTGCGAGTTTAGAATCATGGACGAGTTTGAGAACTTCCAGTCGCACAGCTCCAGGAACATATATTCTGTGCTTCAGCATCCAAAACCCATCCTTAAAAGAGAGATTGACATCTTTAGGGGGTGGTCAAGAAAAGGGTCATCTTGGTATCCATCATTAATCTTGGTATAAAAAACTTTAGAGTCCAGTATTCCCAAAAAAGATTTTAGGGTATAGAATGGTACTGTCAGAGTTTGACCCCTCCTGAGGTTCAGAAAAAATCCTGGACAGTGCATCAGCCTTGCCATTTTTTGATCCAGGCCGATAGGAAATTATAAAATTAACTCTGGAGAAAAACAAGGCCCATCGTGCTTGTCTTTCAGACAATCTTTTAGCTGTACGGATGAACTCCAGATTTTTGTGGTCAGTGAGGACAGTCACTGGATGATTGGCACCTTCCAAAAGGTGTCTCCATTCGGAGAAGGCAGCTTTAATGGCTAACAGTTCTTTATTTCTGATATCATTGTTCCTTTCTGCAGATGACATGGTGTAAGAAAGAAATGCACATGGGTGAAGCTGCATCTTGTCTCCCACTCGCTGATATAACACTGCTCCTACCACAGCGTCTGAGGCGTCCACTTTCACAATAAAAGGCAATTCCGGATTTGGATGGACTAGTATGGGTGCAGAAGTAAACAGCGTTTTTTAATTTGTCAAAAGCCTCCTTTGCCTCAGAAGACCAAAAAAATGCCTTGGTTCTTTGTAAGTAAGGTGATTGGTAAGATGATCCTTGAGAAGTTTTTATAAATCTTCTGTAGAAATTGGCAAAACCTATAAAGCACTTAACGTCCTTTAAATTTCTTGGAGTAGGCCAGTCAAATATCGCATTGATTTTGCTAGAATCCATGCTCGGACCTTCTGGGGAGATGATATATCCTAAAAATTGAATCTTGGATTGCTCAAACTCACACTTTTCGAGTTTGATGTAGAGATGGTTCTCCTGTAGACGTTCCAAGACTAATTGGACTTGCCTGCGATGTTCCTCCAAGGTATCTGAAAATATAAGAATGTCATCCAGATAAGCAACAACAAATTGGTCCAAGAAATTTCGAAAAACAATGTTGATGAAATGCTGAAAGGTGGCCGGGGCGTTGCTAAGGCCAAAGGGCATGACCAGGTACTCAAAATGTCCATATCTTGTTCTGAAAGCGGTTTTCCACTCATCCCCTGGGCGAATCCGTATGAGATTGTAAGCCCCTCTTAGATCCAGCTTGGTAAAGATCTTCGCAGAACGGACTCTTTCTAACAACTCAGGAATTAAGGGAAGTGGGTAGCGGTTTTTGACTGTAATTTTATTTAATTCTCTGTAATCGATACATAGCCGCAGAGTGGAGTCTTTCTTTTCTACAAAGAACAAAGGTGCCCCAGCTGGAGATGTGGAAGGTCGAATGAAGCCCTTCTCTAAATTTTCATCAAGGTATTCCCTTAGTACTTTTAATTCTGGTTCGGAAAGGTTGCAAATCCGCCCAAATGGAATGTTTGTTCCAGGAAGCAATTCAATGGTGCAGTCATAAGGACGATGAGGAGGCAATTGATCAGCTTTTCTCTTACTGTACACATCAACTGTTGATACTGAGGTGGTAGTTTATCTTCATTCTTATGAGAAATTTCTGAGACTGTGGTTTGTTTGAAAACATGTGGATTACTATGGCAATTGTTCTTACAGTACTCAGATGGAAAACTAATGGTCCTTGATGCCCAATTGATAGAAGGATTAAGAACAGAAAACCAGGGATTCCTAGAATCACTGGAAATTTTGGAGACGAAATAAGGTGAAAACTGACAGCTTCACGATGATTAGGTTCAATAGAAATCTCAAGTTCAATTGTCTCATGCGTAACAGGTCCAGAAGATAAGGGTGAACAGTCCACTGTTTCCATTTCAATTGGCATGGATTTGGTCCTACTTGAAATATTATTGTCAAATGTGAATTTTAAGTCCATAAAATTTCCTCCTGCTCCGGAATCTAACAAGGCAGAACACTGTATTTTTTGGGTGCCCATTATGACCTGAATGGGGATGACAAAATGAGACGATGACGAAGGTATTTTGTCTTTATTTTGTGTTACCGATGAGATGGTCTGCATAACTGGATCTGGCTGTTGAAAAAGGTCAAAATTGCTTGCAGACCTGGTGTTTGTGAAGGCTATAGTCCTTTTATTAGGACAATTAATGGCAAAATGTCCAGAGCCCCCACAATAGAGGCATAGGTTTTCTGCACGTCGCCTCTCCTTCTCTTGGGCAGGGAGAGGTTTTCGGATGACATCAATTTGCATTGGTTCAGACGCATTTTCCGTTCCTTGTTGATGGTTTAATGCTGAAAAGGAGAAGGCCGGATTATTTTCAAAGACCCGCAGTCTTTCCTTTCTTCGTTCAGTAAAGGGTATGCCACACTAAACAACATCGCTAACGGGATCACTAAAAAACGTCACTATTTAGCGATCCCGTTAGCGATGTTGTTGTGTGCGGCATCTACCAGCGACGTGGCCCCTGCTGAGATCCTGCTGTGATCTCGCTCGTCGTTCTCATCGTTCCGAACCCTATTTTTATCGTCGGCGCCCCGCTGGTAAGTATATATCGCTGAGTGTAGCACCTTTTGTTAGCGATTTAGCGGTACTTTTGTACCGCTAAAGTCGTTAAGGAGATCGCTAACCGCGATAGCGTCCTTAACGACATCGCTAAGTTAAGCCGCTACTAGCGATATTGAAACTATCCTGCTAGTGATCGCATTAGTATGCGTCGTTATCGTGATCGCTAGCGGGATAGTTTAGTGTGGCAGTACCTTAAGTCTCTGATCAATTCGGATGCATAATTGAATAAAGTCCTCCAAATGATCAGGGGTTTGGACCCTGGCAAGCTCGTCCTTCACTAGCTCTGATAATCCTCAACGAAATTGACTCCTCTGGGCTGCTAGATTCCATGTGGTGTCGGCCACCCAGCGGCGGAATTCTGATGTGTATTCAGCAACCGAACGTCATCCTTGACGTAAATTATACAATCTGGTTTCCGCTGTGGCACAGCGATTTGGGTCATCAAAAACTTGATCCATAGCTGTGATGAAGGAATCTAAGTTATTGAGGAGGTCACAGTTCTTTTCCACATATGATGAAGCCCATGCAAGTGCTTCATCTGTCAGGAGGTTAATCATAAACTGCACTTTTTTCCTTTCACTGATAAAAGGAGCAGGTTGCATCTGGAAGTAAATCCGGCATTGGATGAGGAATCCTCGATAATGCTAACGATCCCCACTGAACTTGGCAGACAGCGGCATCCGTGCGTTTGAGTCTGAGCCTGAATTGCGTACATCCAGAAGCTGTCTTTGTAACTCAATTATTTCCTGCTGGTGACCCGATACCACGGTTTGTAACTTAGAAAATTTTTCTTGGTAGGTGGTACCAAAGTTTTGAAGTTCAGCAACTTGCTGCCTCAAGGTTGTTACAACGGACTCCATTTTGGTGCGAGATTATTAGGGGGCACAGAGGCAGATAGCGTAGTCAGGTGGCAGCCGGGTCGGTACACAGGATAGGCAGTTCGGTAGCAGAGGAGCAGGCAGATAACGTAGTCAGGTGGCAGCCAGGGGACGGTACACAGAAGAGGCAGTTCGGTAACAGAGGGTCAGGCAGATAACGTAGTCAGGTGGCAGCCGCGGGTCGGTACACAGGAAACAGCAGTAAAGTATGAAAAGCAGCAGGAGGAAGAGCTTGACTAGAGGCTGGAAGCACAATAATCTTGCAATGCAACAATCACAAGGCCAGGTTTATATAGGCAGTGTAATTAGCAATCAGAGGGCCAATTAGAGAACACAGGGTGGAGCCAATCAGGAACACCAGTCACTGGTATCTGGGTTTTAGCAGGGAACTGTCCAGCTGACTGAATATCTCAGGAGGTAGAGCTGCTGGGTCGTGGACAGGAGGTACTGGATTCGATTCCTGACAGCTATAATTACGCACCAGAGTCCTTTGAAAAGGTGGCAATTCATGTGCTGGGTACAGTAATATCACACAGATAGGATAGAATAGGTATATGCACATAGAATACAGATATATAGATGTCAGTGACACACACACACACATATATATATATATACACTGCTCAAAAAAATAAAGGGAACACTCATATAATACATCCTAGATCAGAATGAATGAAATATATTCATTGAATACTTTGTTCTGTACGAAGTTGAATGTGCTGACAACAAAATCATGCAAAAATCATCAATGGAAATCAAATTATTAACCAATGGAGGCCTGGATTTGGAGTCACCCACAAAATTAAAGTGGAATGTAATGTCCTTAAAACAAGTCAAAATGATGCTCTGTAGTGTGTGTGGCCTCCACCTGCCTGTATGACCTCCCTACAATGCCTGGGCATGCTCCTGATGAGGCGGCTAATGGTCTCCTGAAGGATCTCCTCCCAGACCTGGACTAAAGCATCCGCCAACTCCTGGACAGTCTGTGGTGCAACGTTACCTTGATAAATGGAGCAAGACCTGATGTCCCATATGTGCTCAATCGGATTCAGGTCTGGGGAACGTGCGTGCCAGTCTATAGCTTCACCTTCATCTTGCAGGAACTGCTGACTCACTCCAGCCACGAGGTCTGGCATTGTCCTGCATTAGGAGGAACCCAGGGCCAACCGCACCAGAATATGTTCTCACAAGGGGTCTGAGGATCTCATCTCGGTACCTAATGGCAGTCAGGCTACCTCTGGTGAGCACCTGGAGGGCTGTGTGGCCCTCCAAAGAAATGTCACCCCACACCATAACTGACCCACTTCCAAACCGGTCAGGATGTTGCAGGAAGCAGATCGCTCTCCACGGCGTCTCCAGACTGTCACGTCTCACATGTGCTCAGTGTGACCCTGCTTTCATCTGTGAAGAGCACAGGGCGCCAGTGGTGAATTTGCCCAACCCTGGTGTTCTGTGGTAAATGCCAAGCGTTTTGCACGGTGTTGGGCTGTGAGCACAACCCCCATCTGTGGACTTCAGGCACTCAGACCATCCTCATGGAGTCGCTTTTTAACCGTTTGTGCAGACACATGCATATTTGTGGCCTCCTGGAGGTCATTTTGCAGGGCTCTGGCAGTGCTCCTCCTGTTCCTCCTTGCACAAAGGCGGAGGTAGCAGTCCTGCTGCTGGGTTGTTGCCCTCTTATGTCCCCCTCCACGTCTCCTGGTGTACTGGCCTTTCTCCTGGTAGCGCCTCCAGCCTCTGGATACTGCGCTGACAGACACAGCAAACCTTCTTGCCACAGCTTGCATTGATGTGCCATCCTGGATGAGCTGCACTACCTGAGCCACTTGTGTGGGTTGTAGAGTCCGTATCATGCTGCCATGAGTGTGAAAGCACAACCAACATTCAAAAGTGACCAAAACATCAGCCAGAAAGCATTGGTACTGAGATGTGGTCTGTGGTCCCCACCTGCAGAACCACTCCTTTATTGAGTGTGTCATGATAATTGCCAATAATTTCCATCTGTTGTCTATTCCATTTGCACAACAGCATGTGAAATTGATTGTCAATCAGTCTTGCTTCCTAAGTGGACAGTTTGATTTCACAGAAGTTTGATTTACTTGGGAGTTATATTCTGTTGTTAAAGTGTTCCCTTTATTTTTTTGAGCAGTGTATATATGTATATATATTACAGTTGGTGTTCGGTGAGTATAATGTGTTTTTATTTCTATGTGAATATGTATGTATTATGTATCAATATGTATGTTTTATGTGAATAATGAATATGTATGTAATTTTACTTCTTTTTTTAACAGTGAGCACAGGTGCCTGCAGATGACACTATTCTCCCATCAGCGCCACATGTTGTCACTGTTATCAGTGACTCCAGTGATAGCCCGATGGGAGCAGTACTTTCATCAGGCCAAGCCTGCTTCATTCTGCGGGTCACAGTCAGCTGTGGAATCACAAATAAAACAAAAAACGTGCAGACAAGGTGGGCAATGTGGTGTTGTGGCCGGTACAGGTGTACGAAACAGAAGCCTTTAGACAGCTTAATTCTCAACACCACTATCGTCGCTTGGACACCATACCTCTTGTCAGTTACAAAAATGAACTAAAACATCTATTGGATGATGGGTGTGAATTTCACGCCATATCCAACAAAATGAAAGAGGCTTTTGTCACGCTGTCTAATGATATGTATACAATGTCAGTAAACTATTAATACAGGAACAACACTCTATACAACAACTAGTATAGCAACATCAGCATGTAAGTATAGAATAGATTTACCTGACACGATATCTGCTGAACTCAGGGTTAATCTTGAGGACTTGATGAGCTGAAACAGGAAAGAGGTGGACCGGGATCTAACCTGACCCTAAACTGGGGTCCTAACTAATCCCTCACCTTGGAGGTACTGATAATGGTTCAGAGGTCCAAGTCTCCAACCTAACCCTGTCTCCTATCAGACCCTGAACCCTGTAATCAGTCCTAAGAAGGATCCTGACTACCACCAAAGGGATATGGGCTGATCTCAGCTAAATACACAGATTAGACATATAAGACAGACAGGATAACACTCGCTTGCATACACACTCAAACACCAAAGGAACATAAATGGTCTGGGAAATAAACTCTAACCAAGTTGAGCTTAGAACAACTAAGGAGCTCACAACTAAAGTCTATACAGATTCATTCCTATCTGTGGTCTGCATGAAGGTTTCACTGGCAACTCCCCAAGCAGACAACCAGAAATTTAAAGGAGACCAATCAACAAATAATCAATTGCAGCTGGGAGAAACTGCACCCAGTCCCAGCACCGAGCACAGACAGAATTAACTCCCTAGCTGCCAAACACAAAGAAACAGCAGCTCAGCTGTGAGAAGTCAAAATGTGCAACCGCGACGATCTTCGTGGCAATGCACACATGACAGTACCCCCCCTTCTACGAGGGGCCTCCGGACCCTCAGGGCCAGGCCTGCCCGGGTGAGTTCTGTGGAAGGTCCGAACCAAACGATCTGCGTTAACATCAGACGCAGGGACCCACGTCCTCTCCTCTGGACCATACCCCTTCCAATGCACCAAGTACTGAAGGGACCGGCGATTCAGACGAGAGTCAATGATTTTTGATACTTGAAATTCCAAGTTACCATTGACCAACACTGGAGGAGGAGGTAGAGGTGACGGTATGACTGGTGCCACATACCTTTTAAGTAATGACTTGTGGAACACATTATGAATTTTAAACGTAGGAGGGAGGTCCAGACGAAATGCCACAGGATTAATTATGGAACTGATCCTGTACGGCCCGATGAATCTGGGACCCAGTTTCCAGGAGGGCACTTTAAGTTTTATATTCCTGGTAGACAACCATACCAGATCGTTCACATTCAGATCTGGACCAGAAACTCTCCTCCTATCAGCCATACGTTTGTAACGGTTCCCCATCACACTCAGATTATTCAATACACCTCTCCACACAGAAGCAAGTGACGACGAGAAACGCTCCTCCTCAGGAACCCCAGAAGGGCCCCCCCCATTGAAAGTACAAAACTGGGGATGAAAACCATATGCCCCAAAAAACGGGGACTTACCAGTGGACTCGCTCCGCCTGTTGTTAAGAGCGAACTCTGCCAGAGGCAAGAAAGAAGACCAGTCCTCTTGGTTCTCTGAGACAAAACACCGGAGATATGTCTCTAAGCTCTGATTCAGACGCTCTGTCTGACCATTGGTCTGCGGATGAAAAGCCGAGGAAAATGACAATTGCATCCCCCGACGTAAACAAAATGCCCTCCAAAATTTGGACACAAACTGAGACCCCCTATCTGACACCACATCAGAAGGCAACCCATGAAGTCTAACGATCTCCCTAATGAACACCTGCGCCAGAGTTTTAGCATTAGGGAGTGCAGGAAGAGCAACGAAATGTGCCATCTTACTGAACCTGTCAACAACCACCAGTATGACAGTATTCCCTGACGACGGAGGAAGGTCCGTAATGAAGTCCATAGATAAATGAGTCCATGGACGCTCCGGAAGTTTCAAGGGTAAAAGGGTCCCAGACGGACGGGTATGAGGGGTTTTAGAGCGAGCACACACCCCACATGACGCGACAAAAGTTATAACATCTTTATTAGCATTAGGCCACCAAAACCGGCGAGAAAGGAGATCTAAAGTAGCCTTACTCCCTGGATGTCCTGCTAGAGCAGAATTATGATGTGCCTCAATAACCTTTTGTCTCAACAGATTTGGGACAAACAGTCTCCCTGGAGGTCCTGCAGGGGCGTCCCCCTGAGCCTCTAACACCTCCTCCTCAAGCTCAGAAAATACAGCCGACACTACCACCCCCTCCTGAAGGATAGGACTCGGGTCATCCGTTTTCCCGGACCCTGGGAAACTGCGAGACAAGGCATCAGCCTTTACATTCTTAGACCCCGGGCGATAAGTGACGACAAAATTAAACCTGGTAAAAAACAACGACCATCGAGCTTGTCTGGAATTCAGACGCTTAGCGGATTCCAAATACAACAGGTTCTTGTGATCAGTAATAACGGTGACCGGGTGGACTGCCCCCTCCAAAAAGTGACGCCATTCTTCAAAAGCTAACTTAATGGCCAAAAGTTCCCTATTGCCGATATCATAATTCCTTTCGGCGGACGACAACTTCTTAGAAAAGAAAGCGCACGGATGCCATTTACCAGGGGACGGACCCTGGGACAATATAGCACCCACCCCTACGTCAGACGCATCCACCTCCACAATGAACGGCTGAGATGCATCTGGTTGGATGAGAACGGGTGCCGAAGCAAAACATTTCTTCAAAGAGGAAAAGGCTTGGCAAGCTTTGTCCGACCATTTAGAAAAATCCGTCCCTTTTCTTGTCATGTCAGTGAGAGGTTTGACGACAGATGAGAAATTACAAATAAATTTCCGGTAGTAGTTAGCAAACCCCAAAAAACGCTGCAGAGCCTTAAGATCCCTGGCTGATCCCATTCAAGCACTGCTCTCACCTTTTCAGGGTCCATACGGAAACCGGAGGCTGACACCAAAAAACCCAAAAACTGAAGTTCCTGTACGGCAAATACACACTTCTCCAGTTTGGCGTATAATTTATTGTCTCGCAAGATCTGCAACACCTGTCTCACATGCTCCTGATGAGACACAAGATCTGGCGAGTAAATTAAAATGTCGTCCAAATATACAACCACAAACAGCCCCACAAGGTGACGAAAAATGTCATTAACAAAATGTTGGAATACTGCTGGTGCAGTAGTCAGACCAAAAGGCATGACTAGGTTCTCATAATGTCCCTCCGGCGTGTTAAACGCCGTTTTCCACTCATCCCCCTCTTTTATCCTAATCAGATTATACGCCCCCCTGAGATCCAATTTAGAAAACCATTTGGCGCCAACAATTTGATTGAAGAGATCAGGAATAAGAGGGAGTGGATACGGATCTCGAACAGTAATCCGATTAAGTTCGCGGAAATCCAAGCAAGGGCGTAGGCCTCCATCTTTCTTCTTCACAAAGAAGAACCCCGCGGCTACTGGGGAAGATGAAGGTCTAATATGCCCTTTGGCCAGACTTTCAGAAATATAATCTTTCATAGCCTGCCTCTCAGGACCAGAAAGATTATACAACCTAGCTTTAGGCAACTTAGCATCAGGAAGGAGATTAATAGAGCAGTCATACACGCGATGAGGAGGCAACTCCTGACACCCCTCCTCAGAGAAAACATCCCCAAAATCCTCCAAAAAAGGAGGCAATGTACTAGGCACGACCGCACTGATGACTGTGTTCATGCAGTTGCTTTTGCAAAACTCACCCCATTGGCTTATTTCTCTGGACTGCCAATTAATCACAGGGTTATGTTTAACCAACCAAGGAAGTCCCAACACAATGGGAGTAGGTAGACCCTCCAACACATAACAAGATAATTGTTCTTTATGTATTGCCCCTACCCGAAGGTCAATGTTATGAACCTCATGAACAAAGCTACCTTGGCCGAGAGGCCTGGCGTCAATGGAGAATATAGGGATCGGTTTGACCAATACACTCAGATGCATACCTTGAGCCTGAGCAAACTGAGCGTCAACCAGATTAGCCCCGGAACCACTATCAAGAAGAACAGACAATCTCTCCACTCTCGTACCAACTACCACCTCCACTGGTACAAGGAACTGAGAAGAACTGGCGGATGAAATACATACTCCCAGGTTGTCGTCCACCACACAACCTGGGATTAACAGTTTTCCGGCGACTTTTGGCTCAACAAGGCACGGGATGGACATTCTCTAACAAAATGTCCCTCTTTCCCGCAGAAAAAACATCTTCTAGTCCTGCGGCGTACCGCCAATCCCCTCCTACGAAATGATGTCCCTCCCAACTGCATAGGCTCATCCGAACAGACAAGGGGAACCTCAACATAAGGGACTTTAGTGGTAGGTGGAGAAACAACAGGGAGTGGGGTTACCTCACCCCTCTCCCGAAGCCGTCTATCAGTACGGATAGCTAAGGCCATAGCAGCCTCCAGAGAAGGAGGAGACTCATACTGAGCCAAAACGTCTTTTAATTTATCAGAAAGCCCATGACAAAACTGGCTCCTAAGAGCTGGGTCATTCCACTGAGTATCTGTGGCCCCTCTACGAAACTCAGAAGCAAATTCCTCTGCCGGACGATCTCCCTGCTGTATCTTACGTAATTTTGTCTCAGCAAGAGAGACCCGATCTGGGTCATCATATACCAATCCCAGGGCAGTAAAAAATTGATCTACAGACAGTAGAGCCGGGGATCCCGGAGGAAGGGAAAATGCCCAGGATTGAGGGTCCCCTTGCAGAAGTGAGATAACAATTCCCACTCTCTGCTCCTCACTCCCTGATGATCGAGGCCGAAGCCGAAAATACAATTTACATGCCTCCCGGAAGGTGAAAAATTTGTCTCGCCCACCAGTGAACCTGTCCGGGAGAGCAACCTTAGGTTCAACTCTGGTTTGCTCCAGGGGAGACAAAACTTTGGACTTAATGTCCGTCAGCTCCATGGATAATCCCTGCAACT
Source organism: Oophaga sylvatica (assembly GCA_033576555.1). NCBI lineage: Eukaryota > Metazoa > Chordata > Amphibia > Anura > Dendrobatidae > Oophaga > Oophaga sylvatica. The sequence continues at coordinate 11,285,478 of JARQOD010000003.1, read as the reverse complement.
GCAGAGCCAGCTGGGCTACTGGATCCATGGTAACTGGAGATAATTTTTATGGCCAGTGAAAATGTCACGCTGTCTAATGATATGTATACAATGTCAGTAAACTATTAATACAGGAACAACACTCTATACAACAACTAGTATAGCAACATCAGCATGTAAGTATAGAATAGATTTACCTGACACGATATCTGCTAAACTCAGGGTTAATCTTGAGGACTTGATGAGCTGAAACAGGAAAGAGGTGGACCGGGATCTAACCTGACCCTAAACTGGGGTCCTAACTAATCCCTCACCTTGGAGGTACTGATAATGGTTCAGAGGTCCAAGTCTCCAACCTAACCCTGTCTCCTATCAGACCCTGAACCCTGTAATCAGTCCTAAGAAGGATCCTGACTACCACCAAAGGGATATGGGCTGATCTCAGCTAAATACACAGATTAGACATATAAGACAGACAGGATAACACTCGCTTGCATACACACTCAAACACCAAAGGAACATAAATGGTCTGGGAAATAAACTCTAACCAAGTTGAGCTTAGAACAACTAAGGAGCTCACAACTAAAGTCTATACAGATTCATTCCTATCTGTGGTCTACATGAAGGTTTCACTGGCAACTCCCCAAGCAGACAACCAGAAATTTAAAGGAGACCAATCAACAAATAATCAATTGCAGCTGGGAGAAACTGCACCCAGCACCGAGCACAGACAGAATTAACTCCCTAGCTGCCAAACACAAAGAAACAGCAGCTCAGCTGTGAGAAGTCAAAATGTGCAACCGCGACGATCTTCGTGGCAATGCACACATGACAGCTTTGTTGCCAGACTTCCAGGTTACTCCAACTTTCTACCTGCTTCCTAAGGTTCACAAAGACCCCCTCTGCCCTCCGGGCAGACCTATAGTCTCGGGCATTGGGGGTCTTTGTGAACCTGCATGTAAATTCGTTGACTTCTACCTACAAAAAAGCGTTGAGACATTACCTTCTTTTGTAAGGGATACAACTGATGTCCTTAAAAGACTGGATGGTCTCTATCTTGAACAAGATATGTGGCTGGTGACTTGCGACGTGGAGTCCCTATACACTTCGATAGGACATAGCCATGGGATGCGGGCTGTTAATTTCTTTTTGGGCATGACTAATTTAGAGCCAAATCTTATTGACTTTATTTCTGGATTATTACATTTTATCCTTACCCATAACTATTTTGTGTTCAAGGACCGCCCCTTCCTACAGCTCCAGGGCACGGCTATGGGGGCAGCTTGTGCGCCCTCTTATGCCAACCTTTTCCTGGGGCTGTGGGAGAGGGATACGGTCCTTGACACTCCAGGACACAGCTCTGTCATCTCATGGCTACGTTACATCGATGATGTATTTTTCATTTGGCAGGGCTCCACGTCGCAACTGGAATCCTTCCTTGGATTACTCAATATGAACGAGTTGAATATTAACCTCACTTGGAAATATAGCCACACATCAATCGAATTTCTTGATATTCTAATCTCCAGATCGGCTGACGGTTCTATAGGTACGGATATCTTTCGGAAATCCACTGCCACAAATTCAGTGCTGCACTATTCATCCTCTCACCCACCGAAATTAAAAAGCTCTATTCCGGTTGGCCAATTTTTACGGGCACGTAGAATTTGTTCTGATGATTCTACTTTCGCCAAGCAAGCTAAAATATTATCTCGCCGCTTTCAAGACAGAGGCTACTCCAATAAGGATATAACTAAAGGATATACACGTGCATTAAACTCAGATAGAACTACCCTTCTATCTCAAATTTCAAAAAGAAAACAAGTCCGTTGTGATCACCCAACCCCCAGATTCATAACGCAATTCAATTGTAATTGGATGAAAATTAACTCAATAATAAAAAAATATTGGCCTATCCTGTTATCTGACAGGGATCTTAAACGACAAATTACAACTTATTCCTCTATCACTTGGCGTAGATCACGCAATCTTAGTGATATCTTATGTAACAGTCACTACATACCGCCTAAAAATGAAAACAATTTTCTTGCTCTCAGTAAAGGTCCCCCATGGGGAAGTTTTCCCTGTGGAGACTGTTCTGCCTGTAAATACATTCCTAAGACTAAGGAATTTTTCAACTCGACAGGCAACAAGAGCTTTAAAATTGTTTATCACATTACATGCAATACTGAGGCTGTAGTTTACTACGTCAAATGTTTGGCTTTATTTACATCGGAATGACAACATGCCTTCTTAAAATACGTGTACAGGAACACGTTAGTGATATCCGCAATGCCGCCAACTGTCCAGATCCAAGTATTCTAAAAAACATTCCCAAACATTTTTTCGAAGCCCATCACAGCAACCCAAAAGGTTTTGCTGTATGTGGCATTGATCGAGTATACACTGGAATCCGCGGTGGTAATGTTAAGAAAAAAACTATTACAAAAAGAAACCCGCTGGATGGTGACCCTTGACACATTGATGCCTAAGGGTCTTAATGAAGCTATCAGTTTCAAGCCTTTTCTCTGACTTAGTTTTGTTTTGTTTTTACTTGGACACTTCCTATATGTGTTTTTAGCTTGTGCATTTTACTTCATCTTTTTTCTTTTTCTATATATAGTTCATCATATACTACTTATTAACTTCATTAGGATGGGATTGGATTCCATGACTCGTCTGCTTCCATAATTTCTACTATCAAAAAAAGTCTTCTACGTTTGCATCTTTTCATGATCTAATTATCTGGACTACTATTATAATCTCTTTTGAATTATTTGACCAAAATTATGATCATTTATGCATATGTTATGAAATAATTGTTATTATAAATTAAATATGTTTTTTTCATTTAATATTATATAACTATTTCCTATTACTATATTTAATTTATGTTCTTAATTTTGATTAGTTATATTATATTTATAATTTGAATTACCATTTGATTTTTGGTATAACTGCTGTATAACATATATCTTTCCATGTGATTATTGTAAGAGTATATTACATATTTCTGTAATAGCCAGTCTTTAATTCAGATAACCTTATACTTCGGCTACTCTGTTCTATCTGGCTTAGTTCAAATATGCTCTTTGCAGATGTGCCCCTTCTTATCTTATTTCTACAGTGGTTATAGTCATTATTTATATTTAGAGATTTAATTTTTATTATCCTTATTATTTGATTGGTTTATTTCTATTTATACCCTTATAATATTGTTTCATTACATTGAATGTCATCTTTTGTTATATTTACCTATGTAGTTCATGCAGACGCGACTCACGCATGCACTGTGGCGGCCTGGCGTCTGGGCGCGTCGGGAGTGTCGCCGTGGTGATGGGGAGCGATGACGTGCGTCCTCCCCATCGCCCTCGGCGCCTCTCGGCGTGCTCAGCCGTGGGGGCGGCGCATCATGCTGAGACACGCGCCGATTCGTGAACTCATCCCACCTTTACATCTTCTGCTATACTTACCCAAGTAGGTCATGCAGACGCGACTCGCGCATGCGCTGTGGCGCTCTGGCGTCTGGGCGCGTCGGGAACGTCGCCATAGCGATGGGGAGTGATGACGCACGTCCTCCTTCCCATCGCCCTTGGCGTTTCTCGGCATGCTCAGTCGTGGGGGAGGCGCATCACGCCGAGATACGCGCCGATTCGTGGATTTATCCCATCCGTACTATATAAACTCATGCCCATCATCACTAAGCCACGCCTCCTGACGAAGCCGAGTGCGGTGAAACGCGCGTCGGGGCCTTCTCACACGCCATCCCAGCAATCTTTGGAGCGATTCCCATAATGTCGCAAGGTAACTTTGAACTCTGAAGTAATATTTTCCTTGCTTATACACTGCTTAGCATGCCTCTATTTATTGCTATGCTCAGCTCTATATACGTGTTCATATTCTGACTAGACTCCACTTTCCTATATATGTACACCATCTTCAGGTAATTCAAGTGAGCGGTTTCTATTGTGGCCGCTAGGTAGTCTTATCAGACTTTTTGGCTGTATCTATTCATAAACATTTTGCCAGAAAATTCTTTGCTGAACGCATTATATGTTTTATTAGCACACTATTGGGTGTTTGCTCCCATTGTTTATTATGTATTTTACTTATATTGATGATTATGCTGGATGACGTTTGTTTCTCTACAGCTGAAAACCTTTTCGGTTGGCAGCATTCATTAACCTTTTCCACCTTGTTTGTCCTCCTTATGCCTTGTCTATTTATAAAATATTTTGCTATAATAAAAATGAATTCTTTATAAAGACCCCTCCTTTGTGGTTTATATAGAATATTACTGACTCCTAAAAAATATAGCCAAATTTTACCACAATTGGAATAGTAATTTCTATTCCCTGTTTGTTTTTTGGTTTTTATGTATCTTCGGCTGAGGGGCACGTCCCAACTGGCCATGGGGACATTAGTATAGGTTTAGAAGCTGTGGAATCACGTTGACATCTGACAGCATGACTCCGCAGCGCTGGGTGGCGGTAGTGTTACTGCACACACACACCCGCACGCTCCTGCAGACACCCGCACACACAGACACCTGCAGACACCCGCACACAGCCAGCCGCACACACCGGCAGACACCCGCACACAGACAGCCGCACACACAGACACAGACAGCCGCACACAGCTGCAGACAGACACACATATTCTCAGCTAAATTTCAAACGTAATATTGTTCACAGCAGTGACCTGACAGTCGGCAATGCTTCCAGGGGTCTTCCCCATGCTGTTCCCATGTCATTTGAGCACTTTTCCCATAGATTTCCGCAGTTTTTAGACCCTCAAAAGACCTTTGGGGGGTTGTGGCAAAAAAGCTCAGGTTTCCCATAGACTTACATTGGGCTCGTTGCTCGGGACGAGTACCCGAGCATTCCAATTTGCTCGACCCGAGCAACGAGCACCCGAGCATTTTATTGCTCACTCATCACTAATGTGTACTTTTATTTTTTTTTATTATTTACATAAATAAATGTATTTATTGGAAAAATATTTTTATTTTTTTCCTTATTTAGGGATTTTTAAAAAAAATATTTTTACACTTTGCAATTTTTTATTTTTTTTTACTTTTTTACATTGTCCCAGTATAGGACATCACTTTATAATGTCAGATCGCTGATCTGACACTGCACTGCACAGTATCACATCAGTATCTGACAGACAGGGAAGGAGGAATTTGCGCCTGCTCTCTGCAGGCTCTCACAAGCCACCTTCCCTCCAGGACTAGGAAGGACATGGCGCCATCTTGATGCTGGGGGTCTCCATGGAGACCATCAGGCCAACGCGATTGCATCACGTTGGCCTGATGAAAGCGCATAGGAAGACCTCTCCCTGTGTGATGCTTCTCTATGCCTCTGTCACTACTGACTGCGGCATCAGAGTGGTTAAATGCCCGTGATTGGTGCTAGCACCGATCATGAGCATTGCTGCGGGTTGTCAGCTGTCACAACTGACACCAGCACACGATCGTTGTGGCGCTCAGCGCAATCATGCCGCTGTATATATACTGCTCTTTGTGGGAATGCATCTCCTGCAGAGCAGTATATATACGACGCATGTTGGGAAGGGGTTAATATAAGCCCACAGCTGTCGACATAGTTTTTGTTGGTTAATAATTATAGGGGATCCTACATCATTTTTTTTAGAGTCCCCCATTTTAATAGCCAGTAAAGGCTAAGTATACAAGTGAGAGCTGATATTAATAGCCTTGGAAGCTTCATGGGTACTACCCCCTTTGCAGGCTATAAACATCGTCCCCCAGCCGTCGGCTTTCCATCTGCTGGTTATGAAAATTGCGCCACTTTTGTCCGAAAAATGATCTTTTATTAAATACATGTACATTAAACACACTGTACTAATTGGATTTGTCACTGACATCTATATATCTGCCTATTCTATTTGTATTTACTGTATGTAATCCATCTCTTCTATCCTGTTGGCTCCAGCTGTGATATTACTGTATACAGCAGATGAATTGCCGGCTTTTCTTGTATATTTGTAATATAAATACATTCATATGTGTGTGTCACTGACATCTATATATATGTTTTCGATGTGTATATATCTATTCTAACCTGTCAGTGTGATTTTACTGTATGCGGCACATGAATTGCCGGCTTTTCAAAGGACACCAGGGCGTAATTATAGTACAGCGCTCGCATGGTCTGAGTGCTGTGCGATTTTTTTTATTTTTTTCTCGCACCCATAGGCTTGCATTGGCGAGTCTCAGCCGAGTCTCGGTGACAATTGCAGCATGCTGCGCTTTTACACGCACGCTGAATACGCCCGAGAAAATAAACAGTGATGTGAGCTGCCCCATGGAGTAACACTGGGCCGATTGCTATGCGATGTTTTCTCGTATAGCACTCGGCCGTGTTCTACGGTAGTGTGACGCCGGCCTTACAGAGAAAAATGATGCTCCGCAGATCTGTGAGATAGCAATGAACACATCCACGTCCCCTGCAGAATCAGATAGTGTAGCACACGCCCATAGTTCAGGTTTTTATTGCTATAGAAGGACCATGCCTCGCACACAGTGAGACCCCTAGTGCTCAGGAGTTTGCAGCCTGTTCTATGAAGTAATTTGATCATTAGACCCTTTCCTATGACATTAAGTAAATGTACAGTCGCTTGCAAATTGATATATAGTAAATTAGTGCCTCCCACCCATTTTCTTTGGCCATGTGATTTACCATGTAAATACACAGCTTGTCTGAAACTCTTTGCTAACACGTCAGTAGGATAATAAGAATGTCAGATATTAAAAGAGGAATATGATTGAAGCTTAACCTGCATAAATAAAAAAAAAAATTCAAATATGGGATTTGATCCCAAAAAAACATGCACTCCAGAGACAGCAGACTTACCATTGTACCACAAGCTCAATTGATACCAAGTGCTGATTCTCTTTGTCTATGAAATCTGCTTTGCAAATTCTCAGTGAGTGGAAAAATCATTTTGATTTTCATTCTGATATACGATATGTGACTTCATTCACTCATCAAAGTGAAACATCTCTGGAGTTTGTGTGCCAGGAAGCATAAGTTAAGACAAAATTTACTTTCACTGGGCTTGAACTCAAGGTTTCTATTCCATAACCTAGGAGCTTAACCACTCAGCCATTGACTAAAATGGCAGTGAAATTATCCTTTTTCTTTGCTTATGAGATGAACTGTTCAAGTACTGTATTGAGGGTATCTGAAAAATATTCTTATTTTGATTTTTGAATGCATCAGATATCAAAAGCAGGTATCAGAGTCAGGAGTCAGGTATCAGAGTTAGGAATCTGGTATCAGTCAGGAGTCAGGTATCAGAGTCAGGTATCAAAGTCAGGAGTCAGGTATCAGAGTCAGGAGTCAGGTATCAGAGTCAGGTATCAAAGTCAGGAGTCAGGTATCAGAGTCAGGTATCAGAGTCAGGAGTCAGGTATCAGAGTCAGGAGTCAGGTATCAGAGTCAGGAGTCAGGTATCAGAGTCAGGTATCAGGTATCAGAGTCAGGTATCAGAGTCAGGAGTCAGGTATCAGAGTCAGGAGTCAGGTATCAGAGTCAGGTATCAGAGTCAGGAGTCAGGTATCAGAGTCAGGTATCAGAGTCAGGTATCAGAGTCAGGAGTCAGGTATCAGAGTCAGGAGTCAGGTATCAGAGTCAGGAGTCAGGTATCAGAGTCAGGTATCAGACTCAAGTAAGAGAATCAGGTATAAAAACAGATTATTTCTGTTTTTTGAGGATTATATATGATCATGTCCTAAAATGGACACTGTACAAGTGCGGAATATCAGGTTGTAATAAGAGCTGACAAGACACCGGCTGGTGAGCACAAAAGGAGATTT
>JARQOD010000003.1:11099112-11277559 GCA_033576555.1 Oophaga sylvatica | reverse complement strand
CCAGGTCACGGGGGTTTCACCTTTCATAGAGGTAGCTGTAGGTCTAGGATAGATAGTTTTTTTTTTTTTGAAGGAGGATGCCATCTTTTCTGCAGTGTCCGCCGTTGAGGTGGAATTCTCTGATCACTGTTTAATTTTCTTTTCTCTGAATGTTACAGAGACACCCCGGATGGGAAGTGGGCTGTGGAAGCTGAATTCATCCCTCTTGGAAGAAGCGGAAGTGAGACAGTCCTGTGAGGAATTTCTTCAGAGCCAGGTACCGCTTTTGGATCTCTTTAGCAGTAAGTCTGAGTGGTGGGAGATCTTCAAAGAGAGGGTGGCGGGGTTCTTCCGTCAGCTCTCGAGCCTCAGGAGTCTGAACAGGCACCGCTTGTATCAGGCCTTGAGGAGGAAACTCGAGCAGCACGTCTCGACTGGGGTGACTGTGAGGAGATCTCCAGGGTGAAGTCTTTGCTCAAGAGGTGTCAGTATGATAGGCACACATCTTTGGTTTTTGAGAGGGATTTCGGGAGGTACAGCTCGCCCGACCCTTACAGAAACTGTAAGATGTCAGTGAATTGTAAGATGGTGACAGGACTGATCGACAGTACGGGTTCCCTGAACCAATCCAAATCAGGGATCCTGGAGGTGGTCAGATCCTTTTACTCATGCCTCTTGGGAAAGCGGGATCTGGATTGAGACGGGATGTCGGCTTTCCTGGCTGAGACCATTCCTGAGCCAGGAGATGACCCCTCTCTTGATGTTTTGGTAGAGGCAATCAGGGAAGAGGAAGTGAGACTGGCCATTGATGGGCTTCTGCCCAAAAAATCGCCAGGTTCGGATGGCTTAACATCCAAGTTTTACAAGACATTTAGGGACTCCTTGGTCCCCCTCTTGACTGAGGTGGTTAATGAGTGCCTTTCCTCTGGCGCTCTTCCCAGCTCAATGAGGAGGTCAGCCCTGATTATCCTATCAAAGGGTAAGGACTCGTCCTGTATTGAGAATTGGCGTCCTATAGCGCTTCTCAATGTGGACATGAAGGTTCTGGCAAAGGTGCTGTTTAATCGGCTGGTGAAGTTTGCACCCCGGCTCCTTTCGGGGCTCAGCACTGCTGTGTTCCAGGCCGCAGTACTTTTAGAGCTGTGCTCGGTGTCCGAGAGGCAGTGGAGCAGGGCAGGGTGGGTCACTGGAAGGGGTACTTGCTGTCCTTAGATCAAGCGAAGGCCTTTGACAGGGTGAATCACGAGTACCTCTGGTCTGTCCTTTTGAGGTACGGTCTGCCTGAGAGGTTTGTAAATTATTTAGAGACCTTATACGAGGGCTGAGACTTTTCCACTTGTGAACGGTTGGGTTGGTCACCCTTTTGAGGTGAATTCCGGGGTCCGCCAAGGTTGTCCTCTGAGCCCACTTTTATACGTGTTCGCGATCGATCCCTTCTTGAGGAGGGTAGAACGTGGACCGTTGGTGGGAGTCGGGATGGACCGGGCGGAGCCGGGGCCACTCTGAGAGTGGTAACGTACGCTGACGACGTCTCCCTCTTTGTGTCCTCGAGAGAGGAGGCGGATTGGGTCATGTCTGAGGTCGAGCGTTACTCGGAGGCGTCCTGGTCCATGATCAACCGGGAAAAGTGCGAAAGTCTCTGGCTGGAAGGGGGATATCCTAGTTTTGATCTCCCAGACACCTCCCGGACACCAAATCGTTCCTCCTCAGGAACCCCAGAAGAGCCCCCCCTATTGAAAGTACAAAACTTCCAGGGCCCCAGAACTCCGCCAAAATCTTAGGCATCGAATTTGACCCCAGGGACTACCCCCAACAAAATTGGGAGGGCAGACTTAAGATCGGCGCCCAAAAGGTCGACTAGTGGAAGGGTTGGTCTTTAACCCTGAGGGAAAGGGTCAACTTGGCCAAAGGCTTTCTGCTTCCCTTGTTAATATACCTGGGCAGTGTCTGCATCTTGCCAGAACCTGTCACGCTGTTACTGCATACATGAGGTCCGGGGTCTATGCTGACCCTAAGCTGGGGTCCTGACTAATCCCTCTACCTGGAGGTACTGTTGATGGTACAGAGGTCCAGGCCGCCAGCGTAATTCCTACCTCCTGAGGATCCCTGAACCTCAGTGATCTAGTCCTGAGAAGGACCCTGATCACAACACCGGGGACTGGAAGGTATATGCCTAGACAGATTAATAGACGAACAAGACAGTACAAGGGGTAAACTAAAATCCACCTTGCATACCAAACTCTCACCACAAAAAACAGAGGGAACACCAACTGGTACGGAGATAAATGATAAAGCGAGGAGGGGAGAAAAGACCACACCAGGTACTCTTCAATTTAGACTTCACAACACCACGATCCGCTCTGCTGGTCTGCATGAATGCTTTCACCTACATTTCCCTAGCAGACTGGCAGGTATTTGAAGGAATCCAATTACAGCAACATTAATTGCAGCTGGGTGAGGCTGACTTTGTCTAGCACAGAGAGAGGGAGAATTAACTCTCACTGCCGAAAAACACCTAGCACCAGCCAGAAACTCAGCTGTGAGAAGTCAGGGTGTGCAATCGCGACGATCTTCGTAGCGACACACCCGTGACAGAACCTCTCTGGACACGGGTCTATAGCCTGTTCTTCCAGCTGTTATGGGGGAACAGGCTTAACCTACTTAAGAGAGAGGTCACGTACCGCACGAGGAGACTAGGTGGGTTGGGTATGGTCAACCCGGTGGTGTTTCTGATAAACACCTTTCTTAAAATTAATGTTGCAGCCTCTATTCAGAGAAGGCTCCTCCGTAGGTATTCTCCTGCAGGGGTTGGTTTCGGCCTTTCTTCCAGGAATGGGAGACAGAAGGGCAGGTGAAGGACCTCCGCACACCACACGGACATCTCCCGGCTTATGCTACCCCGGTTCTGAAGGTGATCCGCCGGTGGGGTCTGGGAATGTGGGAAATCAGGACCATGTTGAGGAAATTCCTTGACAGCAGGGTTCTGTTGACCCATTTCCAGAAGCCCCTGGTGCTCAAGGATTGCCCAGGCCGGGATCTGGAGGTTGGGCTATGGTTAATAAATTCCAAGCGGATCCCCTTGAAGTTTTGGGACTTGGCCTGGTGCTGCTTCCATGGGAGGCTGTATGTAAGGGACAACCTGAAGTGCAGGAGCTCCGATGATCGGGGTTGTCCCCTTGAGGAGTGTGGCGACATGTTGGAAAGCATGGAGCACTTCCTCCTTCAGTGTCCCTTTAATACAGGGGTCTACAACAGGGTGGGTGCTTCCATAGGCTGGCCTAGGCTGGCGTCCCTTACTTATCCGGAGTGGGCTTATGGGGCATTCAGATCCCTCGGTGGCCGAGAACGGAGCACTTTATTCCTAGTTAGTGTAGTCATTAGGTTCCACACTTGGAATGCACGGAGTTTAGTTTCCACGCAGCGGAAAGTCCTGCCCCAGGATGAGGTGGTTAGAAACATCTTGGTTGACCTGGAGAAGGTGCGCTCTTTGGAGTTCGTGAGGCTGGGTGCGAGGAGGGCCTCTTGGCTTTGGAGGGGTTTCTCCTTTAACGTGCCCCAGGGAGAGCTGGTCTGTGTGAGATTGTTGGTAGGGTAAGATAAGGTGGTGTGGGTGTTGAGGGAGAGAAAAGTAGGGACAGATAGGGACAGGGAGGGCCAGTTTAGGGATAGCTAGATAGTTAGTTATGATAAGCTAGGTAGAGTAGGGATAGGTAGGGACAGGTAGGGATAGTTAGGGTCAGTTTCTTTTCTTTTAGGGACAGATTTAGTTGGTGAGGGACAGGGTGCATGTGTTGGTGGTTAGGGATGGGGCCTCTTAGGACTCCAGTTTCCCGGTGGTGGGCTGGTGTGTGGCACACTTAGCTTTTAGTTTTGTAAATTCAGGAAATAATGGATATTGTACTTGCAGGCGCTGAACTTGGGCCTTGTAAGTTATGTGGTCAGTGTATAGTGTAAATGTTTATAAATGTTTATAGTGTTGTGGTTAAAGTAAAGTAATGTAATGTAGTGTTCTTGTGTGGTAGGTCTGTTAATGTTATGTTGTGTATATAAGTGTAAATAGTTATATGTTTGGGGGTATAGTTTAGGTTGGGTGGGGGTTTTTGTGTGTGGGGAGGGCATGGAACTTGTCATGGACCCGAGGGTTGTAAATTTCTAAGGGCATAAACTTTCATGGACCCGTGAAGTTTGCTGTGAAAAGGGCATGAACTCATGGACCTGTGGTGTGGTGGGAAACATTTTTTTTTTCCTGCATGTCTTATTGTGTATATATAGGTTGAGTTGTATGTATGGGCAGGTGAGGCCTTTTTCCTTTCTTTTGGGTGTGTGAGTGTGTGTCAGTGTGTGTGCATGTTTCTTTTATTGTCCAAGAAATATCGTCACTCCTTGCGGAGATCAACATGCTAAGCATGCCGAGATGAGGAGACTTAAAGCCGCAATGCTCCTCTGGGAAATATGCTAATTATGCAAATTGTCTCTAAAGAGAGGAAGAGAGCTAGAACTCTAGTGCCACCTTTTGGAAGGTAGCAATCCTACAAGTCAATGTCGACCCTTTAACGAGCCTTGTCACATGACCTAGGATAATAGCCAAACCAGAATCTCAATTTGCAGACACTGTGTTTCGGGGTTCAGCCCCTCGTCAGTGCAAAGCGGAGATCTGGTTTGGCTGTGTGAGAGCCAAACCAGATCTCCGCTTTGCACTGACGAGGGGCTGAACCCCGAAACACAGTGTCTGCAAATTGAGATTCTGGTTTGGCTATTATCCTACGTCATGTGATAAGGCTCGTTAAAGGGTCGACATTGACTTGTAGGATTGCTACCTTCCAAAAGGTGGCACTAGAGTTCTAGCTCTCTTCCTCTCTTTAGAGACAATTTGCATAATTAGCATGTTTCTTTTATGTTTTATATATAATTTTGGTTAGGGGTAATGTTCCTTTGGAAGCTGCAATAGCTTTGAAAGGACGAAGGACTCTGGACTTATTGGTTTATTTGATGCTGGTTTCTTTTGTTTCTGTTACTTATTTTAGCGATGTTTTATTTCTGTACAGTTTATTATTTATTATGATGTATTGTTTATAATTTTATAATAATAGAGTTCATACACTGAGGCCCCTGATCATGTGACCCCTGACTCCTCCCCTCCTGTGACCTCATCACAGGTCCTGTGCACAGAACAGCCATATATGTGGAGTGTGGCTCTGTGGGTGGAGGTCGGTGCAGGAGGCTCCATTATTCTCTATGTGGAGTGCGGCTCTGCGGGTGGAGGTAGGTGCTGGAGGCTCCATTATTCTCTATGTGGAGTGCGGCTCTGCGGGTGGAGGTCGGTGCTGGAGACTCCATTATTCTCTATGTGGAGTGGGGCTCTGCAGGTGGAGGTAGGTGCTGGAGATTCCATTATTCTCTATGTGGAGTGTGGCTCTGCGGGTGGAGGTCGGTGCTGGAGGCTCCATTATTCTCTATGTGGAGTCCGGCTCTGCGGGTGGAGGTCGGTGCTGGAGGCTCCATTATTCTCTATGTGGAGTCTGCGGGTGGAGGTAGGTGCTGGAGACTCCATATTCTCTATGTGGAGTGGGGCTCTGCAGGTGGAGGTAGGTGCTGGAGATTCCATTATTCTCTATGTGGAGTGTGGCTCTGCGGGTGGAGGTCGGTGCTGGAGGCTCCATTATCTTTATGTGGAGTGCTGGCTCTGGAGGTTGGTGCTGGAGGCTCCTTTATCTCTGTGGAGTGCGGCTCTCGGGTGAGGTAGGTGCTGGAGGCTCATATTCTCTATTTGGAGTGCGGCTCTGAGGTGCGTTAGGTTCTGGAGGCTCCATTACTCAGTGGAGTGTGGCTCTGCGGGTGGAGTAGGTTCTGGAGGCTCATTATTCTCTAGTGAGTGTGGCTTGCGGTAGTAGTGTGCTGAGGCTCCATTATCTCTATGTGGAGGCTCTGCGGTGGAGGTAGTGCTGGAGGCTCCATTATTCTATGTGGAGTGTGGCTCTGCGGTGGAGGTAGGTGCTGGAGGCTCCATTATTTATGTGGGGCGTCTGCGGGTGGAGGTAGGTGCTGGAGGCTCCATTATTCTCTATATGGAGTGGGTTCGCAGGTGGAGGTCGGTGCTGGGGCCCTATTATCTCATGTGTAGTGCGGCTCTGCGGGTTGGAGGTCGGCTGCTGGAGGCTCCATTATTCTCTATGTAGTCCAGTCTGCGGTGGAGGTCGTGCGGAGGCTCCTATTCTCTATGTGGAGTCCGGCTCTGCGTGGGGGGGGGTGGCTCCATTATTCCTGTGGAGGCGGCTCTGCGGGTGAAGGTCGGTGCTGAGGCTCCAATTCTCTATGTGGGAGTGCGGCTCTGCGTGGAGGTGGTGCTGGAGGCTCCATTATCTAGTGAGTGTGGCTCTCTGGTGGAGGTGGTGTGAGGCTCCATTATTCTCTATGTGGAGTGCGGCTCTGCGGGTGGAGTAGGTGCTGGAGGCTCCATTATTCTCTATGTGTGATGGCTCTGCGGGTGGAGTAGGTGCTGGAGGCTCCATTATTCTCTATGTGGAGTGGGCTCTGCTGGGTGGAGTAGATGCTGGAGGCTCCATTATTCTCTATGGCAGTGCGGCTCTGCGGTGGAGGTCTGGTGCGAGGCTCCATTTTCTCTTATGTGGTTGGTGGAGTGGTGCTGGAGGCTCCATATCTTTGTGGGTCTGCGGTGTGGAGGTGGTGCTGGAGGCTCCATTATTCTCGTGTGGAGTGCGGCTCTGCGGTGGAGGTCGGTGCTGAGCTCCATTATCTCTATGTGGAGTGCGGTCTGCGGTGGAGTCGGTGCTGGAGCTCCATTATTCTCTATGTGAGTGCGGCTCTGCGGTGGAGTTGGTGCTGGAGGCTCCATTATTCTCTATTGGAGTCTGCGGGTGAGGTAGTGCTGGAGGCTCCATTATTCTCTATTGGAGTGGCTCTGCGGTGGAGGTGGTGCTGGAGGCTCCATATTCTCTATGTGGAGTGCGGCTCTGCGGTGGAGGTCTGTGCTGGAGGCTCCATTATTCTCTATTGGAGGCGCTGCGGTGGAGGTGGTGCTGGAGGCTCCATTATTCTCTATGTGAGTCTGCGGGTGGAGGTGGTGCTGGAGGCTCCATTATTCTCTATGTGGAGTGGCTCTGCGGGTGGAGGTCGGTGCTGAGCTCCATTATTCTCTATGTGAGTGCGGCTCTGCGGTGGAGGTCGGTGCTGGAGGCTCCATTATTCCTATGTGAGTGTGCTCTGCGGTGGAGGTTGGTGGGAGGCTCCATTATCTCTATGTGAGTGCGTCTGCGGTGGAGTAGTGCTGGAGGCTCCATTATTCTCTATTTGGAGTGGGCTCTGCGTGGAGGTAGTGCTGAGCTCCATTATTCTCTATGTGGAGTGTGGCTCTGCGGGTGGAGGTGTCTGGAGGCTCCATTATTCTCTATGGAGTGGCTCTGCGGGTGAGGTAGGTGCGAGGCTCCATTATTCTCTATGTGAGTGGCCTGCGGTGAGGTAGGTGCTGGAGGCTCCATTATTCTCTATGTGGATGGGCTCTGCGGGTGGAGGTGGTGCTGGAGGTCCATTATTCTCTATGTGGAGTGCGCTCTGCGGTGGATCTGTGGAGTGGCTCTGCGGTGGAGGTAGGTGCTGGAGGCTCCATTATTCTCTATTGGAGTGCGGTCTCTGCGGGTGGAGGTCGGTGCTGGAGGCTCCATTATTCTCTATGTGGAGTTGCGCTCTGCGGTGGAGGTGGTGCTGGAGGCTCCATTATTCTCTATGTGGAGTGGGCTCTGCGGGTGGAGGTAGGTGCTGGAGGCTCCATTATTCTCTATGTGGAGTGTGGCTCTGCGGTGGAGGTCGTGTGGAGGCTCCATTATTCTCTATGTGGAGTGCGGCTCTGCGGGTGGAGGTCGTGCTGGAGGCTCCATTATTCTCTATGTGAGTGCGGCTCTGCGGTGGAGGTGGTGCTGGAGGCTCCATTATTCTCTATGTGAGTTGGCGCGTGGGTAGGTGCTGGAGGCTCCATTATTCTCTATGTGAGTGGGCTCTGCGGGTGGAGGTCGGTGCTGGAGGCTCCATTATTCTCATGTGGAGTGCGGCTCTGCGGTGGAGGTCGTGCTGGAGGCTCCATTATTCTCTATGTGGAGTGCGGCTCTGCGGTGGAGGTGGTGCTGGAGGCTCCATTATCTCTATGTGGAGTGCGGCTCTGCGGTGGAGGTAGGTGCTGGAGGCTCCATTATTCTCTATGTGGAGTTGGCTCTGCGGTGGAGGTAGGTGCTGGCGTGCTGAGCTCCATTATTCTCTATGTGGAGTGCGGCTCTGCGGGAGGTGGTGCTGGAGCTCCATTATTCTCTATGTGAGTGCGGCTCTGCGGGTGGAGGTCGGTGCTGGAGCTCCATTATTCTCTATGGAGTGGCGGGGAGGAGTGCTGGCTCCATATCCTATGTGATGCGCCTGCGGGTGAGTGTGCTGAGCTCCATATTCCATGTGAGGCGGGAGGTGGTCGGAGCCCATTATTCCTTGTGATGGCCGCGGGGAGTCGTGCTGAGTCATATTCCTATGTGGATGGGCTCTGCGGTGGAGTGTCGGAGCCCATATTTCAGTGGATGGGCTCTGCGGTGGAGGTGTGCTGGAGCCCATTATTCCTAGTGAGGTCGCGGGAGTGGAGGCTCCTTATCTCTATTGATGGTCTGCGGGAGGTGTCTGAGCTCATTCCTGATGGCTCTGCGGGGAGTGCTAGGCCCATTTCCTAGTATGCCGCGGTGGGTTGCGGAGCTCCTATTCCTATGTATGGCCTGCGGAGTCGTGCTGAGCTCCTTATCTCTATGGAGGGCTCTGCGGTGAGTGGTGAGGCCCATATTCCTATGTGGAGGTCTGGAGCTCATATCTCTATGATGCTCGCGGAGGGCGGTCATTCCTATGAGGTCGCGTATGTGCGAGCTCATATTCTCTATGTGATGCGCGTAGGTCGTCGAGCATATCTTGAGGCCGGGGGAGTGTGCGAGCCCATTATTCAGTGAGTGCGGTGAGTCTGGAGCTCCATATTCCTTGAGGGGCTCGCGTGAGTGGTGCTACCCATATCCTAGTGGATGGGCTCGTGGTGTCGGGGAGTGGCTGTGGGTGGAGCTCCTATTCTTTGGTGGCTCTGCGGGATGTCTGAGCTCATATCTCATGGATGCCGCGGAGTTGCGGAGTCCTATCCTATTGAGGGCTGCGGGGAGTGTGCTGGCTCCTATTCCTGGATGCTGCGATTTGGCTCCATATCTCTATGAGTGCCCCCCCCCCCCCCCCCCCCCCTCTATGTGGAGTGCGGCTCTGCGGGTGGAGGTAGGTGCTGGAGGCTCCATTATTCTCTATGTGGAGTGGGCTCTGCGGGTGGAGGTCAGTGCTGGAGGCTCCATTATTCTCTATGTGAGTGTGGCTCTGCGGGTGGAGTCGGTGCTGGAGGCTCCATTATTCTCTATGTGGAGTGGGCTCTGCGGGTGGAGGTAGGTGCTGGAGGCTCCATTATTCTCTATGTGGGAAGTGCGGCTCTGCGGGTGGAGGTCGGTGCTGGAGGCTCCATTATTCTCTATGTGGAGTGTGGCTCTGCGGGTGGAGGTCGGTGCTGGAGGCTCCATTATTCTCTATGTGGAGTGCGCTCTGCGGGTGGAGGTCGGTGCTGGAGGCTCCATTATTCTCTATGTGGAGTGCGGCTCTGCGGGTGGAGGTCGGTGCTGGAGGCTCCATTATTCTCTATGTGGAGTGCGGCTCTGCGGGTGGAGGTCGGTGCTGGAGGCTCCATTATTCTCTATGTGGAGTGCGGCTCTGCGGGTGGAGGTCGGTGCTGGAGGCTCCATTATTCTCTATGTGGAGTGCGGCTCTGCGGGTGGAGTAGGTGCTGGAGGCTCCATTATTCTCTATGTGGAGTGCGGCTCTGCGGTGGAGGTGTGCTGGAGGCTCCATTATTCTCTATGTGGAGTGCGGCTCTGCGGGTGGAGGTCGTGCTGGAGGCTCCATTATTCTCTATGTGGAGTGTGGCTCTGGGGGTGGAGGTCGGTGCTGGAGCTCCATTATTCTCTATGTGGAGTGTGGCTCTGCGGGTGGAGGTCGTGCTGGAGGCTCCATTATTCTCTATGTGGAGTGCGGCTCTGCGGGTGGAGGTCGGTGCTGGAGGCTCCATTATTCTCTATGTGGAGTGCGGCTCTGCGGGTGGAGGTCGGTGCTGGAGCTCCATTATTCTCTATGTGGAGTGCGGCTCTGCGGGTGGAGGTAGGTGCTGGAGGCTCCATTATTCTCTATTGGAGTGCGGCTCTGCAGGTGGAGTAGTGCTGGAGGCTCCATTATTCTCTATGTGGAGTGGCTCTGCGGGTGGAGGTAGGTGCTGGAGGCCCATTATTCTCTATGTGGAGTGCGGCTCTGCGGGTGGAGGAGTGGTGCTGAGGCTCCATTATTCTCTAGTGGAGTGCGGCTCTGCGGTGGAGGTCGGTGCGGAGGCTCCATTATTCTCATGTGGAGTGGGCTCTGCGGTGGAGGTAGTCTGGAGGCTCCATTATTCTCTATTGGAGTGCGGCTCTGCGGTGGAGGTGGTGCTGGAGGCTCCATATTCTCTATTGGAGTTGCTCTGCAGGTGGAGGTCGGTGCTGGAGGCCCGATTATTCTCTATGGTAGTGCGGCTCTGCGGGTGGAGTGGTGCTGGAGGCTCCATTATTCTCTATGTGGAGTCGCTCTGCGGGTGGAGGTAGGTGCTGGAGGCTCCATTATTCTCTATGTGGAGTGTGGCTCTGCGGTGGAGGTAGGTGCTGGAGGCTCCATTATTCTCTATGTGGAGTGCGGCTCTGCGGTGGAGGTAGGTGCTGGAGCTCCATTATTCTCTATGTGGAGTGTGGCTCTGCGGTGGAGGTCGGTGCTGGAGGCTCCATTATTCTCTATGTGGAGTGTGGCTCTGCGGGTGGAGGTGGTGCTGAGCTCCATTATCTCTATGTGGAGTGGGCTCGGTCAGTGGAGTCGGTGCTGGAGGCTCCATTATTCTCTATGGATGCGGCTCTCGGTGAGTCGGTGCTGGAGGCTCCATATTCTCTATGTGAGGCGGTGGAGGTCGTGCTGAGGCTCCATTATTCTCTATGTGGATGCGGCCTGCGGTGGAGTGGTGCCGGAGCTCCATTATTCTCTATGTGATGCGCTCTGCGGTGGAGGAGGTGCGGAGGCTCCATATTCTCTATGTGATGGGCCTGCGGGAGGTGTGCTGGAGGCTCATTATTCCAGTGGAGTGCGGCCTCGGGTGAGTAGGTGCTGGAGGCTCCATTATTCTCTAGTGATGGGCTCGCGGGTGGAGCTGCTGGAGCTCAATTACTCTGGGAGTTGCGGCCTACTGGCGGTGAGTAGTGCTGGAGCTCCATTATTCTCAGTGAGTGCGGCTCTGCGGTGGAGGTGTGCTGGAGGCTCCATTATTCTCTATGGTGGCTTGCGGGGAGTCGGTGCTGGAGGCTCCATATCTCATGTGAGTGCGGCCTGCGGGTGGAGGTGGTCTGAGGCTCCATATTCTCTATGTGAGTGGGCTCTGCGGTGGAGGTCGGTGCTGGAGCCCATTATTCCTATGGGAGTGCGGCTCTGCGGGTGAGGTCGGTGCTGGAGGCTCCATTATTCTCTATGTGAGTGCGGCTCTCGGTGGAGGTCGTGCTGGAGGCTCCATTATCTCTATGTGGAGTGCGGCTCTGCGGTGGAGTCGGTGCGGAGCTCCATATTCTATGTGATGCGCCCGGTGGAGGTCGGTCTGGAGGCTCCATTATTCTCTATGTGAGTGGCTCTGCGGTGGAGTGTGCTGGAGGCTCCATATTCTCTGTAGTGGGCCTGCGGTGAGAGTGCTGGAGGCCCATTATTCTCTATGTGGAGTGGGCTCTGCGGGTGAGTGTGCTGGAGGCTCCATTATTCTCTATGTGGAGTGGCTCTGCGGTGAGTGGTGCTGAGGCTCCATATTCTCTATGTGAGTGGCTCTGCGGTGGAGTGGTGCTGGAGGCCCATTATTCTCTAGTGGATGCGGCTCTGGGTGAGGTGGTCTGGAGGCTCCATTATTCTCTAGTGGAGTGCGGCTCTGCGGGTGGAGTGGTGCGGAGGCTCCATTATTCTCATGTGAGTGCGGCTCGCGGTGGAGGTGTGCTGAGGCTCCATTATTCTCTATGTGGAGTGGGCTCTGCGGTGGAGGGTGCTGGAGGCTCCATATTCTCTAGTGAGTGCGCTCTCGTGGAGGTGTGCTGAGCTCCATTATTCTCTATGTGGAGTGGGCTCTGCGGTGAGAGGTGCTGAGGCTCCATTATTCTCATGGAGTGCGGCTCTGCGGGGAGGTCGTGCTGGAGCTCATTATTCTCTATGTGGATGCGCTCTGCGGTGGAGGAGGTGCTGGAGGCCCATTATTCTCTATGTGAGTGCGCCTGCGTGAGTGGTGCTGGAGGCTCCATTATTCTCTATGTGAGTGCGGCTCTGCGGGTGAGGTCGGTGCTGAGGCTCCATTATCTCTATGTGGAGTGCGCTCGCGGGGAGGTCGTGCGGAGGCTCATTATCTCTATGTGGAGTGGGCTCTCGTGGAGGTGGTGCGAGTCCATATTCTCTATTGAGTGCGGCTCTGCGGGTGTGCGAGCCATTATCCTTGGAGTGCTCTCGTGAGTGGGCGGAGGCTCATTATCTCTAGGGGGCTGGGAGTGTGCTGAGCTCCATATCTCAGTGAGTGCTGTGAGGAGAGGGGCTCTGCGGGTGGAGGTGGTGCTGAGCCATAATCTCTATGGAGTCGGCTCTGGGGGTCTGGAGGCCCATTATTCCATGTAGGCGCCTGCGTGGTCTGCTGGGCTCCTTATTCTCATGATGCCTCTGGTAGGTGCTGGAGCCAATTCTCTGTGGGAGGTAGGTGCTGAGGCTCCATTTCTCTATGTGAGTGGCTCTGCGGTGGAGGTGTGCTGGGCTCCATTCTTATGTGGAGTGGGCTCTGCGGGGGAGGGGTGCTGAGGCTCCATATTCTCTAGTGGGGTCTGGGTGAGGTGGTGCTGGGCTCCATATTCTCTATGTGGTGGCTCTGCGGGTGGAGGTGGTGCTGGAGTCCATTTTTCCTTGTGGATGTGGTCTGCGGGGAGGTGGTCTGAGGCTCCATTATTCTCTATGTGGAGTGCGGCTTGCGGTGGGTAGGTGCTGGAGGCTCCATTATCTCTATGGAGTGCGGCTCTGCGGGTGGGAGGTCTTGTGAGGGCTCTTCTGTGGGGTGCGGCTCTGCTTGGAGGTGGTGCGACTCCATTATTCGTGGAGTGCGCTCTCGGTAGGAGTGGTCTGGGCTCTGAGTCGTTGGAGTGCGCTTTCGTGTGGAGTGGGCTCTGGGGAGGCTATCCATTATTCTCTATTGGAGTGGCTGGGTGGAGGTGGTGGGAGGCTCCATTATTCTCTATGTGAGTCGGCTCTGCGGGTGGTGGTGCGGAGGCCATATTCTCTATGTGGAGTGGGCTCTGCGGTGAGGTAGGTGCTGGAGGCTCCATATTCTCAGGAGTGGGCTCTGCGGTGGAGGTAGTGCTGGAGGCTCCATTATTCTCTATGTGGAGTGGGCTCTGCGGGTGGAGGTAGGTGCTGAGCTCATTATTCTCTAGTGGGTGGGTCTGCGGTGAGTCGTGCTGAGGCTCCATATTTTAGTGGGTGGCTCTGCGTGAGTGTGCTGGAGGCTCCATTATTCTCAGTGGAGGGCTTCTCTGGTGGAGTCGGTGCGGAGGCTCATATTCTTATGTGATGGGCTCTGCGGGTGGAGGTAGGTGCGGAGCTCCATTATTCTCTATGTGGAGTGCGGCTCTGCGGTGGGTCGTGCTGGAGGCTCCATATTCTCTAGTGGAGTGCGGCTCTGCGGTGGAGGTGGTGCTGGAGCTCCATTATTCTCTATGTGGAGGTGCTCTGCGGGTGGAGGTCGGTGCTGGAGGCTCCATTATTCTCTATGTGGAGTGCCTCGGGTGGAGGTAGGTGCTGGAGGCTCCATTATCTCTATGTGGAGTGGCTCTGCGGTGGAGTGGGCGGAGCTCCATTATCTCTATGTGGAGTGGGCCTGGGTGGAGTAGTGTGCTGGAGTATGGCTCTGGTGATGCGAGTCCACCTTGGATCTGCGGAGGTCGGAGCTCATTCTCTTGATGCCGGGAGTGGCTGAGGCTCCATTCCGTAGTGGCTCCGTAGTCGTGCGGAGGCCTTACCATGTGGGGCCTGCGTGAGGTGTCGGAGCCCATATCCTATGTGGTGGCCGGGAGTGTGGCCCTTCTATGGAGCTCTCGAGGTGTGCTGAGCTCTATCTTGGTGCTTCGGGAGGGGGCTGGCCCATATTTTGGGGGGGGAGTTCATTATCTCTATGTGCTCGTGAGTGCGGACCCATATCTAGTGGAGGCCGCGGGATGTCGAGCTCTTCCTTGAGTGGCTCGGGAGTGGCGAGCCTTATTCATGATGCCGCTGAGTGTGCGCCCATATTCTTTGGATCGTGGTGGAGGTGGAGTCCATATCCTTTGGATTGGGAGGTCGGTCTGAGCCCATATCTTGAGTGGTCGCGGGTGAGGTGTGCTGAGCATTCTCTGGGGGCCTGGGGGAGTGGCGGCTCATTTCTTATGAGTGCTCGCGGAGGCTGAGGCCATTCCATGTTGCGGGAGGTGCGAGGCTCATTATCCTGTGGTGCTCGGTGAGTGTGCGGCTCCATACTATGGATGCTCTGGTGGAGTGGTGTGAGTCATATTCCTGATGGGTCCGTGAGTGTTGAGCTCCATTATCTTGGGCTTGGGGGTGGGTTATTTGGTGTGGGAGTGAGATTAGGCCTGCTGGGTGAGGGGGCTGAGCCCATTATCTCTATTGGGTGGCTCGCGGTGGAGGGCAGCCATTATCCTTTGATGCCCGCGGTGGGTGTGCGGAGGTCCATATCTATGGTGGCCTCGGGTGAGGTGGCTCCATTCTCTATGAGGCCTGCTGAGGGGTGCAGGAGCCCTTATCCTTGTAGGGTCTGCGGTGAGTAGTGCTGGAGGCTCCATATTCTCTATGTGGAGTGCTCGCGGTGGAGTGTGCTGAGCTCCATTATTCTCTATGTGGAGTGGGCTCTGCGGTGAGTAGGTGCTGGAGGCTCCATATCTCTATGTGGGTGGCTCTGGGGTGAGGTGTGCTGGAGGCTCCATTATCCTATGTGGAGTGCGCCTGCGGGTGAGGTGTGCTGAGCCCATTATTCCTTGTGGAGTGCGCTCTGCGGGTGAGGTGTGCTGAGGCTCCATTTCTCTAGTGAGTCGGCTCTGCGGTGAGGTGGCGGAGCTCCATTATTCCTAGTGGTGGGCTCTGGGGTGGAGTGTGGGAGGCTCCATTTCTCTATGTGATGGCTCTGCGGGTGGAGGTGGTGCTGGAGCTCCATTATCTCTATGTGGAGTGCTCTGGGTCTGCGGAGGTCAATTCCTAGAGGCTCCATTCTACTCTACTTGGATGGCTCTGCGGGTGGAGGTCGTGCTGAGCTCCATTATTCTCTATTGGAGTGCGGCCTGGTGGAGGTGGTGTGGAGCTCCATTATTCTCTATTGGAGTGTGGCTCTCGGGTGGGGTGGTGCTGGAGCCCATTATTTTATGTGGAGTGGGCTCTGCGGGTGGAGGTGGCGAGCTCCATATTCTCTATGTGGAGGGCTCGCGGTGGGGCGGAGGCCATTATCTCTTTGGAGGCTCTGCGGGAGGTGCGGCCTTATCTCTTGCGGCTCTGCGGGTGGAGGTTGGTGCTGGAGGCTCCATTATTCTCTATGTGGAGTGCGGCTCTGCGGGTGGAGGTCGTGCTGGAGGCTCCATTATTCTCTATGTGAGTGCGGCTCTGCGGGTGGAGGTACGGTGCTGGAGGCTCCATTATTCTCTATGTGGAGTGCGGCTCTGCGGGTGGAGGTAGGTGCTGGAGGCTCCATTATTCTCTATGTGGAGTGTGGCTCTGCGGGTGGAGGTCGGTGCTGGAGCTCCATTATTCTCTATGTGGAGTGCTGGCTCTGCGGGTGGAGGTCGGTGCTGGAGGCTCCATTATTCCTATGTGGAGTGCGCTCTGCGGGTGGAGGTCGGTGCTGGAGGCTCCATTATTCTCTATGTGGAGTGCGGCTCTGCGGGTGGAGTAGGTGCTGGAGGCTCCATTATTCTCTATGTGGAGTGCGCTCTGCGGTGGAGGTCGTGCTGGAGGCTCCATTATTCTCTATGTGGAGTGGGCTCTGCGGGTGGAGGTCGGTGCTGGAGGCTCCATTATTCTCTATGTGGAGTGTGGCTCTGCGGTGGAGGTCGTGCTGGAGGCTCCATTATTCTCTATGTGGAGTGTGGCTCTGCGGTGGAGGTAGGTGCTGGAGGCTCCATTATTCTCTATGTGGAGTGCGGCTCTGCGGGGGGGGGGGGGGGGGGGGGGGGGGGGGGGGGGGGGGGGGGGGAAAAAAAAAAAAAAAAAGCTCCATTATTCTCTATGTGAGTGCGGCTCTGCGGGTGGAGGTGGTGCTGGAGGCTCCATTATTCTCTATGTGGAGTGGCTCTGCGGGTGGAGGTCGGTGCTGGAGGCTCCATTATTCTCTATGTGGAGTGCGGCTCTGCGGGTGGAGGTCGGTGCTGGAGGCTCCATTATTCTCTATGTGGAGTGCGACTCTGCGGTGGAGGTCGGTGCTGGAGGCTCCATTATTCTCTATGTGGAGTGCGGCTCTGCGGGTGGAGGTAGGTGCTGGAGGCTCCATTATTCTCTATGTGGAGTGCGGCTCTGCGAGTGGAGGTCGAAGCTGGAGGCTCCATTATTCTCTATGTGGAGTGGGCTCTGCGGGTGGAGGTCGGTGCT
The DNA here is from genome assembly GCA_033576555.1 of Oophaga sylvatica. Classification (NCBI taxonomy): domain Eukaryota; kingdom Metazoa; phylum Chordata; class Amphibia; order Anura; family Dendrobatidae; genus Oophaga; species Oophaga sylvatica. Next base: position 11,260,825 of record JARQOD010000003.1, on the reverse strand, counting down.
GGAGGCTCCATTATTCTCTATGTGGAGTGCGGCTCTGCGGGTGGAGGTCGGTGCTGGAGGCTCCATTATTCTCTATGTGGAGTGCGGCTCTGCGGGTGGAGGTCGGTGCTGGAGACTCCATTATTATCTATGTGGAGTGGGCTCTGCGGGTGGAGGTCTGTGCTGGAGGCTCCAATATTCTCTATGTGGAGTGTGGCTCTGCGGTGGAGGTCGGTGCTGGAGGCTCCATTATTCTCTATGTGGAGTGCGGCTCTGCGGGTGGAGGTCGGTGCCTGGAGGCTCCATTATTCTCTATGTGGAGTGTCGGCTCTGCGGTGGAGGTCGGTACTGGAGGCTCCATTATTCTCTAGTGGAGTGCGGCTCTGCGGGTGGAGGTAGGTGCTGGAGGCTCCATTATTCTCTATGTGGAGTGCGGCTCTGCTGGTGGAGGTTAGGTGCTTGGAGGTCCTACCATTATTCTCTATGTGAGTGCGGCTCTGCGGGTGGAGGTCGGTGGCTGAGGCTCCATTATTCTCTATGTGGAGTGTGGCTCTGCGGGTGGAGGTCATGCTGAGGCTCCATTATTCTCTATGTGGAGTGTGGCTCTGCGGGTGGAGGTCGGTGCTGGAGACTCCATTATTTCTATGGAGTGTGGCTCTGCGGGTGGAGGTCTGTGCTGGAGGCTCCAATATTCTCTATGTGGAGTGTGGCTCTGCGGGTGGAGGTCGGTGCTGGAGGCTCCATTATTCTCTATGTGGAGTGCGGCTCTGCGGGTGGAGGTCGGTGCCGGAGGCTCCATTATTCTCTATGTGGAGTGCGGCTCTGCGGGTGGAGGTCGGTACTGGAGGCTCCATTATTCTCTATGTGGAGTGCGGCTCTGCGGGTGGAGGTAGGTGCTGGAGGCTCCATTATTCTCTATGTGGAGTGCTGCTCTGCGGGTGGAGGTAGGTGCTGGAGGCTCCATTATTCTCTATGTGGAGTGGGGCTCTGCGGGTGGAGGTCAGTGCTGGAGGCTCCATTATTCTCTATGTGGAGTGTGGCTCTGCGGGTGGAGGTAGGTGCTGGAGGCTCCATTATTCTCTATGTGGAGTGCGGCTCTGCGGGTGGAGGTAGGTGCTGGAGGCTCCATTATTCTCTATGTGGAGTGCGGCTCTGCGGGTGGAGGTAGGTGCTGGAGGCTCCATTATTCTCTATGTGGAGTGTGGCTCTGCGGGTGGAGGTCGGTGCTGGAGGCTCCATTATTCTCTATGTGGAGTGTGGCTCTGCGGGTGGAGGTAAGTGGACAAGGTTGGAATCAGCACCTGGTCATGTGCTGGGGCCCTGAGCAGGCAGGTGGGGGTCCACTCTCTGTTATAGAGTCTTGCATGCTATGGGGGCCCGGTGCCTGTGCCCTCAAGTTGCTGCCCCCTCCGCTTGCTCAGGGCCCCGACACTTTCGATACTTTCCTCTCCTCGCTCCACCACTGTGGCGTCTTCGCTGTCCTTTGACTGTCATGTTCAGGTTAGAGGGCGCAATGATGTCATGTCTGTGCACCCTCTGCCTGAACAGTCACAGTACAGAGAGCCTGAAGATGCCAACGTGGAGGAGTCCGAGCAGAGCAGCGGCCAGTGAGGAAAGGGGAGGATTTCATTTTTTTTTTTCCTTTTTCAAGCATCATATGGGGCGTCTTATATACTGGAGCATCATATGGGGCCCCTTATATACTGGAGCATCATATGGGGCCCCTTATATACTGGAGCATTATATGCGGCCCCTTATATACTGGAGCATTATATGGGTTCCCTTATATACTGGAGCATCATATGAGGCTCATTATTTATGGAGTAATATATGGGGTTCATTATTCTGTATGGAGCATTATATGGGGCTCATTATTCTGTATGGAGCAATATATGGGAACGATTATTCTGTATAGAGGACTATGTGATGTCCATAATGCTGTATGGAGGACTATACTGTCTGGTTTCTGAGCTATTGATATCACTCATGTAATGTAAGAAGTAAATTAAATCTTTGGCATCTATAATATAATGCTAGGAGCGTTCCTCTGTCCGAAGCCTTTATAGACTGCGCAGTCTGGCTCCAGACAGAGTGAGTCATCCAGCGGTGAGTACTCTGTATGGCACCGGAGATAGCAGTATGTGTACTGGATGCATACGGCGATCTCCGGCGCCATACTCACATACTCTCTTAGACCTGTGACGGGGACAAGGGGGCATCCTCTACTTCTGGAGGAAAGAAGGTTTAGCCATAATCACAGATGCAGATTCTTTACTGTAAGAGCAGTGAGACTATGGAACTCTCTGCCGTCTAATGTTGTAATGAGTGATTCCTTACTAAAATTTAAGAAGGGACTGGATGCCTTTCTTGAAAAGTATAATATTACAGGCTATATTCACTAGTTTCCTAGATACAGCGTTGATCCAGGGAGCTAGTCTGATTGCCGTATGTGGAGTCGGGAAGGAATTTTTTTCCCCAATGTGAAGCTTACTGTTTGCCACTTGGGTTTTTTTTTTTGCCTTCCTCTGGATCAACATGTTAGGGCAGGTTAGGATAGGATATGGGTTGAACTAGATGGACTTAAAGTCTTCCTTCAACCTTAATAACTATGTTACTATGTTACCTGACCGGGAGGAGCGTTGCTGCGGCGCTTCTCTTTTCCCGGGGCAGGAGACCAGGAGTACATGTCGGAATCGCGCATGCACAATAGAGCTATCCGGCGCCATTTTGCTGAAGACACATTCAGGCTGTGTTTCCATGATCAGGAAACACAGCGCTTTGGACCGAGCGGAAATTCCGCTCCGCCCAAAGCCCCGCCCCCTTCTGAACGCGCGCTCATTCCGGAGGTGTTCATGACACCTCCGGAACACATCCGGAATGATCGCAGGGCTGCATAGCCCTGTGTTATTTCCCTTGCGGCGATGCAGCGTTGCCGCAAGGGACTAGGACATGCTGCGGTCTGAAAAGACGCGCCGCATGTCCGGAAACGCAGGTCTTCCGCCTGCTTGTTTTGCAGCATAGTGGAGACGGGATTTCTTGAAATCCCCTCCACTATGCTGTAACATCTGGACGCTGCGTGTTTGACGCTGCGCCAACGCACAGCGTCAAACACGCAGCAATTCCGGACTGTTTCCTTAGTGGAAACATACCCTTACAGTGTGTCTTCACCAACATGGCGCCGGACTGCGCGGTATGGGCATGCGCATACTCCGGCGCCGCTCTCCACCCCCGGCGTCCAGCAGAACGGAACAGCGCTGGAGCACAGGGAAGAAAGGTGAGTATAAATTTTTTTTTTTTGGAGGGGATATGTGTGCAGTTTAAGGCTGTGGTTCCACGGTCCGGAACCACAGCGCTTTGGACGGAGCGGAAATTCCGCACCGCCCAAAGCCCCGCCCCCTTTTGTACGCGCGCTCTTTCCGGATGTGTTCCGGACACCTCCGGAACACATCCGGAAAGAACGCAGGGCTGCATAGCCTGTGTTATTTCCGTTGCGGCGACGCAGCGTCGCCGCAACGGACTAGGACATGCTGCGGTCTGAAAATACGCGCCGCATGTCCGGAAACGCAGGTCTTCCGCCTGCGTGTTTTGCAGCATAGTGGAGACGGGATTTCTTGAAATCCCTCCACTATGCTGTAACATCTGGACGCTGCGTGTTTGACGCTGCGCCAACACACAGCGTCAAACATGCAGCAATTCCGGAGTGTTTCCTGATAGTGGAAACATACCCCCATAGCGGTGAGTGGACCATGCATATCAGGATTGGGGGTGAGGGGGTCATACACATCAGGATTGGAGGGTGAGGGGACCATGCACATCAGGATTGGGGGTTGAGAGGACCATGCACATCAGGATTGGGGGGTGAGAGGACCATGCTCATCAGGGTTGGGGGGTGAAGGGACCATGCACATCAGGATTGGGGGTGAGAGGACCATGCACATCAGGATTGGTAGGTGAGGGGACCATGAACATCAGGATTGGGGGTGAGAGGACCATGCACATCAGGATTGGGAGGTGAGGGGACCATGAACATCAGGATTGGGGGGTGAGAGGACCATGCACATCAGGATTGGGGGGTGAGAGGACCATGCACATCAGGGTTGGGGGGTGAGAGGACCATGCACATCAGGGTTGGGAGGTGAGGGGACCATGCACATCAGGATTGGGGGTGAAGGGACCATGCACATTAGGATTGGGGGGTGATAGGACCATGCACATCAGGATTGGGAGGTATGGGGACCATGCACATCAGAGTTGGGGGGTGAGGGGACCATGCACATCAGGATTGGGGGTGAGGGGACCATGCACATCAGGATTGGGGGGTGAGCGGACCATGCACATCAGGATAGGGGGGTGAGGGGACCATGCACATCAGGATTGGGGGGTGAGGGGACCATGCACATCAGGATTGGGGGGTGAGGGGGCCATGCACATCAGGATTGGGGGGTGAAGGAACCATGCACATCAGGATAGGGGGGTGAGGGGACCATGCACATCAGGATCGGGGGGTGAAGGAACCATGCACATCAGGATAGGGGGGTGAGGGGACCATGCACATCAGGATTGCGGGGTGAGAGGACCATTCATACCAGGATTGGTGAGTGAGGGGACCGTGCATACCGGGATTGGGGGGTGAGGGGACCATGCATACCAGGATTGGGGGGTGAGGGAACCATGAATACCAGGATATGGATGAGCAGGTACTATGCATACCAGGATAGGGATGAGGGGGTACCATGCATACCAGGATTGGGGGATGAGGGGTCCATGCATACAAGGATGAGGAATGGGGTGCCATGCATACCAGATTTGGGTGGGGTGGGAGTGAGGGGACCATATATACCAGGATAGGGATGAGGGGTGCCATGCATACCAGGATTGGAGGGGTGCAACACATATCAGCATGAGAGACCATATACCTATAAAAATGCTTGCCAGGGGACCATGCACATCAGGATTGGGGGTAAGGGGACCATGCATACCATGATTGGGGGGTGAGGGAACCATGAATACCAGGATATGGATGAGCAGGTACCATTCATACCAGGATAGGGATGAGGAGTGCCATGCATACCAGGATAGGAGGGGGGCAGCACATACCAGAATGGGACACCATATACCTATAAAATGCTTGCCACACGTGCATAGAACGGGTTAATAGCTAGTTGTACTATATCTGTAGGTGCTTCTCACAAAATTAGAATATCATCAAAAAGTTAATTTATTTCAGTTTTTCAATACAAAAAGTGAATCTCATATACAGTCATGGCCAAAAGTTTTGAGAATGACACAAATATTATATTTTCACATGATCTGCTGCCCTCTGGTTTTTATGTGTGTTTGACAGATGTTTTTATCACAGACAGAAATATAATAATTGCAAACATATGAGTAACAAAAGCTTATATTGACAGTTAGAATGAGTTAATGCAGCAAGTCAATATTTGCAGTGTTGACCCTTCTTCTTCAGGACCTCTGCAATTCTCCCTGGCATGCTCTCAATCAACTTCTGGACCAAATCCTGACTGATAGCAGTCCATTCTTGCACAATCAATGCTTTCATTTTGTCAGAATTTTTAGGTTTTTGTTTGTCCACCCGTCTCTTGATGATTGACCACAAGTTCTCAATGGGATTAAGATCTGGGGAGTTTCCAGGCCATGGACCCAAAATCTCTATGTTTTGTTCCCTGAGCCATTTAGTTATCACCTTTGCTTTATGGCAAGGTGCTCCATCATGCTGGAAAAGGCATTGTTGATCGCCAAACTGCTCTTGGAGGGTTGGGAGAAGTTGCTCTTGGAGGACATTCTGGTACCATTCTTTATTCATGGCTGTGTTTTTAGGCAAGACTGTGAGAGAGCCAATTCCCTTGGCTGAGAAGCAACCCCACACATGAATGGTTTCAGGATGCTTAACAGTTGGCATGAGACAAGACTGGTGGTAGTGCTCACCTTGTCTTCTCCGAATGAGGCGTTTTCCTGATGTCCCAAACAATCGAAAAGGGGATTCATCAGAGAAAATAACTTTACCCCAGTCCTCAGCAGTCCACTGCCTGTACCTTTTGCAGAATATCAGTCTGTCCATGATGTTTTTTCTGGAGAGAAGTGGCTTCTTTTCTGCCCTCCTTGAGACCAGGCCTTGCTCCAAGAGTCTCCGCCTCACAGTGCGTGCAGATGCACTCACACCTGCCTGCTGCCATTCCTGAGCAAGCTCTGCACTGCTGGTAGCCCGATCCCGCAGCTGAAACACTTTTAAGAGACGGTCCTGGCGCTTGCTGGTCTTTCTTTGGCGCCCTGGAGCCTTTTTGGCAACAATGGAACCTCTCTCCTTGAAGTTCTTGATGATGCGATAGATTGTTGACCGAGGTGCAATCTTTCTAGCTGTGATACTCTTCCCTGTTAGGCCATTTTTGTGCAATGCAATGATGACTGCACGTGTTTCTTTAGAGATAACCATGGTTAACAGAAGAGAAACAATGATGCCAAGCACCAGCCTCCTTTTAAAGTGTCCAGTGGTGTCATTCTTACTTAATCATGACAGATTGATCTCCAGCCATGTCCTCATCAGCACCCACACCTGTGTTAATAAAGCAATCACTGAAAAGAGGTTAGCTGGTCCTTTTAAGGCAGGGCTGCAATGATGTTAAAATGTGTTTTGGGGGATAAAGTTCATTGTCTAGCCAAATATTGACTTTGCAAGTAATTGCTGTTAAGCTGATCACTCTTTATAACATTCTGGAGTATATGCAAATTGCCATTAGAAAAAGTGACGCAGTAGACTTTGTAAAAATTAATATTTGTGTCATTCTCAAAACTTTTGGCCATGACTGTATTATATAGAGTTATTACACACAGAGTGATCCATTCAAGTGTTTATTTCTGTTAATGTTGATGATTATGGCTTACAGCCAATGAAAACCCAAAAGTCATTATGTCAGTAAATAAGCATACTTTATAATACCAGCTTGAAAAAATTATTTTAAAATCCAAAAAGTTGGACTACTGAAATATATATTCAGTAAATGCTCTCAATACTTGGTCGGGGCTCCTTCTGCATCAATTACTGCATTAGTGCGGCGTGCCATGCAGGCGATCAGCCTGTGGCACTGCTGAGGGGTTATGGAAGGCCAGGTTGCTTTGATAGCAGCCTTCAGCTCAGCTGCATTCTTGGGTTTGGTGTTTCTAATCTATTTTACAATGCTCCATAGATTCTCTATGGGGTTAAGGTCAGGCGAGTTTGCAGGCCAATCAAGCACAGTGATACTGTTGTTTGTAAACCAGGTATTGGTACTTTTGGCAGTGTGTACAGGTGCCAAGTCCTGCTGGAGAATGAAATTTCCATCTCCGAAAACCTTGTCGGCAGAGGGAAGCATCAAGTGCTCTAAAATTTCCTGGTAGACGGCTGCACTGACTTGGTCTTGATAAAACACAGTGGATCTACACCAGCAGGTGACATGGCTCCCCAAACCATCACTGATTGTGGAAACTTCACACTAGACCTCAAGCAGCTTGGATTGTGGTCTCTCCACTCTTCCTCCAGATTCTGGGACCTTGATTCCCAAATAAAATGCTAAATTTACTTTCATCTGAAAGCAACACCTTGAATCACTGAGCAACAGTCCAGTTCTTTTTCTCCTTGGCCCAGGTAAGACGCTTCTGGCGCTGTCTATTGGTCATGAGTGGCTTGACACAAGGAATGCGACACTTGTTGCCCACGTCCTGAACACGTCTGTGTGTGGTGGCTCTTGACGCAATGACTCCAGCAGCAGTCCACTCCTTGTGTATCTCCCACAAATTTTTGAATGGCCTTTTCTTAACAATCCTTTCAGAGCTGCGGTTATCCCAGTTGTTTCTGCTCCTTTTTCTACCACACTTTTTCCTTCCACTCAACTTCCCATTAATATGCTTGGCAACGGCTCTCTGAACAGCCAGCTTCTTTAGCAATGACCTTTTGTGGCTTACCCTCCTCGTGGAGTGTGTCAGTGACTGCCTTCTGGACATCTGTCAAGTCAGCAGTCTTCCCCATGATTGTGGAGCCTACTAAAACAGACTAAAGCCGGTTTCACACGTCCTGATATTTCCGGTACCAGAAAAATCGGTACCGGAGATATCAGTGTCCGTGTGTGTACTATGTGCGGCACACGTGTGGCAACCGGGTGCCGCATCAGTACCACACGGACACATGGACGGCCGCTGGGGAAGTAGCGCTACAGTAAGCGCTGTCCCCCTGCAGCTGGTGCTGAAGCCGGGAGTCATCATTCTCCCTGCTTTGTATTAATACACCGCTCTTCGTTCTCCTCTGCTCGCAGGGGGAATTACAGCCGGCTTCAGCACCAGCTGCAGGGGGACAGCGGCTTACAGTAGCCGCTACTTCCCCAGCGGCAGTCCGTTCACATGGAGGACTGTGTGAACAGTTCTCCGTGTGCGGGACGTTTTCCGGTCCGTGTGTCCGTGAGAAAACGGACATGACTGTGTTTGGCACACTGACACACGGTCCATGTGAAAAGATACACATGTGCATAGACACATAGATTATAGTGTGTCTACGTGTGTACGTGTCTCCGGTACATATAGAAACTGTCAAATACGTACCGGAAACACGGACGTGTGAAACCGGCCTCGGACCTTTTTAAACGCTTAGGAAGCCTTTGCAGATATTTTTTGTTAATTATTCTAATTTACTGAGATAATGACTTTTGGGTTTTCATTAGCTGTAAGCCATAATCATCAACATTAACAGAAATAAACACTTGAAATAGATCACTCTGTAATGACTCTATATAATGAGTTTCACTTTTTGTATTTAAGAAATGAACTAAATTAACTTTTTGATGATATTCTAATTTAGTGAGAAGCACTTGTGTGTGCAAAACCTCCTATTAGCTGGGGTCGATGTGCCTAAAAGACAATTAAATATAGGGGAGTTATGACAACAGCAGTCAAACCCAACCAAATGTGGGCAAAATGCTGATCAGTAAGGTTCCCAAACTTTCCTTTCCAGTTTTCACAATGTCTCATATAGACTGTAAAACGGATTATTATTAAGGAAGACCATGGGAAAAACATTTTTTATAATAATAAAAAAATTCTAAATTTTTTGTGTATATAGACATTTTCTTTTGTTTTTCACATTTTTATGCAGCAAGAAAGGTTATGAGTCAATTTTAATTGAATATTCACTGTTGCAAGTGATCTAAGAAAAATATTTTAAAAAATTTATAAAAATCATAAGTTACATTATCAAAAAAGAAATCTAAAATACACAATAGGTAAAAAAAAAATAATGGTCATAAAAGAAAGGAGGACAAGACATAATTTCTAAATTGCCAAGTTAATCTTAAATACCACATCCAGCTCATTGGGGCGCAGAGTATTTAACCTATGGATCCACTGTACTTCTTTAGTTTTAAGCAATTTTATTCTGTTGCCTCCTCTCCTCGGGGGCGACACACGATCAATAATTCGATACTTGAAATTCTTTTCACTGTGGCCACAATCTGAGCTGTTTTGGGACTGGCAGATCAAGTTTTTGTCTTCCTAATGGTGTATCTATGATGGATTAATCTAGTTTTTAAATCCCATGTAGTCTCCCCCATATACCACAGGTTACATGGACATTGCAATCAATAAATTGCTTATTTAGAATCGCATGTTGGTGATTAATAAAGAAAAAATTGTTCGGAATAGGATGTGAGAATTGATTTTCCTTAACGACCGCAGACACGCCTTTTAATGGCGGGTGTTAAGGGTACTTATTCCTCAGCACCACTTTTTAATCACGCTGAGAAATAAAGGTATACCCCCCAGCGTCGTAAAATCTCCAGGGTCTCAGATATCGGGGGTAACCGAGACCCCGGAGAACATGATTTAGGTCGTTTTTTTTTTTTTTTTTTTTTTTTTTTACTGTCCCCAGTGTTGTGATCGCCGTTATTTACTGAATAACAGTGACCTCAAAAAAAAGGTCTGATTTCCCATTTAGTTCTCTCACCTCTGATATGATCTAGCACATCAGAAGAGAGAGAAATGGGGTCTCCCGAGGCACCCTGGTACCTCCAGTGTCCCCCGGTACCCTCCGGCTCTGTACACCGGCATCTCCTGGGAAGAAAATGGTGGCTGCATGCGCAGTGCGCCTGTCGAGGTCAGTCGACCGGCCCCCGGCATCAATAGGATATTTCCCCCCCTTTATCTCCCCCTTAGGTAAAAATAATAAACTTAAAAAAATGTATTTCCATTTTTTCATTAGGGCTGGGGCCAGGGTTGGGGTTAGGTTTAGGGTTGGGGTTGGAGTTGGCGTTGGCCTGGGTTGGGGGTTAGTGTTGTGTTGGGGTTAGGGTTGTGATTAGGGTCAGGGGTAGGGCTGTATTAGGGTTGGCGTTAGAATTGGGTTGTTTCCACTGTTTAGGTCAGGGTTCCCCAACTCCAGTCCTCAAGGCCCACAAACAGGTCATGTTTTCAGGATTTCCTTAGTAGTGCCCAGGTGATAATTGCATCTCCTGTGCAATACAAAGGAAATCCTGAAAACATGACCTGTTGGTGGGCCTTGAGGACTGGAGTTGGGGAACCCTGGTTTAGGTACATCGGGGTCTCCACATGTGACATGGCGCCCCCCATAGATTCCAGCCAATTCTGGGTTCATGAAGTCAAAATATGCTCCCTCTCTTCTGAGCCCTGCCATTCGACCAAACAGTAGCTTTCCCCCATATACGGGGTATCGGTGTACTCCGGAGAAATTGCACAACAAATTTTGTGGTCCATTTTCTCTTGTTACCCTTGTGAAAATAAAGTTTGGGTTTAAAATAAATTTTTGGTGAAAAAGTAAAATGTTCATTTTTTCCTTCCACATTGCTTCATGTTTCCTTCAATGGCAACCAGTCGTCCTGTCCCTGCAGCTGAAAAACACCCCCATAGCATGATGCTGCCACCATGTTTCACTGTTGGGATTGTATTGGGCAGGTGATGAGTAGTGCCTGGTTTTCTCCACTCATACTGCTTAGAATTATCACCAAAAAAGTCTATCTTCGTCTCATCAGACCAGAGAATCTTATTTCTCATAGTCTGGGAGTCCTTCATGTTTTTTAGTAATTTCTATGCGACTTTCATATGTCTTGCACTGAGGAGAGGCTTCTGTCGGACCACTCTGCCATAAAGGCCTGACTGGTGGAGGGCTGCAGTGATAGTTGACTTTGTGGAACTTTCTCCCATCTCCCTACTGCATCTGTGGAGCTCAGCCACAGTGATCTTGGGGTTCTTCTTTACCTCTCTCACCAAAGGCTCTTGTAATGTGTATAGTACAGTTCATATAGCGTCTTGTGCTTGGGTGCGATGAAAATACATGAGACACAGGTTTGATATAGAAAGTCTTGTATTACTTCATACAAGTTGGCAAAAATAGTCACACAGTTTGCAGACACAGAAGCAGGAGACACAGCAGGCCAGAGTAATCTAAGCTCAGCAATCACTCTCCACAACAGGTTCAGGATCTTCTTCTCTGTTACCGTAAGTCCATGCAAACGTGGGTCTTTCAAAGAGCAGGGTTCAGAGTCCACAAGTGCTTCAGAGTTCCTCAGTAGGAATAGCTGGAGTACAAGGTCCAAGGCTTCAGGAGTCAGGTCACAGGTTCACTGCAGGCTAGATTCTGAAGCACTGATTGCTCAGCTGTGGCTGCTTAAGAAGCAAAGGAGAGAATCAGGGCAGGAACATGCAAGCTGGAAACTCCATATTGACTGAGGGCAAGATAGCTGCAGCAAGACAGAAAGTAAAATGGCTGACGAACAAACTGAGTTTCAGGAATATATACATAGAACCTTACATTACTCCCCCCTTAAGGACAACCTCCGGATGACCTCAGACCAGGCTTGTGTGGGTACCTCTGATGAAACTGACGGAGCAAGCGAGGAGCATTAACGTTATTGACTGGTTCCCATGAGTTGTCCTCCACTGGGTAGCCCTGCCATTTAATCAGATATTGTAACTGATTTCTATACAACCTGGAATCTAAAATCCTTTCCACCACAAATTCTTCCTGACCATCGACTAGCACTGGGTCAGGGCAAGGAGAAGAACGTCCAGGAAACGTATTGGGTGTCGCAGCCTTTAGTAGGGATACATGAAAGACAGGGTGGATTCTCATAGTTCTGGGCAGTTGAAGACGACAAGCAACGGCACTTATAATTTTACTGATTTTATAGGGTCCAATGTACTTATGTCCCAACTTAGACGATGGAATCCTTAACTTAAGATTTCTGGTTGACAGCCAGACCAAGTCTCCTACCTTGAAAGCTGGTGCAGGTTTACGAAATTTATCTGCTGCTTTCTTGTACCTTTCCTGAGCCGATTCCAGATTCTCCTTTAGAAGATCCATATTCTTCTGTAAAGACGTGATTCTTTCGGCCACTGCTGGTAAAGGCGTTTCTATGGGAAACCGTGGTAGAATGTTAGGATGATAACCTAGATTAGAGTAAAAAGGAGACTTCTTAGTGGAGGCACTCTGAGAGTTGTTATAAGAGAATTCAGCTAATGGAAGTAGATCCACCCAATCATCCTGTAGATGGCAGATAAAGCAGCGGAGATACTGCTCCAGGGTTTGATTGGTTCGTTCGGTCTGTCCATTAGTCTGGGGATGAAAAGCAGAAGAAAGGTTTACTTTAATGTCCAATGCTGCACAGAAATTTTGCCAAAACCTAGAAGTGAATTGCACCCCTCGATCCGAAATAACCTCATCCGGTACTCCATGTAAGCGAAACACATCTTTAATCATCAAATCTGATGTCTGTTTTGCAGTGGGTAAGCCGACACAAGGGATAAAATGAGCTGCCTTTGTTAGACGGTCAACCACCACTAGAATGGTGTTCTTCCCTTGAGAGGTTGGTAACTCCACAATGAAGTCCATAGAAATGGATCCCCACGGGCGGGACGGGGTGGAAGAGGCTGTAACAGACCAGTTGGTGAGGAGCGAGGTGTTTTGCATCTTGCACAGACTTCACATGAAGTGACATAGTTTAAAACATCCTTCCTGCAAGTGGGCCACCAAAAGAAACGAGAAAGAAATTCCTGTGTCTTTAGAATTCCTCTATGCCCAGCTATCTTGGAGTCGTGAATGAGTTGCAATACTCTCAATCTGACTGTTTCAGGAATATACAGGCGTTGTCCCTGAATCCACACACCATTCTTAAAGACAAGACTTACGTCCCTTGGGGGTTGTGCCAAAAAGGAATCCGCATGGTATGCTTCCTTGATGTCCTTAAGTAGGTCTTGATTATGAATCACTCCTAGGAATCTAGAGTCAGGAAGAATAGTCTTAGGAGGAGTAATTGGACGTGTCTCTGCTGAGTAAATCCTAGAGAGTGCATCAGCCTTTCCATTGCGCGATCCTGGTCTATAAGAAATGATAAAATTAAATTGGTTTAAGAAAAGATTCCAGCGAGCCTGGCGAGGAGTCAGGCACTTAGCCGACCTGATAAATTCAAGGTTACGATGGTCTGTCAGGACGACTATTTGCTGTGCAGCTCCCTGAAGAAGGTGTCTCCATTCTTTGAAGGCGGCAATAATGGCCAACAACTCTCTATTGCCCACATCGTAGTTCCTCTCAGCCGAAGACAACTGCTGGGAAAAGAAGGCACAGGGATGCAAGACATTCTTCTCACCTGTTCTCTGAGAGAGTATAGCTCCAACGGCACAGTCTGAAGCATCCACCTCTATTATGAAGGCAAGCTCGGGGTTGGGATGTACTAGGATAGGTGCAGTGGTAAATTTATCTTTTAGACGGGAAAATGCTTCCTGGGCTTGGGGAGTCCGGGAGAACCTAGACTCTTTCCGGGTAAGTTGGGTGATAGGTGACACTACCTCAGAGAAATTTCTAATGAAACGTCTATAGAAGTTGGCAAACCCGATGAAGCGCTGTACCTCCTTCACATTTCTAGGACTTGGCCAATCCTTGATGGCTTGGGTTTTGCTTCCATCCATACTAATTCCTTGTGTAGACAGTACATACCCCAGAAATTGAATTTCGGTCCTATGGAATTCACACTTTTCAAGTTTGATGTAAAGATGATTTTGTCTTAGATGTTCCAAGACCATTCTCACATGTCCATGATGTTCCTCTGTGGAGTTAGAAAAAATTAGAATATCATCCAAATAAATCACCACGAATGTATCTAGGAGATCCCTGAAGATGTCATTCACCAAGTGTTGGAAAGTGGCTGGGGCGGTACTCAGACCAAAAGGCATAACTAGATATTCAAAGTGTCCATAGCGTGACCTGAATGCAGTCTTCCATTCATCCCCAGGTCTAATACGGACTAAGTTATAGGCCCCACGCAGATCTAGTTTAGAGAAAATTTTGGCATGTCGCACTCTCTCCAATAACTCAGGGATTAAAGGCAATGGATAACGGTTTCTAATAGTAACCTTATTGAGTTCCCTATAGTCTACGCAGGGTCTCAGAGATCCATCTTTCTTCTTTACAAAGAAGATGGGTGCACCTGCAGGAGATGAAGAGGGGCGTATGAAGCCCTTGGCTAGATTTTCATCTATGTAATCCTTTAAAGCCTTTAGCTCGGGCCCCGCCAGGGGGTAGATCTTACCAAAAGGTATCTCTGCTCCAGGCAATAATTCAATTGGACAATCATATGGACGGTGAGGAGGAAGCTGGTCAGCGTTCTTCTTGTCACATAAATCCACATAGTCCTGGTATACAGCTGGTAGTTCAGGGACTGACATGGTTCCTTTAGGAACAGAGCAAGCTGAAACTTTTGGACTCATCTGTTTCTCTGGAAAGTGTAATTCCTTGGTCTCCCAGTTAATGGTAGGATTCTGAGCCTGCAGCCATGGTAGCCCTAGAATAATGGGAAAGTGGGGAGAAGAGATAAGCATAAAGGACAGTTTCTCTTGATGATCTTTACCCATAAGAACCTTCAAAGGCTCTGTTTCCTGATCCACTGGTCCAGAGGTCAGCAGGGAGCCATCCACAGTTTCCATCTGTACTGGAGTAGCCTTCTTCACTGAACGTATCCCCTGTTTCAAAGCAAAGGAGACATCCATAAAATTTCCACTTGCCCCTGAGTCGATCATAGCAGAGCTAGACAACCAAGCTGAGTCAACCCAGAGTTTGATGGAAAGAAAGCAATGAAAATTGTTTTTCTTACAACTCAGCTGGGACACCGCTGAGGAAACTTGAAAAATGGCAGCGTTTACACAGTCAACGTCCTCAGAGGTAACGGAGTTTAAGTCCGAGAAATCAAGATCTGTTGCTGCAGATCTCTCTGGAGCTTGAGGCTCGGACCTGACAGATCCCCTCTCGCAACACTCACAGTGAATGAGTGCTGCAGTAGTCTTACGAGAACGGCTGGGGCAGTCTATAATGAAGTGCCCTGACTTACCACAATAGAAACATAGATTCTCCTTAAAACGATGTTCCTTGCGTGCATCACTAACCCGTCGTTGTAAAGAGTCTACCTGCATGGGTTCAGGTTCAGGTTCCCGTGTAATCCTACTCAAAGGTTCCCTAGCTGGAGAGGAAGGTAGGAAAAGGTTAGTGCGATTGCTTTCGAACCATCTCTCTTGCCTGCGTTCAGTCAGACGAGTATCAATACGGATGCAGTAGTTAATAAAGTCACCTAACGCAGTGGGAGGGTCGGCACGAGCAAGTTCATCCTTAATCAGTGGCGATAACCCCTTTCGAAAAATAGATTTTTTGGCGGAACTGTCCCAGGTGGTATCAAGGGCCCATCTCCTGAAATCCAAAGCATATTCAGATACCGAGTGCTTACCTTGGCGCAAAGCTAACATGGCTGCTTCAGCTGTTGCACCTCGATTGGGGTCATCAAACACCTGCCCCATGGCTGAAATAAAAGCATCAAGGTGATTCAAACAATCATCCTCAGTCTCAATCAGAGGGTTTGCCCACATCAAAGCCTTGTTGGTAAGCAACATAATTATAGTAAGCACCTTAGATCGTTCAGTGGGAAATTGTGAAGCATGTGCAGAAAAAAAAAAGATTGCATTGATTAATAAATCCCCTGAATTTCTCCCGTTCACCGCCAAAACGAAAAGGGGCAACTTGGGAATCCCAGAACTCGGGCTAACGCAGGAGCCTGGACTCACCCCTCTAGAACCTCAATCCTGGCTCGCAAATCCTGGGCAGTCTGTCCAAACACTTGCATATTGTGATTATTGAGGTCCTGTAGGTTTGTAAAACGGGTCTTTATATTCTGCAAATCTGCAAGGATATTATCAGTCACTCCGCAAAGTTCTTTTATGCGGGCCTCCATTTTCCAGATCTTTTAAGACAGGAGTACTGGAAGGAGAGGAGAAGAAAAAAAAAAAAAAAACAATAGTGTTTACCTGTGGTAACACTGCAGAGAGAAAAAAAAATTAAGGGAACTGCTCACCTGGAATGGTTGTGAGAAGTCACAACCACTATCATCACAGAAAGTTCAACCGGACATCTGATATCCACAGTTACAGCAGACAAAAAAAAAAGAGAAAAGAAAAAAAAAAACAATAGTGTTTACCTGTGGTAACACTGCAGAAAAAAAAACTTAAGGGAATTGCTCACCTGGAATGGTTGTGAGAAGTCACAACCACTGTCATCACAGAAAGTACAACCGGACATCCGATATCCACAGTTACAGCAGTCACAGCCTTTCCAGACCCAGCAGACACTAACGTTTGGCTTCAGAATCTTGTAATGTGTATAGTACAGTTCATATAGCGTCTTGTGCTTGGGTGCGATGAAAATACATGAGACACAGGTTTGATATAGAAAGTCTTGTATTACTTCATACAAGTTGGCAAAAATAGTCACACAGTTTGCAGACACAGAAGCAGGAGACACAGCAGGCCAGAGTAATCTAAGCTCAGCAATCACTCTCCACAACAGGTTCAGGATCTTCTTCTCTGTTACCGTAAGTCCATGCAAACGTGGGTCTTTCAAAGAGCAGGGTTCAGAGTCCACAAGTGCTTCAGAGTTCCTCAGTAGGAATAGCTGGAGTACAAGGTCCAAGGCTTCAGGAGTCAGGTCACAGGTTCACTGCAGGCTAGATTCTGAAGCACTGATTGCTCAGCTGTGGCTGCTTAAGAAGCAAAAGGAGAGAATCAGGGCGGGAACATGCAAGCTGGAAACTCCATATTGACTGAGGGCAAGATAGCTGCAGCAAGACAGAAAGTAAAATGGCTGACGAACAAACTGAGTTTCAGGAACATGTATACAGAACCTTACAGCTTTTCTCTCAATTGCTCAGTTTGGCTGGACGGCCAGGTCTTGGAAGACTTCTGGTGGTCCCAAACTTCTTCAAGGATTATTGAGGCCACTGTGCTCTTAGTAACCTTGAGTACTGCAGAAATTCTTTAGTAACCTTGGCCTGATCCTTTGACCTCATGATTCTCATTTCGTCTGATGTGCACTGTGAACTGTGAGGTCTTGTATAGACAGGTGTTTGCCTTTACAAATCAAGTCCTATCCGTTTAATTAAACACAGTTCCACTCCAATGAAGGAGTAGAACCATCTCTAGGAGGAACACAAGGAAATGGAAAGCATGTGACTTAAATATGAGTGTCTAAGCAAAGGGTCTGGATACTTATAACCATGTGATATTTAGTTTTTTTCTTTTTTAATAAATTTGCAAAAATTTCTACATTTCTGTTTTTTTCCATCAAAGTGGTGTGCAGAGTGTACATTAACCCCTTCATGACCCAGCCTTTTTTGACCTTAAAGACCTGGCCATTTTTTGCACTTCTGACCAGTGTCCCTTTATGAGGTAATAACTCAGGAACGCTTCAGCGGATTCTAGCGATTCTGAGACTGTTTTTTCGTGACATATTTGGCTTCATGTTAGTGGTAAATTTAGGTCGATAATTTTTGTATTTATTTGTGAAAAAAATGTAAATTTGGCGAAAATTTTGAATATTTCGCAATTTTCAAATTTTTAATTTTTATTCTGTTAAACCAGAGAGTTATGTGACACAAAATGGTTACTAAATAACATTTTTTACATCAGCACAATTTTGGAAACAAAAGTTATAAGGGTTAAAAGTTGACCAGCGATTTCTCATTTTGCAACAAAATTTACAAAACCATTTTTTTTAGGAACCACCTAACATTTGAAGTCACTTTGAGGGTTCTATGTGGCAGAAAATACCCAAAAGTGACACCATTCTAAAACCTGCACCCCTCAAGCTACTAAAAACTACATTCAAGAAGATTATTAACCCTTCAGGTGCTTCACAGGAACTAAAGCAACGTGGAAGGAAAAAATGGACATTTTAATTTTTCCAACAAAAATTTTCTCTTAGCATCAATTTTTTTCATTTCTACATGGGCAACAGGATAAAATGGATCCTAAAATTTGTTGGGCAATTTCTCCTGAGTACACCGATACCTCATATGTGGCCATAAACCACTGTTTGGGCGCACGGCAGGGCTCAGAAGGGAAGGAGCGCCATTTGACTTTTTGAATGGAAAATTAGCTCCAATCGTTAGCGGACATCATGATGCATTTGGAGAGCCCCTGTGTGCCTAAACAGTGAAAAAACCCCACAAGTGACACCATTTTGGAGACTAGACCCCTTAAGGAACTTATCTAGATGTGTTGTGAGCACTCTGAACCCCCAAGTGCTTCACAGAAGTTTATAACGCAGAGCAGTGAAAATAAAAAAATCATTTTTTTCCTCAAATGATTTTTTAGCACGCTATTTTTTATTTTCACAAGTGTAGCAGGAGAAATTGGACCACAAAAGTTGTTGTGCAATTTGTCCAGAGTACAACGATACCCAATATGAGAGGGGGAACCACTGTTTTGGCACATGGGAGAGCTCAGAATGGAAGGAGCGCCATTTTGGAATGCAGACTTGATGGAATGTTCTACGGGCGTCATGTTGCTTTTGCAGAGCCCCTGATGTGCCTAAACAGTAGAAATCCCCCACAAGTGACCCCATTTTGGAAACTAGACCCCCCAAGGAGCTTATCTAGATGTGTATTGAGCACTTTGAACCCCCAAGTGCTTCACAGAATTTTACGCTGGTACCCCATATGTGGGGGGAACCACTGTTTGGGCGCACGGCAGGGCTCATAAGGGAAGGAGTGCCATTTGACTTTTGAATGGAAAATTGGCTCCAATCGTTAGCGGACACCATGGCGTGTTTGGAGAGCCCCTGTGTGCCTAATCTTTGGAGCTCCCCCACAAATGACCCCATTTTGGTAACTAGACCCCCGAAGGAATTTATCTAGATGCATAGTGAGCACTGTGAACCCCCAAGGGCTTCACAGAAGTTTATAACGCCTGGGCATGAAAATAAAAAAATCATATTTTTTCCACAAACATGATCTTTTGTCCCCAATTTTTTATTTTCCCAAGGGTAACAGGAGAAATTTGACCCCAAAAGTTGTCGTCCAATTTGTCCTGAGTACGTTGATACCCCATATGTGGGAGAAAACTACTGTATGGGCACACGTCTGGGCTCAGAAGGGAAGTAGTGACGTTTTGAAATGCAGACTTGATGGAATGTTCTACGGGCGTCATGTTGCTTTTGCAGAGCCCCTGATGTGCCTAAAGTGTGGAAACCCCCCCCAAGTGACCCCCATTTTGTAAACTAGACCACCCAAGGAACTTATCTGGATGTGTAGTGAGCACTTTGAATCCCTAAGTGCTTCACAGAAGTTTATAACCCAGAGCCATGAAAATATAAAATCATTTTTTTTCCTCAAAAAATGATTTTTTAGCCCGCATTTTTTTTTATTTTCACAACGGTAACAGGAGAAATTGGATCCCAAAAGTTGTTGTCCTGTTTGTCCTGAGCACGCTGGTACCCCATATGTGGGGGGGAACCACTGTTTGGGCACACGTCTGGGCTCTGAAGGGAAGTAATGACGTTTTGAAATGCCGACTTGATGAAATGGTCTGCGGGCGTCATGTTACGTTTGCAGAGCCCATGACGTGCCGAAACTGTAGAAACCCCCCACAAGTGACCCCATTTTGGAAACTAGATCCCCCAAGGAACTCCTCTAGATGTGTGGTGAGCACTTTGAATCTCCAAGTTGTAAACAGAAGTTTATAACGCAGAGCCGTGAAAATAAAAAATCATTTTTTTCCACAAAAATAATTTTCTTGGTTTTATTTTCCCAAGGTAACAGGAGAAATTAGACCCCCAAAGTTGTGCAATTTTTCCTGAGTTCACTGATACCCCATATGTGGGGGTAAACCACTGTTAGGGCACACGTCGGGGCTCGGAATGGAGGGAGCACTGTTTGACTTTTTGAACGCAAAATTGACTGGAATAAATGGTTGCGCCATGTCGCGTTTGGAGACCCCCTGATGTGCCTAAATAGTGAAAACCCCTCAATTCTAACTCCAATTCTAACCCCAACACACCCCTAACCCCAACACACCCCTAACCACAACCCTAACCCCAACACACCCCTAACCCTAATTCCAAGCCTAACCCTAATTCCAACCCTAATTCCAACCCTAATTCCAACCCTAATTCCAACCCTAATTCTAACCCTAATTCTAACCCTAATGCCAACCCTAATGCCAACCCTAATTCTAACCCTAACGCCAACCCTAATTCTAACCCTAATTCCTAACCCTAGTCCTAATGCTAACCCTAATGGAAAAATAAAAAATATTTTCTTAATTTTATTATTTTCCCTACCTATGGGGGTGATAAAAGGGGGGGGTTGTTTACTTTTTATTTTGATCACTGTGAGGTTTATCACAGTGATCAAAATAAATGAATGGAATCTGGCGGGCGCACTGCGCATGTGCCCGCCATTTTCCAAGATGGCGGCGCCCAAGAAGTATCCCGGAGGGACTCCGGTACGGCCTCTGAGACATCGCAGGGATCGGGGGACATGGGGGTGGAGCGGAGGCAAGGAGGAGGGAAGCAGATTGTGACGGCAGTGACCGATCGCCGCTGTCAATTGGTGGCGGGGCTGATCGCCCCGTTACTCGGTGTGGTGGGGGTCGGATCTCGGTCTCCAGCCATGGCAGATGCTATTGCAGCATCAGCCATGGCTGGATTGTAATATTTCACCAAATTTCATTGGTGAAATATTACAAATCGCTCTGATTGGCTGTTTCACTTTTAACAGCCAATGAGAGCGATCGTAGCCACGTGGGGGTTAAGCCAACCCCCCTGTGGTGAAGCACAAAGAGTCTTGTGCCTGCGGGTCGGGTGACCTTTCAGTGACCCCGGTCACCCGACCCGCAGGAACAGGATTTATACCATGACACCTATGTAGGCGTCATGGATCGGGAAGGGGTTAATGAGAAAAAAATGAACTTTTTTAAATTAACCAAATGGATGCAATGAAACAAAGAGTGAAAAATGTGAAGAGGTCTGAATCCTTTTTTTACCCACTGTATCTGGTATGGGCCTGCCAAGTACAACGGCATAATGCGATCTGCAGAATTGGGAGATGTGACTCTGCCAAATATACAGTGTTATGATTTGGTAGCTGAGGAGAGCAGGCAAAAAAGGAAATACACCAGAGAGGTTGGAATCTATGGGATTGCAGTACCCTGACTAACCACCACAACTAAAGGCAGCCGTGGAGCGTACCTACGTTGGTCCTAGACGCCTCGTCACAGCCTGAGAAGCTAACTACACCTAAAGACAGAAAGAGGAAAACTATCTGCCCCGGAGCAGATCCCCAAAGAACATAGAAAGCCCCAAAACATGTAATGGCGGTTAGACAAGAGGAAAACACAGACAGAAAATAGTATGAGCAAACATTGGGGCCCAAACTTCCTAAATAGAAAAGGATAGGAAGGTCACTTACTGCAATCCCAAAAAACCCTGAAAAGTACCAACTCTACTAATTACAAAAACACCTGAGATCACACGACCTCTACCACCTAAATTAGTTCTCTGGTGTAACAAAACTAAACAGCACCACTGTTCATTTGCCTTTTCCAGTTTTTTCAAAACAGTGGCTGAACTAAACTGAGAGGAGCACAAGCCCCCGGAGGGGACCCGGCAGACCCCCACAGAAGTGCAGGACAAAATGCAAAAAGCAAGCACAAAAAACCAAAAGAAGAAAAAGACTTATCTGTTAGCAGAATATGCAGGCACGAAACAGCAAGCTACAAAGTGAACAGGAATCAAAGATGAGACCAGAACAATTGATCACCGGCAACCCTGATGGGAGGGAACCTCCCTTATATAAGACCAGTCAGTAACACCTGATCGCCAATCTTCACAATCGTCATTGGATAGTTCAGTACTGTTTGTAACCACCAGAGGGAGCTTCTGCTCAGAATTCATTTCTAGCACAGTCACAACAGTACCCCCCCTTGAAGAGGGGTCACCGAACCCTCATTTGAGCAACCAGGTCAGTCAGGATGAGCTCTGTGATACGCTTGGATGAGTCTCCTAGCATGGATGTCCGAAGGAAACACCCAAGAATTGTCCTCCTGACCATAACCTCTCCACTTAACCAAATACTGGATTTTCCGTCTAGAAAAACGAGAATTCAATATTTTCTCAACCACATACTCCAGATTGCCCTCAACCAAAACAGGGTCAGGAGGCACAGCCATAGGAACCACTGGCTCGACAAACCTCTTCAATAAGGACTTGTGGAAAACGTTATGGATCTTAAATGTCCCTGGAAGAAGTAAACGAAAGGAAACCGGATTAAGAATCTCCATGATCTTATAAGGTCCAATGAACCTAGGCTTAAAGTTAGGAGATGCAACTCTCATAGGGATATTTCTTGACAACCAGACCAAGTCCCCCACTTCAAACCGAGGACCATCAGTCCTATGCCGGTTGGAAAACCGCTGGGCCCTCTCCTGAGAGAGGGACAACCTCTCCACTACCTGGTCCTAAATCTGCTGCATACGCTCCACAACAGAGTCAACACCTGGACAGACAGAAGCCTCCATCTGTCCTGAAGAAAATCGAGGGTGAAACCCAAAATTGCAGAAAAATGGAGACATAAAAGTGGCAGAGCTAGCCCTATTATTAAGAGCAAACTCAGCCAAAGGCAAAAAAGAGACCCAGTCATCCTGATCAGCAGACACAAAGCATCTCAGATAAGTCTCCAATGTTTGGTTTGTTCTCTCAGTTTATCCATTGGTCTGAGGATGAAAAGCCGAGGAGAAAGACAATTGAACACCAAGTTTAGAACAAAAAGTCCTCCAAAATCTGGAAACAAACTGGACTCCTCTGTCAGACACAATGTTCTCAGGAATGCCGTGTAACCGAACCACGTGCTGAAGGAACAAAGGCACCAATTCAGAGGAGGAAGGCAACTTAGGTAATGGCACAAGATGTATCATTTTGGAAAACCTATCACAAATCACCCAGATAACGGTCATTCTCTGAGAAACAGGGAGGTCGGAAATGAAATCCATAGAGATATGGGTCCATGGTCTCTTGGGCACCGGCAATGGCATCAACAAACCACTAGAGCGAGAGCAAGGCTTGGAGCGAGAGCAAGACCCGCAGGACTGCACAAATTCCCTGACGTCACGAGACAAAGCAGGCCACCAAAAGGACCGACTAACCAAGTCTCTGGTACCAAAAATTCCGGGATGACCGGCCAACGCGGAACAATGAATCTCAGACATCACACTCTTTTTCCATCGGTCTGGGACAAACAATTTCCCAATAGGGCAGCGCTCGGGTTTATCCTCCTGACACCCTTCCAGAGCCAGTCTCAATTTGGGCGAGATGACGGAAAGAACTACACCCTCTTTCAAAATAACAGCAGGATCAGATAACTCAGGAGAGTCCGCAAGGAAACTCCTCGAGAGGGCATCCGCCTTAACATTCTTAGTGCCAGGAAGAAAAGAAACCACAAAATTAAAACGTGTGAAAAACAAGGCCCACCTGGCCTGTCTAGGATTGAGTCGCTTGGCTGATTCCAGATAAACCAGATTCTTATGGTCCGTGAGGACCACCACCTGATGTTTGGCTCCCTCCAGCCAATGTCTCCACTCTTCAAAAGCCCACTTCATGGCCAATAACTCCCGATTACCCACGTCATAATTACGTTCAGTTGGAGAAAATTTTCGAGAGAAAAAGGCACAAGGTTACTTTTAGAGGTCTCTGGATCTCTTTGGGACAAAACGGCACCTGCCCCAATTTCAGAGGCATCAACCTCCACCTGAAATGGCAGAGAAACATCAGGCTGCCGTAGAACAGGAGCAGAAGTGAATCTCTGCTTAAGTTCCTGAAACGCAGAGACTGCCTCAGGAGGCCAATTCACCACATCAGAACCCTTTTTGGTCCAATCAGTCAATGGTTTAACAATAACAGAGAAATTACCAATAAATTTACGTTAAAAATTGGCAAAACCCAAGAATCTTTGAAGAGCCTTTAATGAAGTAGGTTGGACCCAATCACAGATGGCCTGAACCTTGACCGGGTCCATTTCAATAACAGATGGGGACAAAATGAATCCTAGAAATGAGATCCTCTGTACGCCAAAAAGACACTTTGATCCCTTCACATACAGAGCATTCTCTCTCAAAATCTGGAACACAGTCCGAACATGTTTCACATGAGAGTCCCAGTCATTGAAAAAAATCAAGATATCATCCAAATAAACAATCAGAAATTTATCCACAAAATCCCTGAAAATGTCATTCATGAAGGACTGGAAGACAGAAGGAGCATTAGTGAGCCCAAAGGGCATCACTAGGTACTCAAAATGCCCCTCTGGGGTATTAAATGCCGTCTTCCATTCATCCCCGTGCTTAATGCGAATAAGGTTATATGCCCCCCTGAGGTCAAGCTTGGTAAACCAAGTAGCACTTTTCACCCTGGAAAACAGGTCAGAAATCAAGGGTAACGGATATTGATATTTCACCGTGATATTGTTCAAGAGACGATAATCAATACACTGCCTTAATGAACCATCCTTTTTGGCCACAAAGAAAAAACCGGCACCCAAGGGTGAAGCGGATGGTCTGATATGACCCTTCTCCAATGACTCTTTGATATAAGACCGCATAGCGTCATATTCAGGTACAGACAAGTTAAAAAGGCGACCTTTAGGGAATTTACTACCAGGCACTAATTCAATAGCGCAGTCATAGCTCCTATGGGGGGCAAGGATGCAGATTTACTTTCGCTAAACACATCAGAAAAATCAGTCAAAAAGTCAGGAACATCCTGAGCCTGGGGGGAGG
This sequence comes from Oophaga sylvatica, assembly GCA_033576555.1. NCBI lineage: Eukaryota > Metazoa > Chordata > Amphibia > Anura > Dendrobatidae > Oophaga > Oophaga sylvatica. The sequence goes on along the minus strand of JARQOD010000003.1, from coordinate 11,235,712 downwards.
CAGAAAAAACAGGAGTGTTGGTATTAACACATTGGCAGCCCCAACTGGTTACATACACAGATTTCCAATCCAAAACAGGATTATGAGACTGTAACCAAGGGAAGCCCAGTACGATAATGTCATGCAGATTATACAGCACCAAAAATTTGCAACTCTCCTGATGATCAGGTTCAACCCTCATTATCACCTGAGTAGAGAACTGAGGTTTATTCTCAGCCAAAGGGGTAGAATCGATCCCCAGTAGGGGAATATAGACTTCCGTAGGGGTATCAAGGGAAACCCACAACGTTTAGCAAAATCAAAATCCATCAGGTTAATAGCTGCTCCTGAATCAACGAAAGCCTGAGCAGAAAATGTGGACAGGGAGCAAATCAGGGTAACAGTCAACAAAAATTTAGTCTGAACACTACCCAAGACAACTGAGCGTGCAAAACGTCTTCCCCGCTTAGGGCAGACTGAAATAGCATGAGAGGCATCACCACAGTAGAAACATAACCCATTGCGTTTTCGAAACTCATGACGCTGTGCCCCAGAAGCCACTCTATCACACTGCATGGGTTCAGAAGCTGGTTCACAAGGCAACACTATTCCACGCATACCTCTACGCTCACGCAAACTTCTGTCAATTTGAATTGCTAATGACATAGAATCATTGAGACCAGAGGGGACAGGGAATCCCACCATAACATCCTTTACATTCTCTGACAGACCCTTCCGAAAAAGGGCTGCCAAAGCATCGTCATTCCATTTGGTCAGGACTGCCCACCTTCGGAATCTCTGACAGTATAACTCAGCGTCCTCAAGCCCCTGATTTAATTCCAACAAGGCTTTTTCAGCTTGATCAGTGACATTAGGCTCATTGTACAATAACCCCAGAGCCTGAAAAAATGCATCAACATTACTCAAAACAGGATCCCCAGGTGTCAGGGAAAAAGCCCAATCCTGAGGATCGCCGCGCAGGAGAGAGATGACAATTTGAACCTGCTGTTCTGCGTTCCCTGAGGACTTAGATTTCAAGGCAAAAAACAACTTACAGTTATTTTTGAAATTCAGAAATTTAGCTCGATCCCCTAAAAACAAATCTGGCATGGGAATCCTAGGTTCCACAACAGGCAACCTCGCAAGATAGGTAGCAATACTCCGAACTTCAGTGGCAAGCTGATCCACACGGCCAGACAACTGTGCAAACTCCATTGAGAGAAAAAAAAATCCTCCTCAGCACCCAGAGATACAGAGGGAAAAAAAAAATCTCTGACAATCTTCTTTCTTTAATACTATTTTTCCCTTCTGTGAGTACCATACAAATATCAGTTTTTGGCCGGTGATACTGTTATGATTTGGTAGCTGAGGAGAGCAGGCAAAAAAGGAAATACACCAGAGAGGTTGGAATCTATGGGATTGCAGTACCCTGACTAACCACCACAACTAAAGGCAGCCGTGGAGCGTACCTACGTTGGTCCTAGACGCCTCGTCACAGCCTGAGAAGCTAACTACACCTAAAGACAGAAAGAGGAAAACTATCTGCCCCGGAGCAGATCCCCAAAGAACATAGAAACCTCCAAACATGTAATGGCGGTTAGACAAGAGGAAAACACAGACACAGACAGAAAATAGTATGAGCAAACGTTGGGGCCCAAACTTCCTAAATAGAAAAGGATAGGAAGGTCACTTACTGCAATCCCAAAAAACCCTGAAAAGTACCAACTCTACTAATTACAAAAACACCTGAGATCACACGACCTCTACCACCTAAATTAGTTCTCTGGTGTAACAAAACTAAACAGCAACCACTGAAAAAGCTGGAAAAGGCAAATGAACAAACAACAGTGGCTGAACTAAACCGAGAGGAGCACAAGCCCCCGGAGGGGACCCGGCAGACCCCCACAGAAGTGCAGGACAAAATGCAAAAAGCAAGCACAAAAAACTAAAAGAAGAAAAAGACTTATCTGTTAGCAGAATATGCAGGCACGAAACAGCAAGCTACAAAGTGAACAGGAATCAAAGATGAGACCAGAACAATTGATCACCGGCAACCCTGATGGGAGGGAACCTCCCTTATATAAGACCAGTCAGTAACACCTGATCGCCAATCTTCACAATCTTCATTGGATAGTTCAGTACTGTTTGTAACCACCAGAGGGAGCTTCTGCTCAGAATTCATTTCTAGCACATTCACAACAATACAGTGCATATGTAATATATGGGAAAGCCTAAGGCCAGAAATAAACCACATAAAACACTGTACGTGGAGACTTTAGTATCAGATTTGTGTGTCCGCTGTGTTTGTGCAAACAAAAAAGCTTTTATAAAAGCCTCAAACTTCTGTGTGTGAATCAGACCTGAGATCTAACGTGATAGAAGATTACAGTGCGGGGAAGATGGGAAACATTCACATAGACGGCCGGTGGTGATGGAGTCAGTGACGGACTCTGGACAAATATGTTTCTCGAGCCGTAGTAGAAGATGAAGATGTCGTCCTCATCATGAAGTAGTTATTTCTCCTGTCACATGTAATGAATATCTCCTGCAGTATTACTAATGCCGATTCCAGTGTCGGTAAATGAGAGGAGAATTAGCGTTATGGAAGATGAGTCTATGAGAAACGTATTCAGCTGCCAACTCCGAGGAAGAAACTGCTTGTTGTCTGTGGCCTAAATATATAGATTTTATTAGTAGATGTAAAGAAGGAAACTAAATACTGTAAAATAATAAATCTCCTCATATGTTTCCCTGATTATCTCCAGTAATTGTATTATTACACAGGATTTTATGATGTTACATCGGCTCATCTTCTCATTCAGGTCTCTACAATATCGGATCCTCTCAGTGAAGATCTTCTATATGAGAATTTTTCTGATTTATTCATCAAGGATAGATATGGACAGAGACAAGATGGCGGAGAGGATATTACACCTCACCCTAGAGATCCTCTTCCGACTTACTGGACAGGTGAGAGATTCTGATGACGTCACATTACATCATTCTTATCTATGGGAATAACAGATGGACAGAACTGGAGAGGTGAGGACTCTGGAAATGTCTGTAGTGAGATTTATTAATGTGTCTCCATAATATAGAATTACACAGTAGTGAAGAAGACCTCTAGTGACCGCTGTCAGGACCCTGTGTCTGAGGGCATCAATGACCAGAAGATCCTTGAACTCACCTACAAGATGATTGAGCTGCTGACTGGAGAGGTGACACTGCTGGGACATTATACTAACACTATATGAATGGATCAGGGAATGATGATATCATTGTATGTGTCAGATTTATATAAGGTGTGAGGATGTTGCCGTCTATTTCTCCATGGAGGAGTGGGAGTATTTAGAAGAACACAAAGATGTGTACAAGGACATCATGATGGAAGTTCCCCAGCCCCTCACATCACCAGGTAATAGACAGGATTAAATACACACGGCCTATAATTATCTGTATGTAAGGAATGAATTCAGTTCCTGTATGTGTTTCCTCCAGATCTATCCAATAAGAGGACAACACCAGAGAGATGTCCCCGTCCTCTTCTTCCTCAGGAATGTAAACAAGAAGATCTCAATGTTCCTCAGGATCATCAGGTAGATGGAGAGAAGGTGTCGTGGGATCTCCCCTATGATGTGTAGACGGCTGAGAAGGTCTTGTGCTCAGTCTTGTTTTATCCCCCAGTATTATATGTTTTTATACTTGTGTAATGAGAACGGTGGAGATGGCAGGATTAGAGTTGATCATAGATGTGACTTCTCCATCATGTGACTTTTACAATATTTGTTTCAGGGTGAAGATCTGACCCATATTAATACTACAGAGACATATGTCAGGGGTGATGAGTGGTGTAAAGAGGAGATTTCTACATATGACTACCCAGGTGAGTAGTAACTACTAAATGCAGAGAAGTCACAGATTCTTCTCAGTCCCCAGCTGTGGCTGCTTTATCGATGGTGTAGTCCGGCCGTATCATAAGCGTGTGATGACCATTTTGTCTCTAGACCACAACATTCTCCACCATTTGGTTATAAGTTTTCTATAGAACTTCTATCCTGGAGGATCCACCTCCCCTCTGGGATTTGGAGATGCTGACCATTACCTGCCCAGATCTGTAAACTACAAAGCCAAATGACCGCGTACGTAGAATGTGCTGACAAGTTAGAAAATCATTTGAAGATAAATATTATAATGGACCTGTAATATAAAGCAGAGGGTAATGATGCTGTTGGCTTCCTAGAACCTTGATATCTTATTGGATGAATCTACCTTCTCTCCCTTCGGTGCTGCTGAATGTCTCATATGGTCCCTACAAGACCAGATCCAGTCTTTCTGACCAAACTTCACTTTTATGAATTACATTCAACATTAAATGTGCAGTGAGGCCAAGTGTGAATTTCTGTACAATAACAACAGAGTTTCCCTTTATCCTGACTTTTCAATGTCTTTTAAAACCGACTACAGGATTGTGATAAACTACATAGATCATGGCACAGGTGTAATGGTTTTATCTCTAAGCTGTGCGGCTGATGACTGTAATATACATTTATTCACACCTGCAGGAGATGTGTTGGCATGGCTCCAGCCCTGGTTTCATGGATTCACTCCACATCATAAATTATAATTTGTTTTTGATCTAAAGAAATTCAGATTACTGCACAATCTCTCCTGAAATAGGGAGCACTAATACTTTCTCTACTCTTATATTTGACAATCTAATATTTCTTCTAGAAACTCATCTGACAGAAAATATTGACCCTTACGATAGTTTACACCAAAAAAAGAAAAAAAAAATACTATTCATTAGATTGCCAAGAGCCACCGAGCCACATACTGTAATTACTCCAGAGAACTTTGACTATTAGCTGCTCATTTATTACTGATGAAGACTGTTGAGTTTGATTATTTCAGTAGATGTTATTTTCTCTACTCACAGTTCTTGACTACAGTAGTCAGTTCCCAAAATACTGTGATAACCACTTCCTGCAGCCAGTTTTGTGTTTCTAATCAGGGCCCATTTTTCAAATCTGAAGTGTGTCACTTTGTCGTAATAATTTTGGAATTCTTCACAAAATATAAGCACCAATTTATTCGAACGTCCATGACAGCACTACAGCGAGAGGGGATCCGCCCCTTAGGAACAGGAAACCTACAGATATAAAAGGGCGGCACCTCTCCCACACATCAGTTGGTTTCCTGTTCCTAAAGGACGGGTTTCCTACAGATGAAGATCTTCAGGAGGACCCAGGCCGGCCGGTCGACCCAGGTAGCGGGAGGGGATCTCCTACCTCGGCCGGTGCGGAGCCCCTGGAAGCGCCACGGTGGGTCCGGGTAGGATTCCACGACAGTGTGCGGAGCAGGTGGAGCAGTATCCAGAGGATCCCTGTCTCCCAGCCAGCGCCGGTAGGTAAGTATTCCCCCCCTCTCCCTGGTCCCGATGCCTTCTCCCTGTCCTCTCCTGTGGTCCTGTCATGGTGGGGGCCTCTTAAGGGGTGCAGCCGTGATTTAAAAAAAATATATATATTTTTAAATTTGAATTTCCCGCCGCGTCACTGCTGTGAACGGCGCGGCGGGGTTTTTATTTAATTTCCCGCCGCGCGTCGCTGCTATGGACGGCACGGCGGGCGGTTTTGAATTTCCCGCCGCGCGTCGCTGCTATGGACGGCGCAGCGGGCGGTTTTGAATTTCCCTCCGCGCGTCGCTGTTGTGGACAGCGCGGCGGGGATTTTTTTTTTAATTTCCCGCCGCGCGTCATTGATATGGACGGCGCGGCGGGCGCTTTTGAATTTCCCGCCGCGCGTCACTGCTATGGACGGCTGTCACGCGATCTTATGATATGTGTACGATGTCAGTAAACTATTCTTAAAAGAACAACACTCTATACAACATATAGATTAGCAACATCAGCATGTAAATATAGAATAGATTTACCTGACACGATATCCGTTGAACTCAGGGTTAATCTTGAGGACTTGATACACTGTCACAGGAAAGAGGAGGACCGGGGTTCTAACCTGACCCTAAACTGGGGTCCTAACTAATCCCTCACCTTGGAGGTACTGATAATGGTTCAGAGGTCCAAGTCTCCAGCCTAACCCTGTCTCCTATCAGTCCCTGAACCCTGTAATCAGTCCTAAGAAGGATTCTGATTACCACCAAAGGGATATGGGCTGATCTCTGCTAAATACACAGATTAGACATATAAGACAGACTGGAGAAAACACAGACTTGCATACACACTCAAACACAGAAGGAACATAAATGATCTGGGATATTAAACTCTAAGCAAGGTGAGCTTAAAACAACTAAGGAGCTCTTTAACTCAAGTCTATACAGATACAATCCTATCTGTGGTCTGCATGAAGAATTTCACTGGCAACTCCCAACACAGACAACCAGAGATTTAAAGGAAACCAATCAACAAATAATTAATTGCAGCCGGGAGAAAACTGCACCCAGTCCCAGAACTGAGCACAGACAGAATTAACTCCCTAACTGCCAAACACAAAGAAACAGCAACTCAGCTGTGAGAAGTCAGAATGTGCAACCGCGACGATCTTCGTGGCGATGCACACATGACAACGGCGCGGCGGGGTTTTTGAAAGTTTAGTCGCGCCCCGCTTCTGCAGCAGCGCGGCTGGGTTTGGGGGAGATCTCCGCTCGTGTCCCGGCTGGAGTGGCGATGCAGCGGGGGACTATACTTACCTCCATCGGTACGGTGGGGTCCGTGCGAGCGGGGGGAAAAGGGGCGGAGTCTCCACCGCCGGAACCGGAAGTGAGACGCCGGCCGGCGTTTTTGAAATTTTTGGCGGCTGCATCATCAGACGGCGCCTGCTGTGGGGACGGCAGGGAGGTGCGGGGGGGGCCGTGGAGCGGAGAGTAGGAGGGGGTGGACCCCTGGCCAGACCTGCTGACCCGGATATCCGGGGAGGATATAAGGAGCCTAGGAAAGAGGTAAAGCTCTTCTGCCCCATTTTCGTGATGGACACTGCAGAAGCTCCCTCGGTGCAACAGGAGAGCCAGCAGCAGCAGACTGAGCGCTCCTCTTCAATGGCCAGGAGCACCAGCCGCAGAAGTTCCGCAGCTGGGAAAAAGGCCCCTCCCCGTGATCCGGGGAAGAAGTGTTCGGTGAAAAGCAAGCACAGGGAATGTGCCTTTTGTGCTTGCCCTCTGCCTGACGCTTGCCCTAAAAGGTTGTGCCAGCCATGCATGCAACAGACGGTAGGGCATTTGAGGGGGAAGGGCAGGGGCCTAGGATGAGATAGTAAACCCCCCCCCCCCCATGCGCCTTCCCTTTTTAGATAGCGGAGGAGACTCCGGATTTCACCGAAAGCCTGAAGGAGATAATAAGAGCAGAGTTGAAAGCGTCCTCAAGACACGGAAAATCTTCCAGGCATAGAACTGTACCAGTTTTATCTGATTCAGATTCACCTGCCGCCCATGACAGGGGTGAAGTTGTGTCAGGACCCTCCTCGCCTTCCTCTTCGGCTTCCTCCTCTACGGAAGACGCTACCCGTTTTTGTTTTCCCTTGGACCAGATGGACAAATTTGTCAAATCAGTCAGGTCCACCATGGGGGTAGAAGAGGCGAAACCAGAGCTCTCGGTACAGGATCTGATGTTCGGTGGTCTAGATCCAAAAAAACGGAGATCCTTTCCACTAAATAGTAGCATCCAAGGCCTTATAGACAGAGTGGAAGAAGCCTGAAAAAAGAGGCTCCTTACCCCAAGTGTTTAAGCGAAGATATCCCTTTGAAGATCCCTTAACAGGTAGATGGGATAAGGCCCCGAAGCTGGATGCAGCAGTGGCGAAGGCTTCTAAAAAAATTCTCCATCCCATTCGATGATATGGGGTCTTTGAAAGATCCACTAGACAAGAAGGCAGACTCCTTCTTGAAAGGCACATGGAAAATGTCGGCAGGTGCCCTGAGACCGGCGGTTGCAGCCACTTGTGCAGCCAGGTCATTGATGGTCTGGCTAGACCAGTTAGCATCCCAGTTAGCAGATGGAACCTCCAGGGGGTCAATTCGGAAGACCTTGCCAATAATTCAGAACGCAGCGGCTTTCCTGGCTGATTCCTCAGCGGATTCAGTAAGAATGGCTGCCAGAGCGGCAAGGCTGTCTAATGCAGCACGAAGGGCATTATGGCTCAAATGTTGGCCGGGCGATATTCAAGCCAGATCTCGCCTCTGCTCCATTCCGTGTGACGGCGAATATCTTTTTGGCCCGGTCCTGGACGAACTTTTAGAAAAGGCAGGGGACGACAAGAAAAAGTTTCCCAGTCTATCAACCCCTTCCTATAAAAGACCTTTCAGCAGAAGGAGGTTCTGCTACAGAAGGTCGTCCAGAGAACGAGCCAAATGGGATGAAAAGAGGCGAGGAGGTACAGGGTTTATGTTTAGGGGTCCACCTAAGGAAACAAAAAAACCCTCGCAATGACTAGCAATGCCGGTAGGAGGCAGATTGAAGGCCTTCTACCCGGCCTGGTCGGAAATCTCAAACAGTAGCTGGATCCTTAACATCATAGCTACAGGACTGCGGTTAGAATTCTCCTCGGTACCTTGGGATAACTTTAAAATTACCCCACTCAGATCATCCCCATCGGAGCAGGCCGCTTTAGAGTTGGAGGTTCAGGAGCTTTGCGCTAAGAAAGTCTTAGTGGAGGTACCAGAAGCAGAGCGGGGTAAGGGGTTTTACTCCCCTCTGTTTTTGATCCGTAAACCGGACAGGTCTTTTAGAACAATTATTAATTTGAAAGCCCTCAATAAGTTCCTGATTATTCACCCATTTAAAATGGAGACGGTCAGCTCAGCAATAAAGCTTCTGTTTGAAAATTGCTTTATGGTGTGTTTAGATCTGAAAGACGCTTATTACCGCATACCGATCCATATGGAGCATCAGCGTTTCCTCAGAGTAGCAATCCAAATGGGGGAATCGCTGCGACATTTTCAATATAGCGCCCTTCCTTTTGGCTTGGCGGTTGCCCCACGAGTGTTCACTAAGGTTATGTCGGAGGTCATGGCCCACTTACGTGAATCAAATATGCTCATAGTCCCCTACCTCAACGACTTTCTTATCATTGGAAAGACGGCAGAGCATTGCCTAGAGCAACTGCAAAAAGCGATATCTACCTTAGAGCGGCTGGGATGGCTAATAAATACCAAAAAGTCTCGTTTGAATCCGATGAGGGTTCAGCAATTTCTAGGGCTAATTCTAGATTCACAGAATCAGAACTGTAGTTTACCGTCAGACAAGTTAATTCGCTTACGATACCAGGTCCTAAACGCTTCCAAAAACCCCTCCATGTCGCTTAGGAAGGCCATGTCTCTTTTGGGCTCCCTCTCGTCCTGCATTCCCGCGGTTCGGTGGGCTCAATTTCACACAAGGGCGCTGCAAGCTGAGGTCTTGCTGTATCAAAATTTGCTAGGTGGTTACCTGGAAGGCCAGCTATCCTTGTCCCAGGCTGCTATAAGATCCCTGGATTGGTGGAAGAATGAGACAAACCTGTCTAAGGGGGTTCCCTGGGAATATGAGATATCCCGAATAGTCACAACAGATGCTAGCCCCTCTGGGTGGGGGCTCATATGGGGGACGTTATGGTTCAGGGCTTATGGGAGCAGGATCAAATTCATATGTCTTCTAATATGAAGGAATTAACAGCGGTAGAGCTAGCAATTAAAAAGCTCCTTCTATATCTACAGGGTCACCACGTTCGAGTGCTCTCCGACAATCGGGTCACAGTCGCTTACATCAACCACCAGGGTGGTACTCGTTCCGGTCCTCTCATGGAAGTGGCAAGGCGCCTACTTCAGATAGCAGAACGACACTTTCTTTCTCTAACGGCTCTACATATAAGGGGAGAAGAAAATACAAAGGCGGACTTCTTAAGCCGCAATCTCCTGAGTCAAGGAGAGTGGTCATTAAAGACTTCCATCTTCGACCTAATTGTGCGGAAATGGGGTCAACCGGAGGTAGATCTCTTTGCTACCAAAAGCAACAGGAAAGTGAGACAGTTCTGCTCTCTAAATCCCAAAGAACGCCCTCTGGCAGTGGACGCTCTTCTATTACAGTGGAATTTCAATCTAGCCTACGCATTTCCTCCCCTGTCCTTACTCCCCCTAGTATTGAGGAAGGTCAGGAAGGACAGGGCAAGGATAATAGTAATCGCTCCTTTTTGGCCCAGGAGGGCATGGTTTTCATGTCTCAGAAACATGTCGATAGCCGACCCGTGGGTCCTGCCGGATATTCCCGATCTGCTCTCCCAGGGTCCAGTCTACCATCCTCGAGTAGCGGGCCTCCACCTGACGGCGTGGATTTTGAACGGTCGCTGCTGAGAGATAAGGGGTTTTCTGCTAATGTAATTAATACTCTCCTTAAAAGCAGGAAGGAGGTTACAACTAGAATCTACGCTAGGACTTGGAAGAAATTTCTCCAGAGCTCGGAGGTGGTAGCAGGGGACCCAACACCGATAACCCAGATTCTAGAATTCCTACAAAAGGGTCTGGACTTAGGTCTCTCCACAAGCACCCTTAAGGTACAAGTTTCAGCTTTGGGGGCACTCTTTAGTAGCAACATCGCAAATAATTACTGGGTCAGTAGATTCATTAAAGCTGCGGGTAGGTCGAGACCCATAGTGAAGGTGAGAATCATGCCATGGGACTTGAACCTTGTTCTCACTGCTTTAACAGAGCCCCCTTTTGAGCCTATATCAGCAGCATCAATAAAAATTCTTTCCCTTTAAAACCGCTTTCCTGGTAGCATTAACTTCGGCTAGGAGGGTAAGTGACATCCAGGCACTATCTAGATTGTCTCCTTACACTCAGGTCCTGAATGACAGGATAATTCTTAGACCGGATCCAGCATACCTACCTAAGGTGTCTTCCGCTTTCCACAGAACACAGGAAATTGTTCTTCCTTCGTTCATCCCTAATCCATCTAATCAAAAAGAGATAAAACTCCATACTTTAGATGTTAGAAGATGTCTACTGCAATATTTGGCAGTCACTGATCCCTGGAAACGGGACAATGCATTGTTTGTCTCTTTTCAAGGAATTAACAAAGGCCGTAGATTAACAAAGAGCTCATTGGCCAGATGGATTAGGGAAGCAATTTCTCTGGCATACACCTCGAGGGGCAAGCCGGCACCTGAGAGGCTAAGGGCGCATTCCACCCGAGCTGTGGCGACTTCATGGGCAGAGAGGGCAGAAGTCTCGATTGACCAGATATGTAAGGCAGCTACGTGGTCTTCTCCACACACGTTTTACACTCATTATAGATTAGATTTGGGTGCTTCCTCAGACCTTTCTTTCGGACTAAGGGTGCTGCAGGCAGTAGTCCCTCCCTAAGTAGTTATTACTCTCTGTAATTCTCTCTGTAGTGCTGTCATGGACGTTCGAATAAAGTCTAAGTTACTTACCGTTAACGGTATTTTTCGAAGTCCATGACAGCACCCTTACATTCCCACCCGGGTTCTATGTGCACTTCTTCCTCTTATGTAGTCCACATGTAATAAACAATTGATTAATGTTACTGTGTGATGCATAAAATTTTTTTGCTGTATACCATTTAACCTTGAAGTCCTCTTATGCTCTGTTATCCAACTGATGTGTGGGAGAGGTGCCGCCCTTTTATATCTGTAGGTTTCCTGTTCCTAAGGGGCGGATCCCCTCTCTCTGTAGTGCTGTCATGGACTTCGAAAAATACCGTTAACGGTAAGTAACTTAGACTTTTTTCACTTTCACAAAGGGGAATAGCATACAGATGGACCTTACATTATTTTACAACTTCTCTTGTATCTGACAATACCCTATGTACGGTTGTACATTGCTGTCTGGGCACATTTCAGGGTTGAGAAGGGAAGGAGCGCCATTTAGCTATTTGAATTCAGATCTTACTGGAATAGTTTGCAGACAGAATGTATTGGGAACAGTGTTTGTGACCACCTGGCAGCTCAAAAGATGGCCACCACGAACAGGCTTGGTACTATCTACTTCATTTTCCAGATCCCAGGGATTGTCTTGCTCATCACCCTTTAACCCCTTTACATGGATCTGAACTTACAGTCTTGGGCCACAGTGTTGCCTGCTGTTGTCAAAACGGGAAATAAATACACAAGCCGTGAGCTGAACATAGAGGACTGATCCAAAGGAAATATCTGTATCTGGCAGCTTCCTTCAATAAGCTATGGATATGGAGTTTCCAATTGGCTGAATCAGGGAGCAGATTACTTCAGCTGGATAGCACACTCACCCATACTGCCAGAATAGATGGTACTAATGGTCCTAGGCACCCTAATCTTACTGGCTGGACCACTCCTACGTTGTGCAGAGCTTCTGGTTTCAACATGTAATCCTTTTCCAGCCATGCCTGTCATTTGTATAAGGACACGCCTGGTGACAAAAGCAGACATCGTAGGAGCAGATCCCAGAAGAGATGTTACACATCATCTGCAGAAGCCCTAATATGACAAAATTTCAGAAAACCAGAGCAGTAGAAATCCCCATAAAGTGACTCCATTTCGGAAATTATAACCCGCAGAGAATTAATCTATTGCAGTAGTGACTATTTTGGATTCCACAGGCAATTTCTGGAAATTAGCACTCAGTGGATATGGGAAAAATAAATCAAATGTGCCATTTTATTACTCAACAGACAGTGCCCAGATTGTGATTCAGGAGACACACACACCGTACATTAAGTGGGTTCTTCTCACTATAATAATGCCAAATAACATGAATCCTAAATGTGATTTGGGCACACTGCAAGGCTCAGAAGCGAGGGGGGTTTAGCTTTGGGAGAGGGGTTATTGCTTTATGGAAGCCATGTTGCTTTTCAAGAGCCTTTGAGCCACTAATAATGTGGAAACCTCTGTTTTTCCACTGACATATGATGGACCTGAGTGGTGACTTGTTTTTTCTGAGATGAATAGACATTTTTATTTGTATTATGTTCGTCTACATAACGTTTCTTTGTGGATTTTTATTTCATATTTGGGAGGCAGAATGAACTAATAGTTGAACACCACGCTCCACTTGTTCATCCTATGAGATTTTCTATTAGACTGTGAACTGTCATGGTCTTGGTGAAGCATTCAATATTTTTACATAACTTGCCATTTCTACAGACAGTTTAAGTAGAAATGTTAAATGACATTCAAAGATATTTTATTCAAAAACTATAATTGGTTTTATTCTTGGCAGATGACTGTACCAGGAGATCAGAGGGACAGCTGACATCTTCAATTTTTAAATCAGATGATCTTGAGATCCCACAGGATACAATTGAAGTGACTGCCATTACTCCAGATATACCATCATCCCTTCACAGCAAAGATCTGTCATCTGATCCTGTGAAACCGATTCTTTCTTCTGATTCTTTAGTGACAACTAAGGAAAATCAGAGTCATAAAATAAGTATTAAAAACGGAAATACTCCTAAATCAAAGAAGCCATTATGTTCAGAATGTGGGAAATGTTTTAACAGGAAATCAGATTTTGTTGTACATTATAGAACTCATACAGGGAGAAGCCTTTTTCATGTTCAGAGTGTAGGAAATTTTTTAGCCGGAAAGCGCATCTTGATCGCCACCAGAGAACCCACACAGGGGAGAAGCGCTTTTCATGTTCAGAATCTATGAAATGTTTTAATCAGAAATCAGATTTGGATAGGCACCAGAGAAGTCACACAGGGGAGAAGCCTTTTTCCTGTTCAGAATGTCAGAAATGTTTTCATCAGAAATCAAATTTGGATAGTCACCAGAGAACCCACACAGGGGAGAAGCCTTTTTCCTGTCCAGAATGTGGGAAATGTTTTAAACAGAAATGCCATGTTGTTCTACACCAAAGAACCCACACAGGGGACAAACCTTTTTCATGTTCAGAATGTGGGAAATGTTTTAACAATAAATCAAATTTGGTTACACACCAGAGAACCCATACAGGGGAGAAGCCATTTTCATGTTCAGAATGTGGGAAATGTTTTACACGGAAACAGCAACTTCTTACCCACCAGGGAACCTGCTATTCATGCATTTCACCACCTGCGTTCCATAATGAAACATTAATGTAGCAGACTTTAGAACATTTTTTGTCACACAAGGATAATAAAAAATAGTATAATCCTAGAGATCTAGATAGTGGAAAAACAAAAATAATTTATAATGGGTGGAAACATTTAAGGTGAAAGGTGGGGTTAGGCATGGTCCAGAATGAACCTAGTATCTCTTCAAGATATCCTCTGTTCCTAAATATCCTCCTCATGTCACAGGACTGATTTCTAGATTCCGAGAGACTGGAGCAATTTCTCCTTGTCAAGAAACCCGATTATATCTTAATTACCCAGACGACTATTTTTTAGCAAACCAAGAAGAATATGCTGTTATCTACAGTTGTGCTCAAAAGTTTATATACCCCAGCAGAATTTTTGCTTTCTTGGCCTTTTTTCAGAGAATATTAATGGTAACACCAAAACTTTTTCTACACTAATGGTTAGAGGTTGGGTGAAGCCATTTATTGTCAAACTATTGTGTTTTCTCTTTTTAAATCATGACAACCCAAAATATCCGAATGACCCTGATCTAAAGTTCCCATACCCCATTTCTTAATACCGTGTATTGCCCCCTTTAACATCAGTGACAGCTCATGTCTTTTGTGGTAGTTGTGGATGAGGTTCTTTATTTTCTCAGATGGTAAAGCTGCCCACTCTTCTTGGCATAAAGCCTCCAATTTCTGTAAATTCCTGAGCTGTCTATCACGAAATGCATGCTTGAGATCTCCCCAGAGTGGCTCAATGATATTGAAGTCAGGAGACTGACGTGGCCACTCCAGAACCTTTACTTTGTTTTGCTGTAGCCAATGATAGGTCGACTTGGCTCTGTGTTTTGGATCATTGTAGTGTTGGAACGTCTAAGTACATCCCATGTGCAGCTTCCAGGCTGATAAGTGCAAATTTGCCTCCAGTATTTGCGGATAACGTGCTGCATTCATTTTTCCTTCAACTTTGACCGAGTTTACTGTGCCTTTGTAGCTAAAAAAAAAAAACTCAAAACATCAGCGATCCATCTCCGTGCTCTACAGTAGGAATGGTGTTCCTTTCATCATAGGCCTTTTTAACCTCTCTCCAAATGTAACATTGATGGTTGTGGTCAAAAAGTTCAAATTTTGCCTCATCACTCCAAATAACCTTGTTCCAGAAGTTTTGAGGCTTGACTCTGTGCTGTTTTGCATATTGTAGGTAAGATACCTTGTGGCATTAGCGCAGTAATGGCTTTCTCCTGGCAACTCAACCATGCAGACCATTTTTCTTCAAGTGCCTTGTTATTGTGCATCTTGAAACAACCACACTTCTAGTTTTCAGAGTCCTGTATTTCAGCTGATGTTATTTGTGGGTTTTTCTTTACATCCCGAACAATTTTCCTGACAGTTGTGGATGACATTTTTCTTGGTCTGCCTGACCATGATTTTGTTTTTACAGAGCCCCTAATTTTCCATTTGTTAATCACAGTTTGAACGCTGTTGACTGACTGCCATTATCAATTCTTTGGATATATTCTTGTATCCCTTTCCTGTTTTATAGAGTTCAGCTAATTTTTCCCTTAAATCCGTTGACAATTCTTTTGCTTTCCCCATGACTCACAATCCAGAAATGTCAGTGGCTGGATGAAAGATGCAAGAGTCTGTCTGGATCCCAGAAACTCACTCAGCTTTTATGCACACACTCTGATTACAAGCAAACAGGTCACATGTGAGGATGTTACCTTTAGTAGCCATTCAAACCCATTTGTGTCAACTTCTGTGCATGTTATCAGGCCAATATCACCAGGGTATGTGAACTTTTGATCAGGGTCATTTGGTTCTTTTGGGTTGTCATAATGATTTAAAAAGCGAAAATACAGTAGTTTGACAATAAGGCCGGGATCACACATGCGAGGAAATCGTCCGACATTCGCATGTGAAATCCAAGCTCTGAGGCCGGCACTCGGGAGTGGAGTGTGCGACTGCATGTAGTTATATGCAGCCACTCGCTCCACTCCTGAGTGCCGGCGCCTGAGCTGGGATTTCACATCCGAGTGTTGGACGATTTCCTCGCATGTGTGATCCTGGCCAAAATGTCTTCACCCAACCGCTAACTATGAGTTGAGAAAAAGTTTTGGTGTTATCATTAATATTCTCTGAAAAAAAGGCCAAGAAAGCAAAAATTCTGCTGGGGTATGAAAACTTTTGAGCGCAACTGTATACTTTTGCTTGTGTAAGCCTGTAATATTGACTTGTAAGCTGATATTTCAGATAATATAGTGTGCACTTATCTTTGATGACTAGTGATGTTTGCTGATGTGCTAATTATGCATTGTATTATGGAGCCAGTTTGTTGACTTCGAAAGCAAGGGAAAAACTATGCAAAAAGATGAAATAATCAAGTAATGCTACTTGATCTCATCGCCATTGTTCTTCTTATCTGTGATATTAGACTGAAGGACTCTTGTTAAATCTAAAAATAGGTTACATGCCTCTGTATAAAGAGATACAGAGACTGAGTGAGTCAGCCAGAGATTCAGCCAAGACATCAAAAGGACCAAAGACAGGACAGCAGCCAATTCATCATGGCACCATCATGAGGGTCACAGATCTATCATTCTACAGGAAACAACCTAGGGGTTTTCAGCCCGGTTGGAAGAATACAGATCTGCTCCATTGACCCATCGCTGAACCATGGATATGATTGGAAAGTGCCAGGATTGGGACCCCTTGGTTCCATGGAGATGATCGGAGAAGCCAGGTTGTTATACTCCGATTAACTGGCTTTGTACTTCAATGGACTGTTGTCTCTCTACGCTTGTCGTTACCTACTATCTGTGTGTGCCACAGGTGGAGTAGGTGACCATGGGAGCTCTGAACTAAGGCCTCTTTCACACATCCGTTGTGCGCCCTCCGGCATTTTTTTGTCCAACCGCATCCGGCAAAATGTAATGCCGGATGCGTTTTTTTTTGCATTGACTTACATTAGCGCCGGATGGCGCCGCATGTCAGTGCGTTGTATGCGTTTTTGTCCGGATCCGGCGGAATACTACTGCATTTTCCACTGTCTCCGGGCATCAGAAACCCTCTTTTTCTGGGTTCAAAAGTTCTGGTCGGATCCAGCAAAAAACCGGATCCGTTGCATCAGTTTTTTTGTTTCAGCGCCGGATCCGTCCCTTCAGGCATAGGACGGATCATGCCTGATACAAAAAGACGGATGTGTGAAAGAGGCCTTAGCCGCCATTATCACGGTGAGTCAGTGGAAGGGTGAGTCTCTGTCATGTGCACCTTTTTGGGGCATTTTGCTGGGACTGTTCTACGTGTTATCTGCCTGTTTTGTGGTTCAATAAAGCATTGCCACACTGTTTTACCCTCACCCTGTGTTGTCTGAGTAGCGTTACGCCCACATTAAAAGGAGAGTGGGCGTTCAGCGGGACAATCCCCAGTTCATGCGGTTCTGGCTAGCGGACCTGGGTGCCCACCAACCCTCCGTGTCCCCACACTCCTCAATTGAAGAAATTGGCCTTTGGGGATCCTCTTTTTGAGTGGTTTTGGATGATTGCTTTCCCATAATAAGACTGTTTATACTGTGGCATGGCCTGCACTCAGTCCATGCAGCAGTAAGACAGCTCCCAGGGAAAAACATAAAAAAGCTACAATAAAGCAGACTACCGAAGAAAATAAGTGGCCATCCAGGTTTATAAACCCTCCTTGACTACAATGATCCTGCCCATGTGTCCCAAAGACCCCAAAGGAGAAAGATTCCCTCAAGAAAGTTGCGGCCTTCAGCAAGCTTATTCAGCCTAAGGGTAAAGTACAGTGTGCCCTGAGAGACCCACAGGACAAAGGGAAGGCTCTAACCTCTCTCCAGGGTCCTGTCCAAGACCCATTTCCAGCGCTACCAACACCTAATAACAGCTGAAAAAAGAAGATAGGACATCAAAGCACACACTCAGAGTGATGCAAGAGAGGGGAGAAGATGCTCTTAAGGTACTGCCACACTAAACGCTCCCGCTAACGATCACGATAACAACGCATACTAATGCGATCGTTTTAATGTCGCTAGTAGCTGCCACACTTAGCGATCTCGTTAACGACGCATAAGCGGTTAGCGATCTCATTAACGACTTTAACGGTCATTGCGATGTAAAAAACAGCGCACATCGCTCACAAAAGGTGCCAGACACAGCGATATAGCGTCACCAGCGGGACGCCAAACGATCAAAATACGGTCCAGAACTCTAGTGAACGATCAGCGAGATCACAGCAGGGGCCACGTCATTGCTACATGCCACACACAACGACGTCGCTAACGAGATAGCTAAATAGTGACGTATTTTAGCGATCTCGTTAGCGACGCTGTTTAGTGTGGCATACCCTTTAGATGCTTGAGCCCACCTCTCCAGACTCCTGTGATCCTGCAGTCACACCGATCAAGCAAAGCAAGGCACTGTCAGGGAGCTGGGCTAAGCCGCTTACTTTAAAGTCGGAGGCACAGTCTGCTCCCCCATACCAGCCGCAGACAAGACACGGATCTTTACAGCAAGCAGGGGAAGGGATGACATCAGGCAGCTCCTCATGGAGCATGAGTCAGCAAGCAGAGGACAGCAGCTACAAGCAGACTGATCAGACTGTCTGATGACTCATTCTGTACACAATCCTCAGGCACAAGTGAGGACAGTAGCAGATGGCAGCTTTCACAGACAGGGAACAGAAATGGAAGTACAGACCCCTCAAAAACAAATTTTTAAAAGAAAAACACTGGGATCAAGCAGTGCCTTACTTATAGGGGCAGCAGAGGAGTTTTTTTGACCAAGATGAAGAAGATTGTGAATACTCATCTCCCTCAAATAGTGAAAACAAGCAGAGAATAAGAAGAGATTTTAGTG
Source organism: Oophaga sylvatica (assembly GCA_033576555.1). NCBI lineage: Eukaryota > Metazoa > Chordata > Amphibia > Anura > Dendrobatidae > Oophaga > Oophaga sylvatica. The sequence continues at coordinate 11,216,834 of JARQOD010000003.1, read as the reverse complement.
ACTCACCTAATGTAAAATCCTCAGCATACCAGCAGAAAAAATGAGGCTGAAGTTGGTTTCTTATTCGTTCAGTTTCTTATTCGGAGCTGAAGTTGGTTTCTTATTTGTCAGTTTCTTATTCAGCAAATTTTTCTTTTCTGTTTTTTATAGGTTTAACAACAAAAAATAATAATCACAATAATAAAAAACAATGCAGTGAGGTGCCCTGATGTGAATACACTTAAAATCAGCGCCAAAAATTATAAAACTGGCACAAAAATGGGCGTTAATGAAAGGGTTAAATGACTTTGGGCCACTGATATGACACTGCAGACATATAGAATAGGGCGCTCCACATTAAACCCAGGTCCCTCCAGCCTGGCCCAAATGGGTTCTGGACATCAGAATTGGCATCAAAGTGGGCAAAGAGCCAATTTTCACAGATTTGAATAAGTAACAGATGTTTTTCATGGGTTAAATGACTTTGGGCCACTGATCTCACACTAAGAATACACAGATAGTGATGCTCCGCATCAAACCCAGGTCCCTCCAGCCTGGCCCAAATGGGTTCTGGGCATCAGAATTGGCATCAAAGTGGGCAGTCAATTTTCACAGATTTGAATAAGTAACAGATGTTTTTCATGGGTTAACCCCTTCACCCCCAAGGGTGGTTTGCACGTTAATGACCAGGCCAATTTTTACGATTCTGACCACTGTCTCTTTATGAGGTTATAACTCTGGAACGCTTCAACGGATCTGCGCGATTCTGAGATTGTTTTCTCGTGACATATTGTACTTCACGTTATTGGTAAAATTTCTTCGATATAACTTGCGTTTATTTTTGAAAAAAAACGCAAATATGGCGAAAATTTTGAAAATATGTCACACAAAATAGTTAAGAAATAACATTTCCCACATGTCTACTTTACATCAGCACAATTTTTGAATCAAAATTTTTTTTTCTTAGGAAATTATAAGGGTTAAAAGTTGACCAGCGATTTCTAATTTTTACAACAAAATTTACAAAGCCATTTTTTTTAGGGACCACCTCATATTTGAAGTCACTTTGAGGGTCTATATAGCAGAAAATACCCAAAAGTGACACTATTCTAAAAAACTGCACCCCTCAAGATACTCAAAACCACATTCAAAAAGTTTATTAACCCTTCAGGTGCTTCACAGGAACTGTGAAACCCCCCACAAGTGACACCATTTTGGAAACTAGACCCCCTAAGGAACTTATCTAGATCTGTTGTGAGCACTTTGAAGTTGTGAGCACTTTGAATCCCCAAGTGTTTCACAAAAGTTTATAATGCCTGGGTGTGAAAAAATAAACAATTTTCCACAAAAATGATTTTTTTAGTCCCAAATTTTTGATTTTTCCCAAGGAAATTGGACCCCAAAAGTTGTTGGCCAATTTGTCCTGAGTACGCTGATACCCAATATGTGGGGGGGGAAACTGGGCGCACGGCAGGGCTTGGAAAGGAAGTAGTAACGTTTTGGAATGCAGACGTTGATGGGGGTCATGTTCCATTTGCAGTGCCCCAGATGAGCCTAAACAGTAGAAACCCCCCACAAGTGACCACATTTTGGAAACTAGACCCCCTAAGGAACTTATCTATAGCTTTGGTGAGCACTTTGAACCCCCAAGTGCTTCACACAAGTTTATAATGCCCAGGCATGAAAATAAAAAATCCTATTTTTTTCCCACGAAAATTATTTTTAGTCACTAATTTTTTATTTTCACAAGGGTAACAGGAGAAATTGGACCACAAAAGTTGTTGTCCAATTTGTCCTGAGTACGCTGATACCCAATATGTGGGGGGAACCACTGTTTGGGCGCACGGCAGAGCTCGGAATGGAAGGAGCACCATTTGACTTTTTCCAACCAAAATTGGCTGGAATTGAGATTGGATGCCATGTTGCATTTGGAGAGCCCCTGATGTGCCTAAACAGTGGAAACCCCCACAAGTCACCCCATTTTGGGAAACTAGACCCCCTAAGGAACTTATCTAGATCTTTGGTGAGCAATTTGAACCCCCAAGTGCTTCACACAAGTTTATAACGTAGAGCCGTAAAATTAAAAAATCATATTTTTTCCACAAAAATGATCTTTTCACCCCAATTTTTATTTTCCCAAGGGTAACAAGACTCCAAAAGTTATTGTGCAATTTGTCCTGAGTACGCTGATACCCCATATGTGGGGGTAAACCACTGTTTGGGTGCATGGCAGAGTTTGGAAGGGAAGGAGTGCCGTTTGACTTTTTCAACGCAGAATTGGCTGGATGTTATGTCGTGTTTGGAGAGCTCCTGATCTGCCTAAACAGTGGAAACCCCCCACAAATGACACCATTTTGGAAACTAGACCCCTCAAGGAACTTATCTAGATGTGTGGTGAGCACTTTGAACCCCCAAGTGCTTCACACAAGTTTATAACGTACAGCCGTAAAATAAAATTTATTTATTTTTTTACAAAAATGCTTTTTTTCGTCCCCAATAGTTTTTCAAAAGGGTAACAGGAGAAATTGGACCCCAAAAGTTGTTGTCCAATTTGTCCTGAGTACGCTGATGCCCAATATGTGGGAGAAAACTACTGTATGGGTACACGTTGGGGCTCGGAAGGGAAGTAGTGACGTTTTGGATTGTAGACTTTGATGGAATGGTCTGGGGGCGTCATGTCGCATTTAGAGAGCCCCTGATGCACCTAAACAATGGAAACCCCCCACAAGTGACCCCATTTTGGAAAATAGACCCCACAAGGAACTTATCTAGATGTGTGGTGAGCGCTATGAAGCCCCAAGTGCTTCACAGAAGTTTATAACGTACAGCCGTAAAAACAAAAAATATTTTTTTTTTACAAAAATGATTTTTTTGCCCCCAATATTTTATTTTCACAAGGGTAACAGGAGAAATTGGAACCCCAAAAGTTGTTGTCCAATTTGTCCTGAGTACGCTGATACCCAATATGTGGGAGAAAACTACTGTATGGGTACACGTTGGGGCTCGGAAGGGAAGTAGTGACGTTTTGGATTGCAGACTTTGATGGAATGCTCTGGGGGCGTCATGTCGCATTTGGAGAGCCCCTGATGCACCTAAACAGTGGAAACCCCCACAAGTGACCCCATTTTGGAAAATAGACCCCACAAGGAACTTATCTAGATGTGTGGTGAGCACTTTGAACCCCTAAGTGCTTCACAGAAGTTTATAACGAACAGCCGTAAAAACAAAAAAAATATTTTTTTTTTTAAAAAATGATATTTTTGCCCCCAGTTTTTTATTTTCCCAAGGGTAACAGAAGAAATAGGACAAATTGCACAATAACTCTTAGGGTCTAGAGTACGCTGATACCCCATGTTGGGAGTAAACTACTGTTTGGGCGCATGGCAGAGGTCAGAAGGGAAGGAGCACCGTTTGACTTTTTCAACGCAGAATTGGCTGGAATTGAGATCAGACGCCATGTCACATTTGGAGAGCCCCTGATGTGCCTAAACAGCGGAAACCCCCCAATTCTAACTCCAACCCTAACCCCAACACACCCCTAACCCTAGTCCCAACCCTAACCACAAACCTAAGCCTAACACACCCCTATCCCTAATCCCAACCATAACCCTAATACTAACTTTAGCTCAACCCTAACCCTAACTTTAGCCGCAACCCTAACCATAACCCTAATGGGAAAATGGAAATAAATACATTTTTGTAATTTTATTATTTTTCCCTAACTAAGGGGGTGATAAAGGGGGGTTTGATTTACTATTTATAGCGGGTTTTTATGATTGGCAGCTGTCACGCTGAAAGACGCTTTTCTATTGCAAAAGATAGTTTTTGCATCACCACATTTTGAGAGCTATAATTTTTGGATATTTTGGCCCACAGAGTCATGTGAGGTCTTATTTTTTGCAGTACGAGTTGACGTTTTTATTGGTACTATTTTTGAGCATGTGACATTTTTTGATCGCTTTTTATTTCGATTTTTGGGAGGTTAGAATGAACAAAAATCAGCAATTCATGAATTTCTTTTGGGGGAGGCGTTTATACCGTTCCGCGTGTGGTAAAATTGATAAAGCAGTTTTATTCTTCGGGTCAGTACGATTATGGCGATACCTCATTTATGTCATTTTTTTATGTTTTGGCGCTTTTATAGAATAAAAAAACAATTTTACATAAAAAATAATTGTTTGCATCGCTTTATTCTGCGAGCTATAACTTTTTTATTTTTTCGCTGATGATGCTTGTGTGGCAGCTCGTTTTTTGTGGGACAAGATGACGTTTTCAGCAATACTATGTTTATTTATATCGGTCTTTTTGATTGCGTGTTATTCCACTTTTTGTTCAGCGGTATGATGATAAAGCACTGATTTTTTGCTTTGTTTTTATTTTTTAAGGGGTTCACAAAAGGGGTTAACTAGTGGGACAGTTTTATAGGGGGGGTCGTTACGGACGCGGCAATACCAAATATGTGTACTTTTATTGTTTTATTTTTTTTACAGGAAGAAATGAATTTATTGGGGAATATTTTTTTTTTTTTTTTTTTTTTTTTTTTTTATTTTGGAATTTTTTTTTTACACGTTTATTTTTATTTTTTTTACTTTTTTACATTGTCCCAGGGTGGGACATCACTGTAAAATGTCAGATCGCTGGTCTCACAGTGTGCACAGCACTCTGTGAGACCAGCGATCTCACAGGCAGCGTTGCAGGCTTCTCAGTGCCTGCTCTCGGCAGGCACTGAGGAAGCCGCCTCCTTCCAGGACCCCGGCGCCATCTTGGATCCGGGTCCTGGGAGGGAGGAAGCCCTCAAAACAGCGCGATAACATCGCGCTGTTCTGAGGGTCTCAGGGGGGCGCGCAGGGAGCCCTCTCCCTGCGCGATGCTCCCCTGTGCCCCAAGTACACCGCGATCATGTTTGATCGCGGTGTGCAAGGGGTTAATGTGCCGGGAGCGGTCCGTGACCACTCCTGGCACACAGTCCCGGGTGTCAGCTGTGATAATCAGCTGACACCCGGCGGCAATCAGCTGACACCCGGCGGCGATCAGCTGCGCTCCCTCCAGGAGCGCAGCTGATCGCTATGACGTACTATCCCGTCCGTGGTCAGATTGTCACGGGTTTTATGGACGGGATAGTACGTCAGATGTCAGAGAGGGGTTAAATGACTTTGGGCCACTGATCTCACACTAAGAATACACAGATAGTGATGCCCTGCATCAAACCCAGGTCTCTCGAGCCTGGCCCAAATGGGTTCTGGGCATCAGAATTGGTATCAAAGTGGGCAAAGAGCCCATTTTCACAGATTTGAATAAGTAACAGATGTTTTTAAGGGGTTAAATGACTTTGGGCCACTGATCTCACACTGAGTACACAGATAGTGATGCCCCGCATCAAACCCAGGTCCCTCCTCCCTGGTCCAAATGGGTTCTGGGCATCAGAATTGGCATCAAATTGGAAAAACAGCCAATTTTCACAGATTTGAATAAGTAACAGATGTTTTTAAGGGGTTAAATGTCTTTGGGCCACTGATCTCACACTAAAAATACACAGATAGTGATGCCCCTAATCAAACCCAGGTCCCTCCTGCCTGGCCCAAATGGCTTCTGGGCATCAGAATTGGCATGAAAGTGGGCAAACAGCCAATTTTCACAGATTTGAATAAGTAACAGATGTTTTTAACGGGTTAAATGTCTTTGGGCCACTGATCTCACACTAAAAATACACAGATAGTGATGCCCGGCATCAAACCCAGGTCCCTCCTGCCTGGCCCAAATGGGTTCTGGGCATCAGAATTGGCATCAAAGTGGGCAAGCAGCCAATTTTCACAGATTTGAATAAGTAACAGATGTTTTTAACGGGTTAAATGACTTTGGGCCACTGATCTCATTCCTCCCTTAGATCCCCCATAATGGCTGTGTGGCCCTCCAAAGAAATGCCACCCCACACCAGCATGACAGGTTTGGCAGTGGGTCATTAATGAAGGATGTTGCAGGCAGCAGGTTCACACTCAGCACATGTGACAGTCTGGAGACGCTGTGGAGAGCGATCTGCTGCCTGCAACATCCTTCAGCATGACCGTTTTGGCAGTGGGTCAGTAATGGTGTAGGGTGGTATTTCTTTGGAGGGCTGCACAGCCCTCCATGTGCTTGTCAGAGGTAGCCTGACTGCCATTAGGTACAGAGATGAGATCCCCAGACCCCTTGTGAGACCATATGCTGGTGCGGTTGGCCCTGGGTTCCTCCTAATGCAGGACAATGCCAGACCTCATGTGGCTGGAGTCTGTCAGCAGTTCCTGCAAGATGAAGGCATTGAAGCTATGAACTGGGAGTCCCGTTCCCCAGACCTGAATCCGATTGAGCACATCTGGGACAGCATGTCTTGCTCCATCCACCAATGTCACGTTGCAGCACAAACTGTCCAGGAGTTGACGGATGCTTTAGTCCTGGTATGGGAGGAGATCCCTCAGGAGACCATCCACCGCCTCATCAGGAGCATGCCCAGGCATTGTAGGGAGATCATACAGGCACGTGGAGGCCACACACACTACTGAGCATCATTTTGACTTGTTTCTACTTTCATTTTGGGGGTCTCTCCAAATCCAGGCCTCCATTGGGTCCAAAATTTGATTTCCATTTTTGATTTTTGTGTGATTATGTTGACAGCACATTCAACTTTCTACACAACAAAGAATTCAATGAGAATATTTCATTCATTTAGATCTAGGATGTGTTATTTGAGTGTCCCTTTTATTTTTTTTGAGCAGTGGATATATACTAGCTATGAACCAGTTCTACGCCCGGGTGGCAAGCATTTTTATTGTCATATGGTCTCCCATCCTGGTGTGTTCTGCTGCCCTCCTATCCTGGTATGTGTGGACCCATCACCCCCACCCAATCCTGGTATGCTGCTGCCATCCTATCCTGGTATGCATGGTACCCCCTCTTCCCTATACTGGTATGTATGGTTCCCTCACCCTCCAATCTTGGTTTGCATAGTACCCCGTCATCTCTATCATGGTATGCATGGTCCCCTCACCCCCAATCCTGGTATGCATGGACCCTCACCCCACCAATCTTGGTATGCATGTCCCCTCACCCCCCAATCCTGGTATGCATGGTCCCCTCACTCCCCAATCCTGGAATGCATGGTCCCCTCACCCCCCAATCCTGGTATACATGGTCACCTCACCCCCCCAATCCTGGTATGCATGGTTCCCCCAGCCCCCCAATCCTGGAATGCATGGTCCCTTCACCCACCAATCCTGGTATGCATGGTGACCTCACCACCTATACTAATATGCATGGTCCCCTCACCCCCCAATCCTCGTATGCATGGTCATCTCACCCCCCAATCCTGGTATGTATGGTCCCCTCACCCCCCAATCCTGATATGCATGGTAAACTGCACACGTACCAAAAAATATATTTACAGTATATACTCACCTTTCTTCCTTGTGCTCCAGCGCTGTCTGTTGTGAATACGCTGGAGGCGACTTCTGAGCTGGGGCTCCCTCCGGTGGTTGCTGAGGGTAATGAACTAATTACTGAATGGCCTTCAGCTGGCTCTGAATGGTATGATATAAGTGACCTGAGTTCCCATCAGCCTTGCCATTAACCAATTGTTCCTCCTGGTCTTGCTTGGAGCACAGCTTGATTTCCTGCTCTCATTCAGATAAGTGTTTGCTGGTTTTTTCCTGTTGGATTTTCACTGCTGGTTTGCTGCTTGCAGTGGACTGCAGCCTGGTCCCCTTTTGGGGGTCTGGCGCTGCAATTGTGCTCATTTTGTGTTTGCACTTTTGCTTTGTTCCTTTGTCTCTTTTTATTTGCTGAGTTGCTGTTTGTTACACCAGAGATCTGATTTAGGTGGTTGAGATTGTGTGATCTCAGGATTTTTATTAATCAGAAGTGTTGGTATTTTTGTCAGGGTTTTTTTGGGTTGCAGTCAGAATTCTTTCCTTTATATCTAGACAGATTGGGCCCTAGCGTTTGCTCATTCTATTTTCTGTCTGTGTCCGTGTTTTCTTCATGTCTAACCGCCATTACATGTTTGGGGGCTTCCTATTTCTTTGGGGACTCTGCTCCGGGTCAGATAGCATTCATCTTTCTGCCTTTAGGTGTAGCTATCTCTCCGGCTGTGACGAGGCGTCTAGGATCACCGTAGGTACGCTCCACGGCTACTTCTAGTGTGGCGGTTAGTTTAGGTTACTGCAATCCAATAGTTTCCAGCCTCTATGGTGTGTTGCTACTTTGGCTATTTTTTGCAGTTTCTCCTCCGCTACCGAAACATAACACACACGGCTCTGCTTCGTACACCTCGTACACACGGCTCCTCTCCGTACACCTCGTACACACGGCTGCGCTACGTACACCTCGTACACACGGCTCCGCTCCGTACACCTCGTACACACACGGCTCTGCTCCGTACACCTCGTACACACAGGATTCCGCTCCGTACACCTCGTACACACGCGGCTCCACTCCTTACATCTTGTACACACGGCTCCGCTCCGTACACCTCGTACACACGCGGCTCCGCTCCGTACATCTTGTACACACACTGCTCAGCTCCGTACACTGTATACACGAGGCTCGCTCTATATACGCACTCCGCTCCGTACACTATACACATGACTCCGCTCCGTACATCTCGTACCACATGACTCCGTCCGTACACACAGGCTCTGCTCCGTACACTCGTACACATCGGCTCCGCTCCGTACGCTTGACACACGGCTCTTCTCCGTAAACCTCGTACACACGGCTCCGCTCCGTACAGCTCGTACACACACGGCTCTGCTCCGTACATCTCGTACACACGAGGCTCGCTCCGTACACCTCGTACACACACGGCTCCGCTCCGTACACCTCGTACACACACGGCTCCGCTCCGTACATCTCATACACACACGACTCGCTCCGTACACCTCGTACACACACGGCTCGCTCCGTACACTCTACACACACGACTGGCTCCGACTACCTCGTACACATGAGGCTCTGCTCCGTACACTCCGTATACACACGGCTCCGCTCCTACACCTCGTACACATGAGGCTCTGCTACTACACCCGTAACACACCTCCGTCCTGACACCTCCCCACACCTCTAAACCCCTTCCTCTCGAACCACACACTAATCCTCATCAAAGAGAGAGAGCTTGCATCGTGCTGCCGTGCTCTTGAAGCTGCCTGGAGAGAACTCCTTGCAGGGAGAGGTTATTTTTTCCCTGGACTACCTGCCTGCCCTCTCCAAGAAAGAGAGACTTTTCCCTGGGATTGAGCTCCGGGGCTGGGCCCCTGGCTCCCACCCCCCAGCAAAGCCGGCTGGGGGTGGGAGGCCTAACATACCAACAGGAGGCCATACCATCTAGCCAGTCCCAGGGAGGATGGTGAGGAAAAAGCCCTCGGGGGGCCACAAGACCCCAGGGACCAAGACCCCTAAGGCCGGGACCGTGGCGGTTCCTCCTCCCGGAGGAGGAGGAGAGGCGGCCAGCGGAGGTGCGGTGGTGGAGCCCCCCAACATCTGAGGTTCCAAGGCGGCGGGGGAGCCTGTCACCACCTATGGCTCCCGCATCCACGCGCACCTCTGCGAATACGAGGAGGCTGCCAAACAGCTGAGGAGTTGAAGGGAGCACGCCTGATTTTAAAGTACAAGCTCCCTGCCTCAAGGAGAGCAGAGGTCTCCGCCATGGTGGAGAGGCTGAAGGGGTCCATTAAGGCTCTGGAACAGCGGAGAGCAGAGATCCTGGCAGGAAGCGGCCCCTTCGAGGAGAAACTAAGAAACGACGACCGGTTCAGGGCCCTGACCGGTGGGTCTCCTGGGGGGTCAGGAGGCCCCAGCCAGGTGGAGGAGGAGAAGGAGGAAGATGGCGGCTGTGAGGCATCTGCGCCATTCCCACCTGAAGACCTGGTGAGGGTAAACGTCCAGGTATCATGCAGTGGGATAGCCCCCGAGCAAGTGGCCCTCCCACCGAACTCCAGTAATTCAGAGGAAAGTGGGAGCGAGGGGGAGGATGGAGGAAGTGGTAGCAGCAGTGAGGGGGGCTGCCTCATCCTGCAATAAGTGCGGCAGATCGAGTTCCCAGCATGGTTTGGCAAGCTGTTGTTTGGGGATGAGATCTGCGAGGATGGGGCAACCGGGAAGAGGAAGAAAAGAGAAAAAAAAACTAAGGTCACCACCATAGACAAATTCGTCTATGCTCCCCTTCCTGGGGCCCCCCTGTCCTGTTGTGTGGAACCCGCTACCCACCCCGGCTCGGGCCCTGTGGTGGGTCCGCAGCAAGGGAGTGGGGAGAGGAGAGTCTGCCCGGATCTGCGTGCCATGTCTAGTGGTGGCAGCTCGGACTCAGGCAGCGATATGGAGAGTGTTGATGCCGGTATTGTTGGTGGTGGTGCTCGGGCCCAGTCCTCTGTGGCAGCGGGTGCTGGCCCAGCACCTAGAGTTGGTACAACCGGGGCCACATCTCCGGCGGCGAGAGCTGGGGTCTCTGGGCCCCCCACTCGCGGATCCGCTAAGACTGAATCACTTTTGGGGGTCCAGAGACCTAGAAAGGGGGCGGAATCTGCCATAAGACAACAAGTAAAGAAGTGCAAGTTGTTGGTCGCTTCCCTGGCGGTGTCCACGGCAGGGTCGGGGTCCTCTGCGTGTAGATCCAATAAGGAGTCCGCGCCGAGTGGCCGACCTTGCCAAAAGCGAGTGGTAGGTACAAGAAGGCAGTGGTGGCCTGCGAGGGGCCAGTCCTTCTCAGCCGCTGTCCCACCCGCTACTGTCGCGTCTGGCGGGGGGTAGCCTTGTGGTCTAATGCCCCACCCGCTATGACAGCGGCTGGCGAGGGGGCGTGGCCTCGGCGGCTCAGCTCCTCTCGCTGTGCTCGTGGCTGGCGGGGGGCGTGGCCTTTTGGGCCTTCGCTCTACCCGCCATAGCCGTGACTAGCGGGGGGGGCGTGGCCTCGGCGGGCCCGCTGACTTCTGTCCCGCCCACAAAAATAATGTCCGAAAAAACTGGCAAGGGGTTGCCGGGGTCCCCAGCCCACTTACCTCCATCTGATGGTGCGGGGGCTTTGGTGCCCCAAGAGAGGCCAGCTCAGGTCTCCAGTGGGGGCCAGGGTGCGGAGGAAGAGCCCAGCCCTGCCCCAAGTATGACAACAAAAAAAAAATGGAGCCTGAAAGCCCAGGAAGTATTGCTGCTCCTGAGCCCAGGCAGAGCTTACTGAGTGGGCTCTCTTCTGCGGCTCTTAAAGGAGCGGCAGCACTCCTGGGCAAAAACAATGCGGGGCAGAGCAGGGATCAGCCAGGGCCCCCAGCAGGCAAAAAACGAATCTGCAAAAATAATAACATATATATTTTTGAAGAATTAGCTGAGGTGAATGTTATGAGTGAGGTGAGTGACATGAGTGACAGGGATGTGGGAGTGGATGTGGGAGTGAACGAGGAAGGGAGTGAATGTTGGTGTAAGTGGAAGCATGGGCGGTGAGGGAGGGACTGGCCCATCTGGCCCCCCAGCCGTGATACCCCGTACTTTTGCGGGGGTCCTGGCTGGGGCTCCGGGAGGTTCTCGGGGGTCTCCTTGCCTCCGGACTCTGGGGACGGCGTTTTGAGCCGCCGTTTTCTGGGGGCCCTTAAAAAAGGAGAGCGGTCGGTCAATGTAGAGGGAAGAGAGGTGTACCTGTCTTTCTGGTTGGAGAGACATGGCCTGGCCGCCTTCCAAGATAGAAGGGAGGGGGAAACCATTCTGGGCCCCCCACTCGCGGATCCGCTAAGACTGAATCACTTTTGGGGGTCCAGAGACCTAGAACGGGGGCGGAATCTGCCATAAGACAACAAGTAAAGAAGTGCAAGTTGTTGGTCGCTTCCCTGGCGGTGTCCACGGCAGGGTCGGGGTCCTCTGCGTGTAGATCCAATAAGGAGTTCGCGCCGGGGGCCCCGCCGCCGCTGGACACCGAGGGGGAGTGGCCGACCTTGCCAAAAGCGAGTGGTAGGTACAAGAAGGCAGTGGTGGCCTGCGAGGGGGGCGTGTCCTCCTCAGCCGCTGTCCCACCCGCTACTGTCGCGTCTGGCGGGGGTAGCCTTGTGGTCTAATGCCCCACCCGCTATGACAGCGGCTGGCGAGGGGGCGTGGCCTCGGCGGCTCAGCTCCTCGCTGTGCTCGGGGGGGGGCGTGGCCTTTCGGGCCTTCGCTCTACCCGCCATAGCCGTGACCAGCGGGGGGGCGTGGCCTCGGCGGGCCCGCTGACTTCTGTCCCGCCCACAAAAATAATGTACGAAAAAACTGGCAAGGGGTTGCCGGGGTCCCCAGCCCACTTACCTCCATCTGATGGTGCGGGGGCTTCGGTGCCCCAAGAGAGGCCAGCTCAGGTCTCCAGTGGGGGCCAGGGTGCGGAGGAAGAGCCCAGCCTGCCCCAAGTATGACAACAAAAAAAAATGGAGCCTGAAAGCCCAGGAAGTATTGCTGCTCCTGAGCCCAGGCAGAGCTTACTGAGTGGGCTCTCTTCTGCGGCTCTTAAAGGAGCGGCAGCACTCCTGGCAAAAACAATGCGGGGCAGAGCAGGGATCAGCCAGGGCCCCCAGAAGGCAAAAAACGAATCTGCAAAAATAATAACATAGATATTTTTGAAGAATTAGCGGAGGTGAATGTTATGAGTGAGGTGAGTGACATGAGTGACAGGGATGTGGGAGTGGATGTGGGAGTGAACGAGGAAGGGAGTGAATGTTGGTGTAAGTGGAAGCATGGGCGGTGAGGGAGGGACTGGCCCATCTGGCCCCCCAGCCGTGATACCCCGTACTTTTGCGGGGGTCCTGGCTGGGGCTCCGGGAGGTTCTCGGGGTCTCCTTGCCTCCGGACTCTGGGGACGGCGTTTTGAGCCGCCGTTTTCTGGGGCCCTTAAAAAAGGAGAGCGGTCGGTCAATGTAGAGGGAAGAGAGGTGGACCTGTCTTTCTGGTTGGAGAGACATGGCCTGGCCGCCTTCCAAGATAGAAGGGAGGGGGAAACCATTCTGGGCCCCCCATTCGCGGATCCGCTAAGACTGAATCACTTTTGGGGTCCAGAGACCTAGAACGGGGGCGGAATCTGCCATAAGACAACAAGTAAAGAAGTGCAAGTTGTTGGTCGCTTCCCTGGCGGTGTCCACGGCAGGGTCGGGGTCCTCTGCGTGTAGATCCAATAAGGAGTTCGCGCCGGGGGCCCCGCCGCCGCTGGACACCGAGGGGGAGTGGCCGACCTTGCCAAAAGCGAGTGGTAGGTACAAGAAGGCAGTGGTGGCCTGCGAGGGGGGCGTGTCCTCCTCAGCCGCTGTCCCACCCGCTACTGTCGCGTCTGGCGGGGGTAGCCTTGTGGTCTAATGCCCCACCCGCTATGACAGCGGCTGGCGAGGGGGCGTGGCCTCGGCGGCTCAGCTCCTCGCTGTGCTCGTGGCTGGCGGGGGCGTGGCCTTTCGGGCCTTCGCTCTACCCGCCATAGCCGTGACCAGCGGGGGGCGTGGCCTCGGCGGGCCCGCTGACTTCTGTCCCGCCCACAAAAATAATGTCCGTAAAAAACTGGCAAGGGGTTGCCGGGGTCCCTAGCCCACTTACCTCCATCTGATGGTGCAGGGGCTTCGGTGCCCCAAGAGAGGCCAGCTCAGGTCTCCAGTGGGGGCCAGGGTGCGGAGGAAGAGCCCAGCCCTGCCCCAAGTATGACAACAAAAAAAAATGGAGCCTGAAAGCCCAGGAAGTATTGCTGCTCCTGAGCCCAGGCAGAGCTTACTGAGTGGGCTCTGTTCTGCGGCTCTTAAAGGAGCGGCAGCACTCCTGGGCAAAAACAATGCGGGCAGAGCAGGGATCAGCCAGGGCCCCCAGAAGGCAAAAAACGAATCTGCAAAAATAATAACATAGATATTTTTGAAGAATTAGCTGAGGTGAATGTTATGAGTGAGGTGAGTGACATGAGTGACAGGGATGTGGGAGTGGATGTGGGAGTGAACGAGGAAGGGAGTGAATGTTGGTGTAAGTGGAAGCATGGGCGGTGAGGGAGGCACTGGCCCATCTGGCCCCCAGCCGTGATACCCCGTACTTTTGCGGGGGTCCTGGCTGGGGCTCCGGGAGGTTCTCGGGGGTCTCCTTGCCTCCAGACTCTGGGGACGGCGTTTTGCGCCGCCGTTTTCTGGGGGCCCTTAAAAAAGGAGAGCGGTCGGTCAATGTAGAGGGAAGAGAGGTGGACCTGTTTCTGGTTGGAGAGACATGGCCTGGCCGCCTTCCAAGTAGAAGGGAGGGGGAAACCATTTGGTCCCTCCCGACGCCAGGGCTGTATTGGGGCCAGGAGAATGGTCCGTCTTCGTTGGAGGGGCGTGAAGCTTGCCCACCCAGAGAAGGGTGGTGTGAGCTGTCCTGAAGAGGCTTCAGGGGCGACGACATCTTTGCCCTGATCCATCTGTCGGCACCCTATCTCGACAACAGTTTCGTCCGGCCGAAGGGGCATAGAGCCTTCTGGTCAAATTACGAGCTGGTGAAGGGAGGCCCGGATGGCGGACTTCGCCGTTCAGCCTAAGAGAGTGACCGTGGAACATGTAACGAGTTACTTCCGGGTTGACATGACGTGGCTTTCCCGTTATGGGGGTCCACGGACGTCCCCAAAAATCGCGGTTGGATCGGTCGGGGGGGCTGGACCTTCTGATGAAGTTGAAGGTCTCAGGGGTACATCACCCACATGCTTCCTCGGCGTTCCTAGGGAGGGCCACATACTGGGTTTCTACCAGGGGCAGCCGGGGCTGCCCACAGTCGGTTCCCCGCCACTTCAGGCAAGGCTGCAAGGTGCAGAAATGGCCTTGTGTGGTGGGGTAGGTATCTTGCCGCATCTTGCAAGGACATTCGGTGCCACCTTGGTGGTGACCTAGGTACACTTGTATAGCCGCGCCTCGCTCCTTTACCAATGCCGCTTCAGGCCCGGTGGGGGGGACCGTGAGGGGGCAACTCCGGCGGCGCGACCTCTTGGGCACGGTGGGGTGCAGGGGAGAGGGCTAAGGGCCAGTAGGAAGGACAAGGCCAATAAAGGTCCCTCTACCAATGGAGACAGGAAAGCACCAGGGGTGAGGGGCGGGGAACTCAGGCAACTGGGTTATGCTGCCACCCCTCTAGGCCGGTGGCTTGTGTCTCTGAGGCCCCGAGGGAGGAAGAGGTATGCGAGGAGATCAGGAGGATAAAGAGGGAGGAAAAGCTGACTGACTCCGACAACTCCTCCCAATATGAAAGTGTGGATGAGGAGGTCACGGATCAGCCTACAGTAGAGAGGGGTGAGAAAAAGCGTACCGGAAGGAGGAAGAAGAAGGTGGGCAAGCCTTCTAAACCTCCTCCCCCGACCGTAAGTATGCCAACGGAAGGGCTCACCGGCTCCCCTCTGATCGCCCTCTCCAACCGGTACCAAGACCTCGACAACCATGCTGAGACGGAGGTCGGGGACGAGGGGCCGGGGGCGGCATCTGGGGGGCCTTCAGGGGATAGCGGAGTCCGTCCCCCAGGAAACGCCGTTTCCTCTGGGCGGGGGACAGACCTGGAGCCCGGAGGCAAGGAGACCATGGGGATGGATACCTCGTCTTCCCTAAAACGGAAGGAATCAGACCCCTCTTCGGAGGGGAAAGATGGGGAAGACGGGGTGGGGAAGAGGAAGGCCATTTAACCCAATCACCCATGATGACGGCACTCAGCCCGTTGACTCTGGCGTCCATTAATGTCGCCAGTATTAAGTCAGATGCGGCCAGATTTGCGGCCTGTGATTTTTTCACCCGATTTGAGGCGGAAATTTTGCTTTTGCAAGAGACCAGACTAACAGACATGGGGGCCATCCATAAAGCCAGGAGGGAGTGGAGGTGTGGTCCCCCATACTGGTCTCTTGCGGCCGAGCCATATAGCGGGGTGGCGGTCCTTTTTAAGACCGCGGAGGTGGAATGCCGACGGGTTATTGAGATAGAAATGGGGAGGTGCCTGGTCTTAGACGTTTTCATAAGAGGACAGGAGCTTCGGCTCATAAACATCTATGGTCCACAATCCAGGTGGGACTGCAAATGTCTCTTCATGAAGATCAAGCCCTTTCTTTTTACGAGCCAGCAGGTGTTCTTCGGTGGGGATTTCAACACCATTACGAGATCCCGTGATAGGGGGGCTCCGGAGGCCACCTGGCTTATGATAGTACAGCATTAAATAGTATAGCTAGCGAAGCTCGCCTGGTGGATGTCCACATCCGGCACACCCCAGGTCACGGGGGTTTCACCTTTCATAGATGTAGCTGTAGGTCTAGGATAGATAGTTTTTTTTTGAAGGAGGATGCCATCTTTTCTGCAGTGTCCGCCGTTGAGGTGGAATTCTCCGATCACTGTTTAATTTTCTTTTCTCTGAATGTTACAGAGACTCCCCGGATGGGAAGAGGTCTGTGGAAGCTGAATTCATCCCTCTTGGAAGAAGCGGAAGTGAGACAGTCCTGTGAGGAATTTCTTCAGAGCCAGGTACCGCTTTTGGATCTCTGTAGCAGTAAGTCTGAGTGGTGGGAGATCTTCAAAGAGAGGGTGGCGGGGTTCTTCCATCAGCTCTCGAGCCTCAGGAGTCTGAACAGGCACCGCTTGTATCAGGCCTTGAGGAGGAAACTCGAACAGCTCGTCTCGACTGGGGGTGACCGTGAGGGGATCTCCAGGGTGAAGTCTTTGCTCAAGAGGTGTCAGTATGATAGGCACACATCTTTGGTTTTTGAAAGGGTTTTCGTTTGCACCCCGGCTCCTTTCGGGGGCTCAGCACTGCTCTGTTCCAGGCCGCAGTGTGTTGTGAATGTGCTAGAAATGAATTCTGAGCAGAAACTCCCTCTGGTGGTTACAGACAGTACTGAACTATCCAATGAAGATTGTGAAGATTGGCGATCAGGTGTTACTGACTGGTCTTATATAAGGGAGGTTCCCTCCCATCAGGGTTGCCGGTGATCAATTGTTCTGGTCTCATCTTTGATTCCTGTTCACCTTTTAGCCTGCTGTTTCGTGCCTGCGTCTTCTGCTAACAGATAAGACATTTTCTTCTTTTTGTTTTTTGTGCTTGCTTTTTGCATTTTGTCCTGCACTTCTGTGGGGGTCTGCCGGGTCCCCTCCGGGGGCTTGTGCTCCTCTCAGTTTGTCTGAGCCACTGTTGTTTGTTCTTTTGCCTTTTTCAGTTTTTTCAGTGGCTGCTGTTTAGTTTTTGTTACACCAGAGAACTAATTTAGGTGGTAGAGGTCGTGTGATCTCAGGTGTTTTTGTAATAAGTAGAGTTGGTACTTTTCAGGGTTTTTTGGGGTTGCAGTAAGTGTCCTTCCTATCCTTTTCTATTTAGGAAGTTTGGGCCCCAACTTTTGCTCATACTATTTTCTCTCTGTGTCTGTATTTCCTCTTGTCTAACCGCCATTACATGTTTGGGGGCTTTCTATGTTCTTTGGGAATCTGCTCCGGGGCAGATAGTTTTCCTCTTTCTGTCTTTAGGTGTAGTTAGCTTCTCAGGCTGTGACGAGGCGAGTAGTATAGGAGTTATATTACTCATCAAACTCAATCTGACAGGTCGTCACGCCCCCCTATCATTTAATCCGTCTCCCTGTCAGATTGATCTGCCTGGGAAATCAGGACTGCTGAATCTGGGAAGTTCTATCAAAGTGATTCATGAATTATTCGTCTCTATTTATATTTTATCCATTTCCTTGTGTGTTTGATTAGTCTCTGGTGTTTTAGTGAAATACAGACTTCAGTATATAAGGGTTTTTAGTGAAATACAGACTTCAGTATATAAGGAGTTTTAGTGAAATACAGAGGCAGGGTTTGATTATTCAGTATATAAGGCTTGTTTTATATGTATGTAAAAGTTTGGAGGAAATACAGACTCCAGTATATAAGAAGTTTTACTCATTTCTAGCAGGATCTGTATAAAAGACCCCCAGTAAATGTATGTATAAGATAGCCTTTTTTCTAGACTGGCATTAAATCCCTATGTGACTGTCTGCTTCACTTGCTGGGAACTTATTGTACAGACTAAAAGGAGATTATTCTATAGTATTATCCTTAGTATTATCCAGTATATAAGGAGTTTTAGTGAATTAGAGAGCGAATCTTGGCAGGATCTGTTAAAGATAGGTTACGTATTAGCAAGGGGTGTAGCAGTGTTGTGTTGTTTATAGCCGGCCATAGTGCCGACATGTCCGGACAAGCCCTTTGATCAATCTATTTGGGAATATTTTAAGTCCATCAGTAAATGTATCCTTTGACCACTCTATTGTGTGGGGAAAGCTGTATCAAGGCGAGGTCACATTATGAGATGGTCATGGGCATATTATGTATATGGCCATGTTACAATATTAGACACGCGAATGTTTTATTCGTATTTTTTTTAAAAAAAAAGCAATGACGCGGTATTGTAAAAACAAGGTTACAAGATTTTATTGTAATAAATACAGCTCAAAGACATTTCAAGCATTTAAAAGTACATACAGAATGATATAAAAAGTGTCACATGCACAATTAACAAATAGCATCACACACACGATAAAATAGATAATTAACAACTACATAGGCTACATCGTGAGCCACATGGCTGGCAGTATCGGTAGAGACCTTTTTTTAGGTCGTAGAGTACCCCTTGTGGTGCCTAATGACAGGGAGTGCAGAGAATGAATTGTACGGGGTGCGGGGTCTAACCTCATCGGTGTAGATACACCAGCGCTGGAGGACATTTTTAATTAGTCTAAATGTTGTCTAGTAGTGTGATTACCCACAACAGTAGAGGGTATATTCAGCTCGGCCATAGCTCGCATAAACGATTCCCAACCCCTAGGTAAATTCCTGACGGTCAGAGCATGACTCTGCGTTGTACTACGTACTAAATCCACTAAGTTAGACCCGGGTATTACAGCGCCTTTGAAAATAAATTCGTCTTTATCATTCCAGTCTGTCACACTCTTATTCTGGAGTAGCCTGTTTAGTAAAAATTCAGCATTCTTTTTATATCTTTGGTTTATATGACCTACAATTTCAGCGATCTCGTGATTTTTTTTATCGGTGTCTGTATTTGGCGACTGTTGATGCTCAGGATCCTGAGGGCTAACGAGATTTAAAGTTGTTAATTCTTTCGAACTGCGTTTCGTATGTACCAAGTAGCGCTCCAGCACGGTGCTATACATTTTAATTTTCACATCATCGGGGATGTCGCGTCGCTGTAAAACGGAGTTAATTTCATCATCGAGGCGTCGAATAGCAGTTTCGCGTATGCTCTCGGGGATTGGTGTCCTTAGCTTATGTAGCTCCTGTTTGGGGACTAGATACATTTTCTCAGCATGCTCCATTATTTGCCCGCGAGCAGACTCGTTATTATGGGTATTGCAAAACCTAAAAGAGGACGATAAAGCCACCGGTCTGATTCAGTACTCGCTTCTTTTTCTTTATGGACTGCGCTCTCACTCATGGTTCTTATAGCTTTACGCCACTTCTTCAGTATGCCTTTTTGGCGCTCTTTCAACGGGATTCTGCCTTTTAAGATGTTTAAAGCAATCTCGCCTATAGCGGTGATTAAATCCACGCTCGCATTGCGCAAAATAGATTTCCGGACGGATGGGGTTGCCTTCACCAGGGTTTTTAAGAGAGCCCAGTTACGCCGGAGTCTCTCGGACATCTTTACAGCACAGCGCACACAGCGTGGAATGTGCGAGCCCGCATAAAATTCACTTTTTAGAAGCGTTTTTCTTCTGCACATAGACAGCTGGTAACGCCGGTGGAAACAACCCCGTCCGTAAGCGGTGATCCTCCGGTGTATTAGCTCTCAAATCGACCAGCAAATACCCATAAGGCTCCCGCGTAGCATCCTCAAATGCTTCTAGGAAAAAACGTGTTTTTCCGGGGTACATCTGACGAGCTAGTGTTAAAATTTGTAATTTATCTCGAGGATTGTTAAAAAGAACCATGTACTTTGTGTTTAAATTTATGGTGCGGCTTTTCTTACCCTGACAAAATATGTTTTGTACCAGGTAGAAAATACTGAGATTTCTGTGATGCACATACTTGGTGAACGCTTTTTCTATCTCGCAATTTTCGCTAGCGCTATCCATGAGATCATCAACAATCGCCAAATTCACCTTGCCCGGTGGGAATAATTCATCATCTACGAATGTATTCGGCAGACCCTCCACAAATCTGGTGTTGGGAAAAGAGAGAGAGATTTGATCATATAGTTTCTGCCAGCATGAATAAAACCAAACAATATTATCCGGCTTGTGAGAAAAATTACTTTCAATATTATACAGCAATTGTTTTACAAAATAACTCTTTCCAGAATTAGACGGCCCCGCTAGAATGCACGAGAGCGGATGTTGTAGCCTCGTATCCATCACAATACTGTGCTAATAGCCAAACGGCAGGGTGGTGAATTCGTCTAATAGTCTGCGCTTTGTGTAGACGCACTTCTGGGTCTTTTGTAGGACACGGGATTCAATATTCCAATATTTTTTATCTCTCACAATGCCCTGTTGCTGTACGACGATGCGCTTCTGAGTTTCAGGGGCTGAATTACGGGGGTAGTCCAGAACTAGATCTTTCAGACTGCTAAAATTGATAGATTGAGAGTTACCAACATTTAGCGTTATTCCCTTCACTTTTATGACAGTCTTCCCTGTGTTGAGCTTGTACCCGTAAGTTTTGGGCCCTGCAGAAACAAACTCTGTGATGTACGTGCCCTCGGGTATCTCACTCGTCAACTCCCCCAGGTAATCTCCTAGAGGCGGCTGCCACTCACCTTCCCTGTGCACAAAAATAACTGAATCTGTGTCGTGATAAAGGCACCTCTCCTGTAGCCTGTCCAGCAGAGAATAGAGCTCTAGCCGCGCATACGCGGTGGTAAAGCA
Source organism: Oophaga sylvatica (assembly GCA_033576555.1). Taxonomy (NCBI): domain Eukaryota; kingdom Metazoa; phylum Chordata; class Amphibia; order Anura; family Dendrobatidae; genus Oophaga; species Oophaga sylvatica. The sequence continues at coordinate 11,196,010 of JARQOD010000003.1, read as the reverse complement.
GGCTATAAAGATGTTTGTGTTTCTGTTGAATGTGTGGTGCCCCTCCGCATATTTCCAGTTAATGGTTGCGGTTTCATCATCGATAAAATCCAGCGTAGAAATGTCATAGTAGGGCAGGAAGAGATACCTAAAAAGCTCATCAGGATCCCTAACAATCTTGGTGCTTGGTAGATTGGCCCGCTGAGCAAACTTCCCCCATAAAGAATTTAAGAAAAGTTTGGAGATCTGCCTTTTAGCGGGGTTGACGGCTATATTTTCAGGTCGTAACCGCACACCCTCTTTTTCAAGAAAATTGTCAATGTACTGCTTTTTCTTGGCATCATCCGTGCACCAGCTAGGATACCCTGACGCCTCCTGCTTATCCCTAAGGTGTCATTTAATGTAGCGAGCAAACAGATCATCGCTGGTGTTTGGAAAATGCCATATTTCATAGATGTGGGCGATCCGGTACCCTTTATCTATCGCCAGCTCAAGCTCTATAGTGCACCAGGTACCTGTCAGGGAGCGTTCTTCATCACTATGTCTGCATTCCTCGGCCTGTGAATTTACAGTGCATGTATAGCAAAGGGGGAACATCAATTTTTTGTCGAGTTTTACCGGTAGAACGGGAAAAAATAATCTCTCGGGGATAGACCTTGACTCTAGCTAAGCCAAAGTATTTTTTAATGAAACCAAAGTTGTCATAGATGATGTCGGGGTGACCTACAGGGTATGTTTTAGTTTTGTTTACAAAGGGGTACAGGCTGGTGAAGTCGTAGTAATGTAAAGTCTCATCAGCTTCCACCTGGTGATAGAGCTTAATGGCGTTAGTGCGACCCCATAAAGCGCATCGCGGGGGTCTAAGGGAGCAGGGAAATCCATTTGCTGGAGAAATGCCTGGAGGTTAGAATCGTTTTTAACCATTTCACGCCACTCGTGCTCCCATATCACTCTTATGGTGTACCCGCGCAGCTGCAGGTAGCGCTTTTTAGCTAAAAAGGCATGATATAATTGACCGTAGGTGGTGTTTGTAACTTTATTTGTATCATTCTCATTATAGCACGACGGGCAGCCGTGGAAAAAACAGCCCTGAAATTCAAAAGCTATGTGCTGTCCGTTAACATAGGCATAGCCATCTAGAAAATATTGAGCGAGTTGTTTCTCACCCCCTCTTAAGGCATGCTGAATGACAATGTTCTCGGTATGCGCTACATACATGAGCCACTGTATAGTGGCGGATGAGTAGCGCTTTTTCGCCTTGTGATAATTATCACCCGGTAAAATGGCGATCGTTTTTTCTGGTAGAAATTTAAATCGATACATTGACATACATACAGAGGCCAGGGTGATGAATTGAAAAGGATCAATACAGCTGCTCTCCACAACCATTTCTTTTTGAACGTCACAGTATTTTTTAACACTTTTCAGCGTCATTTCCATAATGCGCTCTCTATAGATCTCACAGGCGCGTCTCAAAATTTCAACATCCTGTTTGCAGTATGATTTTAGTTCACTCTTGAAGTCAAAAACTGTGTGTTTCTGACCCTCATGCCACGCCAGGAACTCTACCTTCTCATCCGGGGCCATGTACTCTAACCCATAATATTTCACATCGGGTATGGGACCTGCATAGTTTTGGTTTTCTCGGGTGTTAAAAAAGTGTGGAAAATGACCTTTGGCGCCTGAAAAGCCCATGGCCTGAGGTAATTTACTGAGCTTCATGGGGATAAAATTTAGCGAGTCTATGAACCTTATAGACAAATCGGGCACCGTCACACACAAGAGCCGGCCACCTTGGGCTATCAGCTTTACCTGTAGTTTTTCAAAAATCAGCTCCTTAACAATAAAGTAAGAATCGTAGCGCCCGGCATTGTGGGCTATAAATGTATACCCTGAAAATTTCCCGCTGGTAAAGAACAGTAAAAAGTCATGCGTGCAGCTATCACCTTCAAATTCCCAGGACTGCTCACCACTCAGTGTTGTGGCATAAATGTAATTTGGTATGTGGGTACCTGTCTCCTGCATACATTCAAAATCGTAAAAGATATAACAATCTATCTCGTCCTCCGGTACATAGCGTCGCATGTAACAGAGATGGGCGTCAAATTTATTTACACGAGCACGACATACGGTGCAACGTAAACCGGAACATTCATGCACGCCCTCGCTATTCCTGAACACAAAGCGATGGCACTCATCACAAAATATTTTAAGCCTGCAGAATGGCGGATCAACCAGAGCTAATTGTTTGTGACGGTCTAAACACTCACTAGAGCGACAATGAACCCGACATACGGGGCACCGCGGGTTTGTTGTACACCGGTACTCTCCACACAATCCACTCTCTGACACGCTTTACAAAAATATTGACATGAATGGGTGTTCTTGTTAGTATACAATGAATTGCAGAGCTCACAAAAGTAATTACTACCGATAAAACCTTTCATATTCTTGATACCGTAGTAGTGGTTATCATGGAACAATATGAATACAGTTTTACCGCTAGTTGCATTGTCGGTCTGAAAGTAGCGCCAATCACCCTGACTGTAGTACAGTACTTTAATGGTGACCCCCAAATAGTTCTCAAATGCTGGAATGTCGCTAAAACTCACTAATTGCTCATCAGGGATCCCCAGAGCCGTGTGTATGTTTTTAGAGCGATTCAGTAAAACCGCATCACCGACATCCGCGTCCTCAATCAGGGCGCACACACTAGCGGCCAAACACAGATTTGTACTGTAATTGTTAAAATCATACAACCACCGCATCTTTTGTTTAATGATTCGACTGCTCGCTATAGATTTCAAGCATCTTTTTACACCGCCGCGGCGGTTTTTAACGGTAGTGATGACTAGTTTTAGGGTATTGCTTGCCAAGCATTCAGCATTACTTTGAAGTGTGCGGGCAACAGCATTTAAAAAAGATTCAGAATTAAAATCCACGCGGCTCTGCTTTGTAGTGAAAATGGGGTCTAAAGCATCGCCACCTTCAAGCCTTAACTGCACAAAATCACCAGGTTCAATGTCCCTAATGACTCTATCAAGTAATGACTGAATACTATCGTGAACAATGTTCACAGCCTCGACAAACGATCGTACACGCTCCAAATTTACAAACCTAAAAGGATCGGTATGTATGCGCGCACTGAAATTACGGTTGTCCCTCTGGTGATGATGGAAGTGTTGTAAAAATACTGTATGGTCTGATCCCCTCACATCATCAGCAGAGTCAGCATCCGCAGCAGAGGCTTGTGAGCTTTGTGTAGCGTTACGGCCGGCATTTTCAGGGACATCATGGCTATGTGAGACAGGAGCATCTGTGTGTGTGGTGGCTCCTGGGCTGTCTGTGGTGGTATAGCAGCACAGATACCGCCACCCCGTCGCCTAGCGCATATTGCGCGTCGAGCACTGACCAGTAGTTTTATAGCTCGTTTTATAACTCTGGACGTATTATAACGGGCTGTTTTAGTTGGTTTATGCAGACCCGAACCGATCATATTTAGTCATAACGGGCTAGCACCATCTGGTGTCTCGGTGTCTACTTGCAGCCGGCGAAGCGCGTATAGCTCGGCCTTACGAGCAGCTGTCGGGAATGCTTCAGACAACAAGCTTTCAAAAGTACCGCAGAAAAACAGTATTTTGGGTAGACAGATTTTGTAGCGTAAGTAACGATCTAACTGCTCCTTAAACACTGCGGCTTCGGCGGGGGCCCACCCAATGCCGTCATACATCTGCGCTGTAGCGATCGCAGATACAGAATCCGCGATGCTAACAGGTACAGAGACCGCAGAATCCGCACTGCTAACAGGTACAGAGACCGCAGAATCCGCCCTGCTAACAGGTACAGAGACCGCAGAATCCGCACTGCTAACAGGTACAGAGACCGCAGAATCCGCACTGCTAACAGGTACAGAGACCGCAGAATCCGCACTGCTAACAGGTACAGAGACCGCAGAATCCGCACTGCTAACAGGTACAGAGACCGCAGAATCTGCACTGCTAACAGGTACAGAGACCGCAGAATCCGCACTGCTAACAGGTACAGAGACCGCAGAATCCGCACTGCTAACAGGTACAGAGACCGCAGAATTCACACTGCTAACAGGTACAGAGACCGCAGAATCCGCACTGCTAACAGGTACAGAGACCGCAGAATCCGCACTGCTAACAGGTACAGAGACCGCAGAATCCGCACTGCTAACAGGTACAGAGACCGCAGAATCCGCACTGCTAACAGGTACAGAGACCGCAGAATCCGCACTGCTAACATGTACAGAGACCGCAGAATCCGCACTGCTAACATGTACAGAGACCGCAGAATCCGCACTGCTAACAGGTACAGAGGCCGCAGAACACGTATTGCTAACAGGTACAGACACAGCTGTATGAAGCCTCGGCTTTTTACACACTTTATGCTTAGTCGTTAACACTCTCTTTAACCCCATCACAACATTAACTGGATTAGCTACATCAACGTGTGATGTGCTGGGTAAATTAATGGTATCTGACAGTTCAACACCGGCGGAATTAGCGGTCACAGTTACAGATGGCTGTAACGGCTGTATAGTATGAGTGGTCCGTATAATGATCGGTTCTACGGTGCGCTTCTTACCATCAGCGAGCTGATCAATCTCACGGTCAAGCGCCTCACGACTCTGTCGGGATGTGGGATTCATGGCGGAAAACGTGACGGGTGATGTTTCTGAAGCATACTTAGTTCTCTGCGTGTCTTTACGTGGCCGCTCCTGTACTTCAGAGTATAGTTCAGCGTCATTCACAGCCCTGCTGGATGGTTGCGCGCCGCTTGAATGGGACAACACGCCAGGCATCAGATAGAACTGCTGTTGCGGCTGTGGTCCAGCAGGGCCCATAGGTGTCTGTATCGACGTCATGAACGACGCTGCGTGGTTCTCATTGAGCCGTAGTGTTTGCAGAGGGGTCGTGGTTGTTTTTCTCTCGACTTTAGATTTATCTGTGGATGAGATTGTATATGTGTCAATCTGACTTTACAACTATCTTTAAGGAAAGATTCTACATGTAGCGGATACGTGCGGAACATCGTGATCCTAGGTGTGACAAGAGTGACATACGATGTATTAAGACTAGTCTGATATATCAAAATATACACTTACCGGTTAACGATGATGCCTGCACGTTTGTAGCAGTGGTTTCTGGGACGTCTGAGGCGTTCTCCACTAGCAGGTGTATATTCTCTTTTGTAAATATCATCCTCCTAGGTTTCACTTTACGCGCTATAAATAATAATAATCATTAGAAGGGGCATCAACAATTTTCTTCAAGCGTGTGGGCAAAACACCTTTTCATGCGGCACGTACCTTTATCTTTCTTGACCGCCACCAGGCTCCGCTTTTTAGGAGCTTTAGAAAACGCGGCGTCTTCTTGGGCTCTGTTAGTGCCAGGGTTCATAGGCATTTCGGGTGAATCCAGCTCTGCTATCATCGCGACATCTGTAAGGAGTTAATATTCACTTACACGCTTAAATTCACATAGTTAAGTGTTATATACAGTTGTGTATATATATATATATATATATATATATATATATATATATACAGACACACAGAAACACAGCGTACCCTCGATGCCCGGCGCTGAAAGCCCGTCCCAGGGCCCGGCAGCGCCAGAACTGCTACAAACGGCATCGGTTAAAATACAGGCCTCGGGATCCGAATAGTTCAAGGTGGCGAAAACCTCATCAGGCAGGTCGCAGCTAATTATACTCGGTTCTTAAAGAATAAAGCAAAAATATGCAAAACAACTATATATATATATATATATATAATATATATATATATATATATATACACACACAACCGCGCAGCCACACAACGTACCCGCGCTGAGCAGCGCCGCCTGACCGCTCACGTTCCACCCATCAGTAGCGTTACTACACGCTGTCTCGGGTAAAATGGTGTGACCGGGATCAGAATAGTTCATGGTTGGTGAAATCTCAGCAGGTAGGTACTCGTTCATTATACCCGATTCTTAAACGAGATAGAATAAAGCGTTATAAAAAATAATGTGCAAAACAACTCTTAACTAGAATAGACCGCTGTGTCTATATACGGCGTAAAGCATACCCGGTTGCAAAGCCAGTAAGACTTCTGAAAGACTGTTAGAAAAAATATGCTCCGCCATCTAAAAATAAAATTAACTGTATGAATTTTAGCGTCAATCTACAGTAAATAAATATTCAGCTATTAATCAACACATCCGTGATATATTATTAAACAAATAAAGTTCAAGTATGAAAACACTGGTAAGTTATTCATGCAAATACTACACAAACTTAAATATAATTGAAACGAAATCCATAAAAATACTCACTTTAGGGCTGTTCAGATCGGGGTTGTGTTCTGTGAGGTGTGAAGCCTTACAGGTGAGAGTTGTATCGCATGTGAGCCGGGCTGTATTTATTAGTGGTAACAGAGAGAACACGCCCACTGTCAATACCATGAACTGTTAGACAGAAAAAAATCTATTAATGTTTTACAGAGCCATCATGTCTGCTAAGCGCGTTGAAACAATATTAAAGAAGCAATATTTCACTCCCGAAGCCCCTGCATCATTCAGTGGCATTACAAATCTATACAAATCGGTCCGAACGCGTGGTATAAAACAACACGAGGTGATCGATTGGCTGAATAAACAAGATGCTTACACCCTTCATAAGCCTGTAAGGACAAGATTCACCAACAATAAAATTTTTGTCGCGGACCTTGATTCGCAGTGGCAGGCTGATTTGGTTAGCTTAATTGAATATTCTAGGGAAATATCTATTGACCGTAATAGACGTACTATCCAAACACGCCTGGGTTGCCGCCTTGCCCAACAAAACCGGTGCGTCTGTAGCTCGGTCGTTCGAGTTAATATTTGAAAGCGACCGACGTACGCCGCAGAAACTACAGACGGATCGTGGCAAAGAATTTATGAATTCACACATGAAGCGTGTTTGTAAAATGCATAAAATTCACCATTTTTTCACCAACAATACCGTAAAGGCCGCTATAGTTGAGCGATTTAATCGTACATTAAAAACGCGTATGTGGCGCTATCTGACGAAACATAATACCTTTAGGTGTATCGACATTTTACCAGGTTTGGTGCACAGCTACAACCACACCTTCCACACCACGATACAGACAAGGCCGTGCGATGTGACGAAAACGAACTCGTTACAAATATGGAAAAATATTTATAGCGGTAGCATGACTAAAAAACGTATTAAGCCATCTTTAAAAATTGGAGATCATGTCAGAATATCCCGTTTTAAGAACCCTTTTACGAAGGGTTATGAGCAGACATTCAGCGAGGAGATATTTTTAATTAGCGCCATTTCCAATAAATTTCATAAGCCACTCTATAAAATTAACGATTTAGCGGACGACGCTATCGAGGGATCATTTTATAAGGAGGAGCTGCAAAAAATACATTTCAATGAAAACCGCGTCTACCGCGTTGAGGCGATTTTGAGAAAAAAACGTGTCAGGGGGGCGATTCACTGCTATATTAAATGGAGAGGTTATCCTGATAAATTTAATTTGTGGGTACCCGCGTCGGCGCTGACGGACATATAACCATGGAATCCGAATCCTTCTTTATCACACTTCCCTCCAACGCTTCTGGCGATATATATCCGGAAAACACAATCGCCGAGTATACCACAAAATTATCTAAACCCGTTCATCTTTCAGGACAATACGAAGTTGCTCTAACTGAGATTCAATACCCCCATACATGGTACACGTTTGAGCGGGGTGAAGGGAATTTCTATATAGGCAAACGGGGGGATGTTCTGAAGGAATATTATGTTAAGCCAAGTTTTTATAACACATTCGCCAACCTCATACGTGCTATTAATGAGAGAATTGATATTTTGAAGATTACCGCCGACTGGTTTAAGCTGCGCTATGACGAAGTGAGGAGGAGTGTTACCCTACCGGATTCCCCCACGATACAGTTTGCCCCGGGTCAGAAATTGGGGCATATTTTAGGCCTCCAGCCATACATCGAGGCGCATGATAATAACCAGCCTGAGCGGAAGAAGATTTATGCCGATATAAAAGCTGGTTTTTATACATTATTTATTTACAGCGACATCATCCAGCACCAGCTTGTGGGCGGCAGCTACGTACAACTTCTGAGAACGGCGCAAATAAGCGGGAAGAGCGGTGAAATTACCACGCTTCAATACACACGACCCGATTACGTGCCCTCATGCAAGCATCATTTTGATTCTGTAACAATCTCCATCTTATCGGACCAGGGCACTCCCGTTAAATTCAAGTACGGAAAGTGTATTGTGAGACTACATTTCCGGAAGAGACGCGATTAGCACGCTAGAAAATGGTGGCTCAGAGGCCATACGGGGACCCAGCTGTTTATGCCCGCTACTATATTGCACAGTCAGGGCAAGGATTAGAGGGGTTCAGCGGGAGCGAGTACATGTACGGATCGGGTCTGGCGGGGATATTTAAAGGCTTATTTCGGCGTGCTGTACCGCTTTTCAGAAGAGGCTTAGAATTGGTAAAATCACACGTGAATACGGCTGTCAAAAACATTGCTAAAGACGCCGTCACATCTGTCTCGTCAGCGCTTATGAATCGTATAAATACACAGCCCGACCAAGCTGGCGCGGGTCTAGTTTATGTCGCTAAAAAACCGCATAAAAGAAAGCGTCGCTCATGCCCCGCTTTACCCCCGATCCTCATGAATAAAAAACCAGCCAAGCGTCGACCCCGTCAGAAACGAGTGAGACGTACTGCTGAGGACATCTTCTGATCAACATGGCTTTCCTGCACGATGCTTCTGTAGAGTGCGCTAAATCTGAACTGGATATTTTTGACATACCGCCGACACAGACGAGTATAGAGAAATCCCTATTTGTAGAAGTTCAGCCGGTTGCCGCTCTGACGGATAATGCCCCGCTGGAATTTTTCATATCGGGTAGCGGGGATTATTATTACGACCTGAATAACACCCTGCTGTACATAAATTGTCGCATCGTCAAGCAGGATAATTCGAATATCGCCGATGACGCACGTGTAGCGCTCATAAACTACCCTCTTGCCACACTCTTTAATCAGGTCGATATTACTCTGGGGGACCGAGTTATCTCACAATTGGACAATCTCTACAGCTATAGAGCGTACATAGAGACTCTTTTAAATTACAGTTCGCAGACGCTGGCCTCGCAATTTACAGCCGGATTGTTCTATAAAGACACAGCTGGTCACCATAATGACCGAAGCTTGGATGGCCAAAATGCTGGATTTATTAAAAGAGCCGCTGCAACCCACCGCTCCAAACCCCTGGACCTCATTGGTCCAATTTTTGGTGATATATTTAATCAACCAAAGCTAATATTGAACGGACTCGATCTTAAGGTTAAGCTAACGAGAACTAAGGACGCTTTCTGCCTCATGTCGGCTGAGGCCGATCCGCTGAAAGTGCAAATCATGCAAGCCGCTCTCTTTGTAAAGAGAGTACAAGTGTCCCCAGCGGTCCGAATAGGCCACAGCCAAGCCCTCTTGGCAGCGACAGCCAAGTACGCTATTGACCGGACATGCATGAAAGTGTACAGTATAGCCGCTGGAACACGGATCACGAACCACGAGAATCTCTTCCTAGGCCAGATACCGAAAACTGTTATATTGGGTTTTATAGATAATGAAGCATTTAGCGGGTCTTACGCCAGAAATCCCCTGTTCTTCCATCACTACAACGTCAACCACGCAGCCCTCTACCTGGACGGGCAACAGATCCCTGCGAGGCCTTATAACCCTAACTTTAATGACTACTTAGCCGTCAGAGAGTATATGGCTCTCGCCCATATATCCGGCAAGCAGAAAGCTGATTGTGCCATGGCCGTGGATCGTGAAGAGTTTATGTCCGGATTCACTCTGTTTGCGTTTGATTTATCAGCTGATCAGGAACCCGGCGGCCATTTCTCCCTCATTAAAACAGGTAACCTACGTGCTGAAGTCCGGTTTGCTCTACCGACACCCCATACGATAAACATGCTTGTTTTTGCAATCAACCCGGCCATTCTGGAAATTAATAATAGAAGAGAGATCTTGTACGATTTTAATTAGTGATGGATAGTCTACAACTCACGACCATACTGAAGGGGGATAGCTTTACAGAGCGAGTGTTTGGCGGTGTGTTTCCGTGTGATTTGCTTCCACCACAACGGGTAAATCAACGGCCTGTCGGATTCATCGTAAATACAGACCCCGCACACCAACCAGGCCGCCACTGGATATTAATCGCCCTCTGTGACGATAAGAACGCCATATTTTTTGATAGCTACGGATTATGTGCTGACAACGCTATCTTTCCGAGCGAGTTTGTGACTTTCCTGAACAAGAATTGTGAGACTTATTATTATCAAGGCAGCCAAATCCAAGACACGTATAGTACCGTCTGTGGTCACTACTGCGTGAACTTTTTACATTTTTTAGCTCGGAACATGCCATTCAGTAAGATATTGGCGCACTTTTCTGCTGATAAACCGCGTAATGATACAATTGTGAGAAATTTTATTGCTGAGAGAAAATCAAATTTAAAAACATCGCACTATATCTGCTGGAATATTCACCAAACTTGTGCATGTCTAGAGATAACACCATAACCGGGGTGTATCGCCATTTGTAGAGGCGTTTTGGTGTCACAATTAGTTCAATGCTTGAAATGTCTTTGAGATGTATTTATTACAATAAAATCTTGTAACCTTGTTTTTACAATACCGCTTTTTTTTTTTTTAAATCATGAGGTACGTCAGTAAACTATGGAAACATATATTTTCCGTATCATCTTTGTACATAAACGTCATACACTAAGTAATGTCCCCATCCCATGCCTGTATTCTCACATGAAACAATCACTATGATAGCAGACGATAACAAAACATGACACAACATGTTGAGATTTAACCAATTACTGTCAAAGAGCTGGAGGGCATCGTGTCACAGGCACCCATGGGCAACAAATAGTTTTATTTTAATTACAGACTAGCAGTACACAGAGATGACTTGCACAGAGAATTCACCTTACTGTTTAACAGTTTCTGACTAATTTCATATACATATTATCACCGTGACCACTTCATAATGTGACCTCGCCTTGACTTCCACACACACTAGACTGATCTCTGTACATACACTAGTAAACTATATCCCTTCTATACACAATACAGTGGTAATTAGTATATGTACATTCTAACAACTGAATTACTATATCTAAATAACATCGTCCTTCACGCAATTGTACTTACAGGGCAAATCAGTTCATGTCAACACTGCTTCACTCCATCTCTATGGTGCAGTAAAGATGTATATCTCTGTACCGTGTTAGCCAGTAGATAGAAAAATATTTAGACTTCTAAAACAACACAAGACCGATACACCCCGTGCTAATAAGTAAGCTATCTTTAACAAACCCTGCCAAGATTCACTCTTTAATTATGTAGCCTATGTACTTGTCTTTTACATACATTTACTGGGGGTATTTTATACAGATCCTGCTAGAAATGAGTAAAACTTCTTATATACTGGAGTCTGTATTTCCTCCAAACTTTTACATACATATAAAACAAGCCTTATATACTGAATAATCAAACCCTGCCTCTGTATTTCACTAAAAACCCTTATATACTGAAGTCTGTATTTCACTAAAACACCACAGACTAATCAAACACACAAGGAAATGGATAAAATATAAATAGAGACGAATAATTCATGGATCACTTTGATAGAACTTCCCAGATTCAGCAGTCCTGATTTCCCAGGCAGATCAATCTGACAGGGAGACGGATTAAATGATAGGGGGCGTGACGACCTGTCAGATTGAGTTTGATGAGTAATATAACTCCTATACTACTGAGGCGCCTAGGACCAATGTAGGTACGCTCCACGGCTGCCTTTAGTTGTATGGTTAGTCAGGGTACTGCAATCCCATAGATTCCAACCTCTCTGGTGTATTTCCTTTTTTGCTTGCTCTCCTCAGCTACCAAATCATAACAGCAGTGCTTTTAGTACTGTGCTCGGTGTCCGAGAGGCAGTGGAGCCGGGTAGGGCTGGTCACTGGAAGGGATACTTGCTGTCCTTAGATCAAGCGAAGGCCTTGGACCGGGTGAATCACGAGTACCTCTGGTCTGTCCTTTTGAAGTGCGGTGTAAGGTTCTATGTATATATTCCTGAAACTCAGTTTGTTCGTCAGCCATTTTACTTTCTGTCTTGCTGCAGCTATCTTGCCCTCAGTCAAAATGGAGTTTCCAGCTTGCATGTTCCCGCCCTGATTCTCTCCTTTGCTTCTTAAGCAGCCACAGCTGAGCAATCAGTGCTTCAGAATCTAGCCTGCAGTGAACCTGTGACTTGACTCCTGTAAGCCTTGGACCTTGTACTCCAGCTATTCCTACTGAGGAACTCTGAAGCACTTGTGGACTCTGAACCCTGCTCTTTGAAAGACCCACGTTTGCATGGACTTACGGTAACAGAGAAGAAGATCCTGAATCTGTATTGGAGAGTGATTGCTGAGCTTGGATTACACTGGCCTGCTGTGTCTCCTGTTTCTGTGTCTGCAAACTGTGTGACTATTTCTGCCAACTTGTATGAAGTAATACAGGACTTTTCTATATCAAACCTGTGACTCCTGTGTTTTCATCGCACCCAAGCACAAGACGCTATATGAACTGTACTACATACATTACAAGATTCTGAAGCCAAAACGTTAGTGTCTGCTGGGTCTGGAAGGCTGTGTCTGCTGTACTGTGGATATCAGACGTCCGGTTGTACTTTCTGTGATGACAGTGGTTGTGACTTCTCACAACCATTCCAGGTGAGCAATTCCCTTAAGTTTTTTCTTTTTGCAGTGTTACCACAGGTAAACACTATTTTTTTTTTTTTTCCTTTCTTTTCTCTTTTTTGTCTGCTGTAACTCTGGATATCAGATGTCTGGTTGAAACTTTCTGTGATGATAGTGGTTGTGACTCCTCACAACCATTCCAGGTGAGCAGTTCCCTTAATTTTTTTTTCTCTCTGCAGTGTTGCCACAGGTGAACACTATTGTTTTTTTTTTCTCTCCTCTTCTTCCAGTAATCCTGTCTTAAAAGATCTGGAAAATGGAGGCCCGCATAAAGGAACTTTGCGGAGTGACTGATAATATCCTTGCAGATTTGCAGAATATAAAGACCCGTTTTACAAATCTACAGGACCTCAATAATCACAATTTGCAAGTGGTTGGACAGACTACCCAGGATTTGCGAGCCAGGATTGAGGTTCTAGAGGGGCGAGTCCAGGCTCCTGCCGTAGCCCCGAGTGCTGGGATTCCCAAGTTGCCCCCTTTTCGTTTTGGCGGTGAACGTGAGAAATTCAGGGGATTTATTAATCAATGCAATCTTTTTTTTTTCTGCACATGCTTCACAATTTCCCACTGAACGATCTAAGGTGCTTACTATAATTATGTTGCTTACCAACAAGGCTTTAATGTGGGCAAACCCTCTGATTGAGACTGAGGATGATTGTTTGAATCACCTTGATGATTTTATTTCAGCCATGGGGCAGGTGTTTGATGACCCCAATCGAGGTGCAACAGCTGAAGCAGCCATGTTAGCTTTGCGCCAAGGTAAGCACTCGGTAGCTGAATATGCCTTGGATTTCAGGAGATGGGCCCTTGATACCACCTGGGACAGTTCCGCCAAAAAATCTATTTTTCGAAAGGGGTTATCTCCACTGATTAAGGATGAACTTGCTCGTGCCGACCCTCCCACTGCGTTAGGTGACTTTATTAACTACTGCATCCGTATTGATACTCGTCTGACTGAACGCAGGCAAGAGAGATGGTTCGAAAGCAATCGTACTAACCTTTTCCTACCTTCCTCTCCAGCTAAGGAACCTTTGAGTAGGATTACACGGGAACCTGAACCTGAACCCATGCAGGTAGACTCTTTACAACGACGGGTTAGTGATGCACGCAAGGAACATCGTTTTAAGGAGAATCTATGTTTCTATTGTGGTAAGTCAGGGCACTTCATTATAAACTGCCCCAGCCGTTCTCGTAAGACTACTGCAGCACTCATTCATTGTGAGTGTTGCGAGAGGGGATCTGTCAGGTCCGAGCCTCAGGCTCCAGAGAGATCTGCAGCAACAGATCTTGATTTCTCGGACTTAAACTCCGTTACCTCTGAGGACGTTGACTGTGTAAACGCTGCCATTTTTCAAGTTTCCTCAGCGGTGTCCCAGCTGAGTTGTAAGAAAAACAATTCTCATTGCTTTCTTTCCATCAAACTCTGGGTTGACTCAGCTTGGGTGTCTAGCTCTGCTATGATCGACTCAGGGGCAAGTGGAAATTTTATGGATGTCTCCTTTGCTCTGAAACAGGGAATACGTTCAGTGAAGAAGGCTACTCCAGTACAGATGGAAACTGTGGATGGCTCCCTGCTGACCTCTGGACCAGTGGATCAGGAAACAGAGCCTTTGAGGGTTCTTATGGGTAAAGATCATCAAGAGAAACTGTCCTTTATGCTTATCTCTTCTCCCCACTTTCCCATTATTCTAGGGCTACCATGGCTGCAGGCTCAGAATCCTACCATTAACTGGGAGACCAAGGAATTACACTTTCCAGAGAAACAGATGAGTCCAAAAGTTTCAGCTTGCTCTGTTCCTAAAGGAATCATGTCAGTCCCTGAACTACCAGCTGTATACCAGGACTATGTGGATTTATGTGACAAGAAGAACGCTGACCAGCTTCCTCCTCACCGTCCATATGATTGTCCAATTGAATTATTGCCTGGAGCAGAGATACCTTTTGGTAAGATCTACCCCCTGGCGGGGCCCGAGCTAAAGGCTTTAAAGGATTACATAGATGAAAATCTAGCCAAGGGCTTCATACGCCCCTCTTCATCTCCTGCAGGTGCACCCATCTTCTTTGTAAAGAAGAAAGATGGATCTCTGAGACCATGCGTAGACTATAGGGAACTCAATAAGGTTACTATTAGAAACCGTTATCCATTGCCTTTAATCCCTGAGTTATTGGAGAGAGTGCGACATGCCAAAATTTTTTCTAAACTAGATCTTCGTGGGGCCTATAACTTAGTCCGTATTAGACCTGGGGATGAATGGAAGACTGCATTCAGGTCACGCTATGGACACTTTGAATATCTAGTTATGCCTTTTGGTCTGAGTACCGCCCCAGCCACTTTCCAACACTTGGTGAATGACATCTTCAGGGATCTCCTAGATACATTCGTGGTAATTTATTTGGATGATATTCTAATTTTTTCTAACTCCACAGAGGAACATCATGGACATGTGAGAATGGTCTTGGAACGTCTAAGACAAAATCATCTTTACATCAAACTTGAAAAGTGTGAATTCCATAGGACCGAAATTCAATTTCTGGGGTATGTACTGTCTACACAAGTAATTAGTATGGATGGAAGCAAAACCCAAGCCATCAAGGATTGGCCAAGTCCTAGAAATGTGAAGGAGGTACAGCGCTTCATCGGGTTTGCCAACTTCTATAGACGTTTCATTAGAAATTTCTCTGAGGTAGTGTCACCTATCACTCAACTTACCCGGAAAGAGTCTAGGTTTTCCTGGACTCCCCAAGCCCAGGAAGCATTTTCCCGTCTAAAAGATAAATTTACCACTGCACCTATCCTAGTACATCCCAACCCCGAGCTTGCCTTCATAATAGAGGTGGATGCTTCAGACTGTGCCGTTGGAGCTATACTCTCTCAGAGAACAGGTGAGAAGAATGTCTTGCATCCCTGTGCCTTCTTTTCCCAGCAGTTGTCTTCGGCTGAGAGGAACTACGATGTGGGCAATAGAGAGTTGTTGGCCATTATTGCCGCCTTCAAAGAATGGAGACACCTTCTTCAGGGAGCTGCACAGCAAATAGTCGTCCTGACAGACCATCATAACCTTGAGTTTATCAGGTCGGCTAAGTGCCTGACTCCTCGCCAGGCTCGCTGGAATCTTTTCTTAAACCAATTTAATTTTATCATCTCTTATAGACCAGGATCGTGCAATGGAAAGGCTGATGCACTCTCTAGGATTTACTCAGCAGAGACACGTCCAATTACTCCTCCTAAGACTATTCTTCCTGACTCTAGATTCCTAGGAGTAATTCATAATCAAGACCTACTTAAGGACATCAAGGAAGCATACCATGCAGATTCCTTTTTGGCACAACCCCCAAGGGACGTAAGTCTTGTCTTTAAGAATGGTGTGTGGATTCAGGGACAACGTCTGTATATTCCTGAAACAGTCAGATTAAGAGTATTGCAACTCATTCACGATTCCAAGATAGCTGGGCATAGAGGAATTCTAAAGACACAGGAATTTCTTTCTCGTTTCTTTTGGTGGCCCACTTGCAGGAAGGATGTTTTGAATTATGTCACTTCTTGTGAGGTCTGTGCAAGATGCAAAACACCTCGCTCCTCACCAACTGGTCTGTTACAGCCTCTTCCCACCCGTCCCGCCCGTGGGGATCCATTTCTATGGACTTCATTGTGGAGTTACCAACCTCTCAGGGGAAGAACACCATTCTAGTGGTGGTTGACCGTCTAACAAAGGCAGCTCATTTTATCCCTTGTGTCGGCTTACCCACTGCAAAGCAGACATCAGATTTGATGATTAAAGATGTGTTTCGCTTACATGGAGTACCGGATGAGGTTATTTCGGATCGAGGGGTGCAATTCACTTCTAGGTTTTGGCAAACTTTCTGTGCAGCATTGGACATTAAAGTAAACCTTTCTTCTGCTTTTCATCCCCAGACTAATGGACAGACCGAACGAACCAATCAAACCCTGGAGCAGTATCTCCGCTGCTTTATCTGCCACTTACAGGATGATTGGGTGGATCTACTTCCATTAGCTGAGTTCTCGTATAACAACTCTGAGTGCCTCCACTAAACAGTCTCCTTTTTACTCTAATCTAGGTTATCATCCTAACATTCTACCACGATTTCCCATAGAAACGCCTTTACCAGCAGTGGCTGAAAGAATCACGTCTTTACAGAAGAATATGGATCTTCTAAAGGAAAATCTGGAATCGGCTCAAGAAAGGTACAAGAAAGCAGCAGATAAATTTCGTAAACCTGCACCAGCTTTCAAGGTAGGAGACTTGGTCTGGCTGTCAACCAGAAATCTTAAGTTAAGGATTCCATCGTCTAAGTTGGGACATAAGTACATTGGACCCTATAAAATCAGTAAAATTATAAGTGCCGTTGCTTGTCGTCTTCAACTGCCCAGAACTATGAGAATTCACCCTGTCTTTCATGTATCCCTACTAAAGGCTGCGACACCCAATACGTTTCCTGGACGTTCCTCTCCTTGCCCTGACCCAGTGCTAGTCGATGGTCAGGAAGAATTTGTGGTGGAAAGGATTTTAGATTCCAGGTTGTATAGAAATCAGTTACAATATCTGATTAAATGGCAGGGCTACCCAGTGGAGGACAACTCATGGGAACCGGTCAATAACGTTAATGCTCCTCGCTTGCTCCGTCAGTTTCATCAGAGGTACCCACACAAGCCTGGTCTGAGGTCATCCGGAGGTTGTCCTTAAGGGGGGAGTAATGTAAGGTTCTATGTATATATTCCTGAAACTCAGTTTGTTCGTCAGCCATTTTACTTTCTGTCTTGCTGCAGCTATCTTGCCCTCAGTCAAAATTGAGTTTCCAGCTTGCATGTTCCCGCCCTGATTCTCTCCTTTGCTTCTTAAGCAGCCACAGCTGAGCAATCAGTGCTTCAGAATCTAGCCTGCAGTGAACCTGTGACTTGACTCCTGTAAGCCTTGGACCTTGTACTCCAGCTATTCCTACTGAGGAACTCTGAAGCACTTGTGGACTCTGAACCCTGCTCTTTGAAAGACCCACGTTTGCATGGACTTACGGTAACAGAGAAGAAGATCCTGAATCTGTATTGGAGAGTGATTGCTGAGCTTGGATTACACTGGCCTGCTGTGTCTCCTGTTTCTGTGTCTGCAAACTGTGTGACTATTTCTGCCAACTTGTATGAAGTAATACAGGACTTTTCTATATCAAACCTGTGACTCCTGTGTTTTCATCGCACCCAAGCACAAGACGCTATATGAACTGTACTACATACATTACATGCGGTCTGCCTGGGAGGTTTGTAAGTTGGTTAGAGACCTTATACCAGGGGGCTGAGACTTTTCCACTCGTGAACGGTTGGTCACCCTTTTGAGGTGAGTTCCGGGGTCCGCCAAGGTTGTCCTCTGAGCCCACTTTTATACGTGTTCGCGATCGATCCCTTCTTGAGGAGGGTAGATCGTGGACCGTTGGTGAGAGTTGGGATGGACCGGGCGGAGCTGGGGGCCACTCTGAGGGTGGTAGCGTACACTGACTACGTCTCCCTCTTTGTGTCCTCGAGAGAGGAGGCGGATTGGGTCATGTCTGAGGTCGAGCGCTACTCAGAGGCGTCCGGGTCCGTGATCAACCGGGAAAAGTGCGAAAGTCTCTGGCTGGGAGGGGGAGATCCTAGTTTTGATCCCATAGATTCCAACCTCTCTGGTGTATTTCCTTTTTTGCTTGCTCTCCTCAGCTACCAAATCATAACAGTATCACCGGCCAAAAAACTGATATTTGTATGGTACTCACAGAAGGGAAAAATAGTGTTAAAGAAAGAAGATTGTCAGAGTTGTCAGAGATTTTTTTTTTTTTCCCTCTGTATCTCTGGGTGCTGAGGATTTTTTTTTCTCTCAATGGAGTTTGCACAGTTGTCTGGCCGTGTGGATCAGCTTGCCACTGAGGTTCGGAGTATTGCTATCTATCTTGCAGGGTTGCCTGTTGTGGAACCTAGGATTCCCATGCCAGATTTGTTTTTAGGGGATCGAGCTAAATTTCTGAATTTCAAAAATAACTAAGTTTTTTGCCTTGAAATCTAAGTCCTCAGGGAACGCAGCGCAGCAGGTTCAAATTGTCATCTCTCTCCTGCGCGGCGATCATCAGGATTGGGCTTTTTCCCTGACACCTGGGGATCCTGTTTTGAGTAATGTTGATGCATTTTTTCAGGCTCTGGGGTTATTGTACGATGAGCCTAATATCACTGATCAAGCTGAAAAAGCCTTGTTGGCATTAAATCAGGGGGTTGAGGATGCTGAGTTATACTGTCAGAGATTCCGAAGGTGGGCAGTCCTGACCAAATGGAATGACGATGCTTTGGCAGCCCATTTTCGGAAGGGTCTGTCAGAGAATGTAAAGGATGTTATGGTGGGATTCCCTGTCCCCTCTGGTCTCAATGATTCTATGTCATTAGCGATTCAAATTGACAGACGTTTGTGTGAGCGTAGAGGTATGCGTGGAATAGTGTTGCCTTGTGAACCAGCTTCTGAACCCATGCAGTGTGATAGAGTGGCTTCTGGGTCACAACGTCATGAGTTTCGAAAGCGCAATGGGTTATGTTTCTACTGTGGTGATGCCTCTCATACTATTTCAGTCTGCCCTAAGCGGGGAAGACGTTTTGCACGCTCAGTTGTCTTGGGTAGTGTTCAGACTAAATTTTTGTTGACTGTTACCCTGATTTGCTCCCTGTCCACATTTTCTGCTCAGGCTTTCGTTGATTCGGGAGCAGCTATTAACCTGATGGATTTTGATTTTGCTAAACGTTGTGGGTTTCCCTTGATACCCCTACGGAAGTCTATTCCCCTACTGGGGATCGATTCTACCCCTTTGGCTGAGAATAAACCTCAGTTCTCTACTCAGGTGATAATGAGGGTTGAACCTGATCATCAGGAGAGTTGCAAATTTTTGGTGCTGTATAATCTGCATGACATTATCGTACTGGGCTTCCCTTGGTTACAGTCTCATAATCCTGTTTTGGATTGGAAATCTGTGTCTGTAACCATTTGGGGCTGCCAATGTGTTAATACCAACACTCCTGTTTTTTCTGCCTCCCCCAGGCTCAGGATGTTCCTGACTTTTTGACTGATATTTCTGATGTGTTTAGCGAAAGTAAATCTGCATCCTTGCCTCCCCATAGGAGCTATGACTGCGCTATTGAATTAGTGCCTGGTAGTAAATTCCCTAAAGGTCGCCTTTTTAACTTGTCTGTACCTGAACATGACGCTATGCGGTCTTATATCAAGGAGTCATTGGAGAAGGGTCATATCAGACCATCCTCTTCACCCTTGGGTGCCGGTTTTTTCTTTGTGGCCAAAAAGGAGGGTTCATTAAGGCCGTGTATTGATTATCGTCTCTTGAACAATATCACTGTGAAATATCAATATCCGTTACCCTTGATTTCTGACCTGTTTTCCAGGGTGAAAAGTGCTACTTGGTTTACCAAGCTTGACCTCAGGGGGGCATATAACCTTATTCGCATTAAGCACGGGGATGAATGGAAGACGGCATTTAATACCCCAGAGGGGCATTTTGAGTACCTAGTGATGCCCTTTGGGCTCACTAATGCTCCTTCTGTCTTCCAGTCCTTCATGAATGACATTTTCAGGGATTTTGTGGATAAATTTCTGATTGTTTATTTGGATGATATCTTGATTTTTTTCCAATGACTGGGACTCTCATGTGAAACATGTTCGGACTGTGTTCCAGATTTTGAGAGAGACTGCTCTGTATGTGAAGGGATCAAAGTGTCTTTTTGGCGTACAGAGGATCTCATTTCTGGGATTCATTTTGTCCCCATCTGTTATTGAAATGGACCCGGTCAAGGTTCAGGCCATCTGTGATTGGGTCCAACCTACTTCATTAAAGGCTC
Source organism: Oophaga sylvatica (assembly GCA_033576555.1). NCBI lineage: Eukaryota > Metazoa > Chordata > Amphibia > Anura > Dendrobatidae > Oophaga > Oophaga sylvatica. Next base: position 11,175,277 of record JARQOD010000003.1, on the reverse strand, counting down.
TTCAAAGATTCTTGGGTTTTGCCAATTTTTATCGTAAATTTATTGGTAATTTCTGTTTTTGTTAAACCATTGACTGATTTGACCAAAAAGGGTTCTGATGTGGTGAATTGGCCTCCTGAGGCAGTCTCTGCGTTTCAGGAACTTAAGCAGAGATTCACTTCTGCTCCTGTTCTATGGCAGCCTGATGTTTCTCTGCCATTTCAGGTGGAGGTTGATGCCTCTGAAATTGGGGGCAGGTGCCGTTTTGTCCCAAAGAGATCCAGAGACCTCTAAAAGTAACCGTTGTGCCTTTTTCTCTTGAAAATTTTCTCCAACTGAGCGTAATTATGACGTGGGTAATCGGGAGTTATTGGCCATGAAGTGGGCTTTTGAAGAGTGGAGACATTGGCTGGAGGGAGCCAAACATCAGGTGGTCGTCCTCACGGACCATAAGAATCTGGTTTATCTGGAATCAGCCAAGCGACTTAATCCTAGACAGGCCAGGTGGGCCTTGTTTTTCACACGTTTTAATTTTGTGGTTTCCTTTCTTCCTGGCACTAAGAATGTTAAGGCGGATGCCCTCTCGAGGAGTTTCTTTGCGGACTCTCCTGAGTTATCTGATCCTGCTGTTATTTTGAAAGAGGGTGTAGTTCTTTCCGCCATCTCGCCCAATTTGAGACTGGCTCTGGAAGGGTGTCAGGAGGATAAACCCGAGCGCTGCCCTATTGGGAAATTGTTTGTCCCAGACCGATGGAAAAAGAGTGTGATGTCTGAGATTCATTGTTCCGCGTTGGCCGGTCATCCCAGAATTTTTGGTACCAGAGACTTGGTTAGTCGGTCCTTTTGGTGGCCTACTTTGTCTCGTGACGTCAGGGAATTTGTGCAGTCCTGCGGGAATTGCTCTCGCTCCAAGCCTTGCTCTCGCTCTAGTGGTTTGTTGATGCCATTGCCTGTGCCCAAGAGACCATGGACCCATATCTCTATGGATTTCATTTCCGACCTCCCTGTTTCTCAGAGAATGACCGTTATCTGGGTGATTTGTGATAGGTTTTCCAAAATGATACATCTTGTGCCATTACCTAAGTTGCCTTCCTCCTCTGAATTGGTGCCTTTGTTCCTTCAGCACATGGTTCGGTTACACGGCATTCCTGAGAACATTGTGTCTGACAGAGGAGTCCAGTTTGTTTCCAGATTTTGGAGGACTTTTTGTTCTAAACTTGTTCAATTGTCTTTCTCCTCGGCTTTTCATCCTCAGACCAATGGACAAACTGAGAGAACAAACCAGACATTGGAGACTTATCTGAGATGCTTTGTGTCTGCTGATCAGTATGACTGGGTCTCTTTTTTGCCTTTGGCTGAGTTTGCTCTTAATAATAGGGCTAGCTCTGCCACTTTGATGTCTCCATTTTTCTGCAATTTTGGGTTTCACCCTCTATTTTCTTCAGGACAGATGGAGGCTTCTGTCTGTCCAGGTGTTGACTCTGTTGTGGAGCGTATGCAGCAGATTTGGGACCAGGTAGTGGAGAGGTTGTCCCTCTCTCAGGAGAGGGCCCAGCGGTTTGCCAACCGGCATAGGACTGATGGTCCTCGGTTTGAAGTGGGGGACTTGGTCTGGTTGTCCTCAAGAAATATCCCTATGAGAGTTGCATCTCCTAAGTTTAAGCCTAGGTTCATTGGACCTTATAAGATCATGGAGATTCTTAATCCTGTTTCCTTTCGTTTACTTCTTCCAGGGACATTTAAATCCATAACGTGTTCAACAAATCCTTATTGAAGAGGTTTGTCGAGCCAGTGGTTCCTATGGCTGTGCCTCCTGACCCTGTTTTGGTTGAGGGCAATCTGGAGTATGTGGTTGAGAAAATATTGAATTCTCGTTTTTCTAGACGGAAACTCCAGTATTTGGTTAAGTGGAGAGGTTATGGTCAGGAGGACAATTCTTGGGTGTTTGCTTCTGACATCCATGCTAGGAGACTCATCCGTGCGTATCACAGAGCTCATCCTGACCGACCTGGTTGCTCAATTGAGGGTTCGGTGACCCCTCCTCAAGGGGGGGTACTGTTGTGAATGTGCTAGAAATGAATTCTGAGCAGAAGCTCACTCTGGTGGTTACAAACAGTACTGAACTATCCAATGAAGATTGTGAAGATTGGCGATCAGGTGTTACTGACTGGTCTTATATAAGGGAGGTTCCCTCCCATCAGGGTTTCCGGTGATCAATTGTTCTGGTCTCATCTTTGATTCCTGTTCACTTTTTAGCCTGCTGTTTCGTGCCTGCATCTTCTGCTAACAGATAAGACATTTTCTTCTTTTGGTTTTTTGTGCTTGCTTTTTGCATTTTGTCCTGCACTTCTGTGGGGGTCTGCCGGGTCCCCTCCGGGGGCTTGTGCTCCTCTCAGTTTGTCTGAGCCACTGTTGTTTGTTCTTTTGCCTTTTTCAGTTTTTTTCAGTGGCTGCTGTTTAGTTTTTGTTACACCAGAGAACTAATATAGGTGGTAGAGGTCGTGTGATCTCAGGTGTTTTTGTAATAAGTAGAGTTGGTACTTTTCAGGGTTTTTTGGGGTTGCAGTAAGTGTCCTTCCTATCCTTTTCTATTTAGGAAGTTTGGGCCCCAACTTTTGCTCATACTATTTTCTCTCTGTGTCTGTATTTCCTCTTGTGTAACCGCCATTACATGTTTGGGGGCTTTCTATGTTCTTTGGGGATCTGCTCCGGGGCAGATAGTTTTCCTCTTTCTGTCTTTAGGTGTAGTTAGCTTCTCAGGCTGTGACGAGGCGCCTAGGACCAACGTAGGTACGCTCCACGGCTGCCTTTAGTTGTGGTGGTTAGTCAGGGTACTGCAATCCCATAGATTCCAACCTCTCTGGTGTATTTCATTTTTTGCTTGCTCTCCTCAGCTACCAAATCATAACAGCAGTGCTTTTAGTACTGTGCTCGGTGTCCGAGAGGCAGTGGAGCCGGGTAGGGCTGGTCACTGGAAGGGATACTTGCTGTCCTTAGATCAAGCGAAGGCCTTTGACCGGGTGAATCACGAGTACCTCTGGTCTGTCCTTTTGAAGTGCGGTCTGCCTGGGAGGTTTGTAAGTTGGTTAGAGACCTTATACCAGGGGGCTGAGACTTTTCCACTCGTGAACGGTTGGTCACCCTTTTGAGGTGAGTTCCGGGGTCCGCCAAGGTTGTCCTCTGAGCCCACTTTTATACGTGTTCGCGATCGATCCCTTCTTGAGGAGGGTAGATCGTGGACCGTTGGTGAGAGTTGGGATGGACCGGGCGGAGCTGGGGGCCACTCTGAGGGTGGTAGCGTACACTGACTACGTCTCCCTCTTTGTGTCCTCGAGAGAGGAGGCTTATTGGGTCATGTCTGAGGTCGAGCGCTACTCAGAGGCATCCGGGTCCGTGATCAACCGGGAAAAGTGCGAAAGTCTCTGGCTGGGAGGAGGAGATCCTAGTTTTGATCTCCCGGACACCCTTCCAGGGCCCCAGACCTCCGCCAAAATCCTAGGCATCGAATTTGGCCCCGGGGACTACCCCCAGCAAAATTGGGAGGACAGACTTAAGATCGCCGCCCAAAAGGTGGACCAGTGGAAGGGTTGGTCTTTAACCCTGAGGGAAAGGGTGAACTTGGCCAAAGGCTTTCTGCTTCCCTTGTTAATATACCTGGGCAGTGTCTGCGTCTTGCCAGAACCTCTCTGGACATGGGTCTATAGCCTGTTCTTCCAGCTGTTATGGGGGAACAGGCTTAACCTAATTAAGAGAGAGGTCACGTACTGTACGAGGAGAATAGGTGGGTTGGGTATGGTGGTGTTTCTGATAAACTCCTTTCTTAAGATCAGTGTTGCCAACCTCTATTCAGAGAGGGCTCCTCCGTGGGTATTCTCCTGCAGGGGTTGGTTTCGGCCTTTCTTCCAGGAATGGGAGACAAGAGGGAAGGTGAAGGACCTGCGCACACCACACGGACATCTCCCGGCTTATGCTACCCTTCTGTTCAGAAGGTGATCTGCCGGTGGGGTCTGGGAATGTGAGAAATCAGAACCATGTTGAGGAAATTCCTTGACAGCAGGGTTCTGTTGACCCATTTCCAGAAGCCCCTGGTGCTCAAGGGTTGCCCAGGCCGGGATCTGGAGGTTGGGCTTGGGCTATTAAATTCCAAGCGGTTCCCCTTGAAGTTTTGGGACTTGGCCTGGTGCAGCTTCCATGGGAGGCTCTATGTAAGGGACAACCTGAAGTGCAGGAGCTTCGATGATCGGGGTTGTCCCTGTGAGGAGTGTGGCGACATGTTGGAAAACATGTAGCACTTCCTCCTTCAGTGTCCCTTTAATACAGTGGTCCACAAAGGGTGGGTGCTTCCATAGGCTGGCCTAGGCTGGCGTCTCTTTCTTATCCGGATTGGGCTTATGGGGCATTCAGATCCCTGGGTGGCCGAGAACGGAGCACTTTATTCCTAGTTAGTGTAGTCATTAGGTTCCACACTTGGAATGCACGGAGTTTGTTTCAACGCAGTGGAAAGTCCTCCCCCAGGATGAGGTGGTTAGAAACATCTTGGGTGACCTGGGGAAGGTGCGCTCTTTGGAGTTCGAGAGGCTGGGTGCGAGGAGGGCCTCTTGACTTTGGAGGGGTTTCTCCTTTAACGTGCCCTAGGGAGAGCTGGTCTGTGTGAGATTGTTGGTAGGGTAAGATAAGGTGGTGTGGGTGTTGAGGGAGAGAAAAGTAGGGACAGATAGGGACAGGGAGGGCCAGTTTAGGGATAGCTAGTTAGTTTTGATAAGCTAGGTAGAGTAGGGATAGGTAGGGACAGGTAGGGATAGTTAGGGTCAGTTTCTTTTCTTTTAGGGACAGATTTAGTTGGTGAGGGACAGGGTGCGTGTGTTGGTGGTTAGGGATGGGGCCTCTTAGGACTCCAGTTTCCCGGTGGTGGGCTGGTGTGTGGCACATTTAGCTTTTTGTTTTGTAAATTCAGAAAATAATGGATATTGGGCTTGCAGGCGCTGAACTTGGGCCTTGTAAGTTCTGTGGTCAGTGTATAGTGTTAATGTTTATAAATGTTTATAATGTTGTGTTTAAAGTAAAGTAATGTAATGTAGTGTTCTTGAGTGGTAGGTCTGTTAATGTTATGTTTTATTAAGTGTAAATAGTTATATGTTTGGGGGGTATAGTTTAGGTTGGGTGGGGGTTTTTGTGTGGGGGGAGGGCATGGAACTTGTCATGGACCCGAGGGTTGTAAATTTCTAAGGGCAAAAACTTTCATGGACCCGTTAGGCTTGCGGTGAAAAGGGCATGAACTCATGGACCTGTGGTGTGGTGGGGGAAAAAAAAAGAAAAAAAGAAAATTTTTTGTGCATGTCTTATTGTGTATATAGTAGAGTGTTGTATGTATGGCCAGATGAGGGCTTTTTCCTTTCTTTTGGGTGAGTGAGTGTCAGTGTGTGTGCATGTTTCTTTTATGTTTTATATATAATTATGGTTAGGGGGAATGTTCCTGTGGAAGCTGCAGTAGTTTTGAAAGGACTCTGGACTTTTTGATTTATTTGATGCTGGTTTCTTTTGTTTCTGTTACTTATTTTATCTATGTTTTATTTCTGTACAGTTTATTATTTATTATGATGTATTGTTTATAATTTTATAATAATAGAGTTGCATCCACTGAGGCCCCTGATCATGTGACCCTGACTCCTCCCCTCCTGTGACCTCATCACAGGTCCTGTGCACAGAGCAGCCATATATGTGGAGTGCGGCTCTGCGGGTGGAGGTAGGTGCTGGAGGCTCCATTATTCTCTATGTGGAGTCCGGCTCTGCGGGTGGAGGAAGGTGCTGGAGGCTCCATTATTCTCTATGTGGAGTGCTGCTCTGCTGGTGGAGGTAGGTGCTGGAGGCTCCATTATTCTCTATGTGGAGTGCTGCTCTGCTGGTGGAGGTAGGTGCTGGAGGCTCCATTATTCTCTATGTGGAGTGTTGCTCTGCGGGTGGAGGTAGGTGCTGGAGGCTCCATTATTTTCTATGTGGAGTGCGGCTCTACGGGTGGAGGTCGGTGCTGGAGGCTCCATTATTCTCTATGTGGAGTGCGGCTCTGCGGGTGGAGGTCGGTGCTGGAGGCTCCATTATTCTCTATGTGGAGTGTGGCTCTGTGGGTGGAGGTCGGTGCTGGAGGCTCCATTATTCTCTATGTGGAGTGCGGCTCTGCGGGTGGAGGTCAGTGCTGGAGGCTCCATTATTCTCTATGTGGAGTGTGGCTCTGCGGGTGGAGGTCGGTGCTGGAGGCTCCATTATTCTCTATGTGGAGTGTGGCTCTGCAGTGGAGGTAGGTGCTGGAGGCTCCATTATTCTCTATGTGGAGTGTGGCTCTGCGGGTGGAGGTCGGTGCTGGAGGCTCCATTATTCTCTATGTGGAGTGTGGCTCTGCAGTGGAGGTAGGTGCTGGAGGCTCCATTATTCTCTATGTGGAGTGCGGCTCTGCGGGTGGAGGTCGGTGCTGGAGGCTCCATTATTCTCTATGTGGAGTGCGGCTCTGCGGGTGGAGGTAGGTGCTGGAGGCTCCATTATTCTCTATGTGGAGTGTGGCTCTGCGGGTGGAGGTCGGTGCTGGAGGCTCCATTATTCTCTATGTGGAGTGTGGCTCTGTGGGTGGAGGTCGGTGCTGGAGGCTCCATTATTCTCTATGTGGAGTGCGGCTCTGCGGGTGGAGGTAGGTGCTGGAGGCTCCATTATTCTCTATGTGGAGTGTGGCTCTGCGGGTGGAGGTCGGTGCTGGAGGCTCCATTATTCTCTATGAGGAGTGCGGCTCTGCGGGTGGAGGTAGGTGCTGGAGGCTCCATTATTCTCTATGTGGAGTGCGGCTCTGTGGGTGGAGGTCGGTGCTGGAGGCTCCATTATTCTCTGTGGAGTGCGGCTCTGCGGGTGGAGGTCAGTGCTGGAGACTCCATTATTCTCTATGTGGAGTGCGGCTCTGTGGGTGGAGGTAGGTGCTGGAGGCTCCATTATTCTCTATATGGAGTGCTGCTCTGCAGGTGGAGGTCGGTGCTGGAGCTCCGTTATTCTCTATGTGGAGTGCGGCTCTGCGGGTGGAGGTAGGTGCTGGAGGCTCCATTATTCTCTATGTGGAGTGCGGCTCTGCGGGTGGAGGTCGGTGCTGGAGGCTCCATTATTCTCTATGTGGAGAGTGGCTCTGCGGGTGGAGGTAGGTGCTGGAGGCTCGATTATTCTCTATGTGGAGTATGGCTCTGCGGGTGGAGGTCGGTGCTGGAGGCTCCATTATTCTCTATTGGAGTGCGGCTCTGCGGGTGGAGGTCGGTGCTGGAGGCTCATTCTCTATGTGGAGTGCGGCTCTGCGGGTGGAGGTAGGTGCTGGAGGCTCCATTATTCTCTATGTGGAGTGCGGCTCTGCGGGTGGAGGTAGGTGCTGGAGGCTCCATTATTCTCTATGTGGAGTGTGGCTCTGCTGGTGGAGGTCGGTGCTGGAGGCTCCATTATTCTCTATGTGGAGTGTGGCTCTGCGGTGGAGGTCGGTGTTGGAGGCTCCATTATTCTCTATGTGGAGTGCGGCTCTGTGGGTGGAGGTCGATGCTGGAGGCTCCATTATTCTCTATGTGGAGTGCAGCTTGCGGGTGGAGGTCGGTGCTGGAGGCTCCATTATTCTCTATGTGGAGTGCGGCTCTGCGGGTGGAGGTAGGTGCTGGAGGCTCCATTATTCTATATGTGGAGTGTGGCTCTGCGGGTGGAGGTCGGTGCTGGAGGCTCCATTATTCTCTATGTGGAGTGCTGCTCTGCGGGTGGAGGTCGGTGCTGGAGGCTCAATTATTCTCTATGTGGAGTGTGGCTCTGCGGGTGGAGGTAGGTGCTGGAGGCTCCATTATTCTCTATGTGGAGTGCGGCTCTGCGGGTGGAGGTAGGTGCTGGAGGCTCCATTATTCTCTATGTGGAGTGTGGCTCTGCGGGTGGAGGTCGGTGCTGGAGGCTCCATTATTCTCTGTGGAGTGCGGCTCTGCGGGTGGAGGTCGATGCTGGAGGCTCCATTATTCTCTATGTGGAGTGCGGCTCTGCGGGTGGAGGTCGGTGCTGGAGGCTCCATTATTCTCTATGTGGAGTGTGGCTCTGCGGGTGGAGGTCGGTGCTGGAGGCTCCATTATTCTCTATGTGGAGTGCGTCTCTGCGGGTGGAGGTAAGTGGACAAGGTTGGAATCAGCACCTGGTCATGTGCTGGGGCCCTGAGCAGGCAGGTGGGGGTCCACTCGCTGTTATAGACTCTTGCATGCTATGGGGGCCCGGTGCCTGTGCCCACAAGTTGCCGCCCCCTCCGCTTGCTCAGGGCCCCGGCACTTTCGATACTTTCCTCTCCTCGCTCCACCACTGTGGCGTCTTCGCTGTCCTTTGACTGTCATGTTCAGGTTAGAGGGCGCGATGATGTCACGTCTGTGCACCCTCTGCCTGAACAGTCACAGTACAGAGAGCCTGAAGATGCCAGCGCGGAGGAGTCCGGAGCAGAGCAGCGGCCAGTGAGGAAAGGGGAGGATTTAATTTCTTTTCCTTTTTCTAGCATCATATGGGGCCCCTTATATACTGGAGCATCATATGGGGCCCCTTATATACTGGAGCATCATATGGGGCCCCTTATATACTGGAGCATCATATGGGGCCCCTTATATACTGGAGCATTATATGGGGCCCCTTATATACAGGAGCATCATATGGGGCCCATCATATACAGGAGCATCATATGGGGCCCATCATATACTGGAGCATCATATGGGGCCCATCATATACTGGAGCATCATATGGGGCCCCTTATATACTGGAGCATCATATGGGGCCCATCATATACTGGAGCATCATATGGGGCCCATCATATACTGGAGCATTATATGGGGCCCCTTATATACAGGAGCATCATATGGGGCCCATCATATACTGGAGCATCATATGGGGCCCATCATATACTGGAGCATCATATGGGGCCCCTTATATACTGGAGCAGTATATGGGGCCCATTATATACTGGAGCATCATATGGGGCCCATCATATACTGGAGCATCATATGGGGCCCATCATATACTGGAGCATCATATGGGGCCCATCATATACTGGAGCATTATATGGGGCCCATCATATACTGGAGCATTATATAGGGCCCATCATATTCTGGAGCATTATATGGGGCCCATTATATACTGGAGTATCATATGGGGCCCATCATATACTGGAGCATCATATGGGGCCCATCATATACTGGAGCATCATATGGGGCCCCTTATATACTGGAGCATCATATGGGGCCCCTTATATACTGGAGCATCATATGGGGCCCATCATATACTGGAGCATTATATGGGTTCCCTTATATACTGGAGCATCATATGAGGCTCATTATGTATGGAGTAATATATGGGGTTCATTATTCTGTATGGAGCGTTATATGGGGCTCATTATTCTGTATGGAGCAATATATGGGAATGATTATTCTGTATGGAGGACTGTGATGTCCATAATGCTGTATGGAGGACTATACTGTCTGGTTTCTGAGCTATAGATATCACTCATGTAATATAAGAAGTAAATTAAATCTTTGGCATTGTACTATATCTGCAGGTGCTTCTCACAAAATTAGAAAATCATCAAAAAGTTAATTTATTTCAGTTCTTTAACACAAAACGTGAATCTCATATATTCTATAGAGTTATTACACACAGAGTGATCTATTCAAGTGTTTATTTCTGTTAATGTTGATGATTATGGCTTACAGCCAATGAAACCCTAAAAGTCATTATCTCAGTAAATTAAAATACTTTATAACACCAGTATGAAAAATTATTTTAAAATCCAAAATGTTGTCCTACTGAAATGTATGATCAGTAAATGCTCTCAATACTTGGTCGGGGCTCCTTCTGCATCAATTACTGCATTTTTGTATGTTTTACATGGGGGTAACTTTCCTTGGTTTGCACCTAGTTCGCATTAGTCTGGATGTGCCAGTCAGGTTTTTTTGTCTATTAGTTATGAGTGGCTTGACACAAGGAATACGACACTTGTAGCCCACGTCCTGGACACGTCTGTGTGTTGTGGCTCTTGACGCAATGACTCCAGCCGCAGTCCACTCCTTGTGAATCTCCCCCAAATTTTTGAATGGCCTTTTCTTAACAATCCTTTCAAGGCTGCGGTTATCTCAGTTGTTTGTGCTCCTTTTTCTACCACACTTTTTCCTTCCTCTCAACTTCCCATTAATATGCTTGGAAACGGCTCTCTGAACAGCCAGCTTCTTTAGCAATGACCTTTTGTGGCTTACCCTCCTCGTGGAGTGTGTCAGTGACTGCCTTCTGAACATCTGTCAAGTCAGCAGTCTTCCCCATGATTGTGGAGCCTACTAAAACAGACTAAGTTGGAGCAATCAGGTGATACATATAAAATTCATATTTTATTAAACAGATATACAAAATACAAGATACATGTAATAGAAACAACTATTGCAGAAAAAACCTCCAGCCCCCAGAGTACAAGACCCCACAAGTATCTCCAAAATGTCAAATATCAGATAACAATATCAAGGCATCGATGTGAAAAAAACAATTTAGAATGTGAGATAGTAACAAATTTGGCAATGGTACAATATATCAGCCAGGATAGCAATAGAAGGTATGAAATAAGCCCACTATATATATGTGGACAACATGATAAATGTATCTAAAGTGCCAGTGTCTATGTATATCCCATACTACCCACTATCGCACATCGTCAATCAGTATGGTAATGGACCTAAAAATAGAAGGGTAAATGCCCTATATGTCCCATGCTACCTGAAAAACATATGTCGCCGATCAGTGCAGCAAATATGCCTCTAAATTGAGGAAAGATAAGTGCCTATATATATCCCATGCTGTCAACTAATACAGATCGCTGGTCAGTGCAGCAATTTGCCCCAAAGTAGGGAGACCCACAAACAGGCGCTTACCAAGAGATATGGGTGGGAGAGAAGACCCTGGGTCAGTTCAGGTAGAGCCCCGACGCACGTTTCGCGTGCCTAACCGCACCGCTTCCTCAAGGGGAGTGTATATACAAAAGCGCTCAGAAGGACCTTTAAAAATCCACATGATCACATCATGTGATGTATAGTAACCAATAGTGGTACATTTCACGGCGCATGCGCGCAGTCCCGCAGGTCCCGAAGAACATGCAGAGACGGCGTCATAGTCATTGACGCGCAGCCGCCGAAAACAAAGTTCCGGCGCGCGCTCAGTAACCAGGAGACGCCCCCGGCATGCTGGGAGCAGCGAGGAATGCTGCGCATGCGCACTGTACCATATAGCAGTAACAGACGTGATGCAAACAAGTATGTACATCATTGCATAAATCAGAACAAATAGATAACAAAAGAAAAAATTCATACATATACACAATGATAAAATCCCAAACTACAGGAAATACAATATATTTAGATACATCATGTATGTGGAATGTCGCAAACCCAGATCCATCAGATGAGTATGCATCAATATGGGATTCCAATCATCATGAATGGTAGACAATGTACAGATCAGATCAAACAGGTCCAACTGAATAAAGATCATGAACAAATGACAACAATTAGTAAGCCATATTAAAAAGAAAAGAAAATTAAATTTTTTTTTTTAAAAATTAAGAACAACACCAAACCCATAGGGGTGTTCAGAAGGCATGGAAAAAGGATCAGGAAACAATATACATACTTCACAATATAACAGAAAGGAATTACAAGAAAGGCGAGAAGGTGAGGGCCTCATTAAGACCCTTAGGGGTCATAGTGTCCAACACCACGATCCATCTTGCTTCTACCTGAGCAAGTGTTTTTTTTATAATCACCACCTCTGATGCCCAGGTGAATTACATCAATGCCTCTAACCTTAAAGGTTATAGGTTCACTATGGACACTGACACTATGACCCCTAAGGGTCTTAATGAGGTATTTTTTGTTAATTATTCTAATTTACTGAGATAATGACTTTTGGGTTTTCATTGGCTGTAAGCCATAATCATCAACATTAACAGAAATAAACACTTGAAATAGATCACTCTGTAATGACTCTATATAATGAGTTTCACTTTTTGTATTTAAGAACTGAAATAAATTAACTTTTTTCCATCATACATGACGGCACCACGAGAGGGAGATCCGCCCATCAAAGACAGGAAACCTTCAAGATAAAAGGGGCGGCTCCTCTCTCCGCATCAGTTGGTTTCCTGTCCTCGATGGGAGACCCTCAAGATGAAAGGACTCTCGGATGGAAGAGGATGCCTAGGCCTGGGTCGGATGGTTAACGGTGGGCGTTGGTCCATCGCATCCGTCACCAGGTACTGGAAGTCGCATCGGGGGTCAGGATAACCCTGCCCCCCCTGAGCGAGGCATGGCCACTGCCCTTTAGGGCAGATATTTTTCCTACAAGCTCCCTCTGAGGCTCGGCTTTAGGTGGGGGCAATCCTCGGAGACCACTTTTTTCAGTGTGTCTCCCTGTTGATACGTGGCCATGCAGCCTGAAAGCACATCGGTGCCAGGCATATAATATGCCCCCCTCTCCTTCCCCCCTCCCCCTCCCAGATACCTGGATATTCGTTGGTGGCACAGTGGAGCCCAGGGGGACGCTTTCTGGGTGAGAACCGCTACAGGGGGAGCGGTCATACGTCTCCTGCTCCCTCCTAACAGCGCTGCAGGAAAACCGGAAGTCGCGCACCGGAAGTTGCATCGGATGTGACGGGGGCGCGTTCTGGTTAGCTGAGCGTGCCCCGGAGACCGGGTTTCTCCTGCTTCGGCAGGAGAAAGTGCGGTAAAGCGCGCGCCGGACGTGGCGACCGAGCGCGCGCAGTATGCACGCGACAGGCGCTTGCGGGCATTAATAAAAAAAAAGGGGGGGCGCGCACGTGCACAGAAGGTATTTAAACCGGCACTCACATAGGTATTATCGTCACGAGACCAGAATCTCCAGGTGACTGTATAGCTGAAAAAGCATTACAGAATGGAGAGTCTATCGCCGGGGCACCTGGATTCACGCCGGGAAGCACATGTGAGACGGTCCCTGTCTGGTGAAAAAGCCCAGACACGCCGCAGCAATATCCGCTCGGACAGCATAAGAACGGGGCACAGCAAGGAAGGATCTGTGATATCGGAAGGAGCCAGTCAGCCTCCGGAACCGGTACCCGTCTATTGCAGCGTCCGAGTGGTGAGTGAACTTCGAGAAAGTCCAGTACACTAATGTCTGTTCTCTTTCTCTTCTCTTTCTTGCATATATCTCTTTTTTTCTCTCACATACAAATTAAGAAAAATAGGGGGTTTATAAAAAGAGTAAGGCAAAGACCAAATATAGGGAATGTCCCTTATGTAAAACCCCACTAGAAAGAGCCTGGACTAAGGATTTATGCCCGGACTGTATTACTAAAACACTGGCGGAGGAAACGCCCTCCTTTGCTGAAAGCCTGAAGTCTCTAATTCAGGCGGAAGTGTGTAAGTCAATGAAAGCCTTCCATACAGCGGATATGGACGGCAAGTCCAGAGATAGATCCAGTATCTCAGGGATATCCCAGGAAGATTCCTCTGGAGCAGAAAGGGACTCTAGCAGGTCCTGTAATTCAGATAGCAGCTCAGAGGAAGAAAACATAAAATAAAGACAGTCCGCTCTACTATGGGGTTGATAGAAGAGAAACCTAAACGAACACCTCAAGAACTTATGTTTGTAGGGCTTCAGAAGAAGAAACGTAAAACCTTTCCCATTAACGATCAATTAAAGGACCTTATTAGAAGGGAGTGGGAAAGGCCAGAGAAAAAGTCACACATCACCAGCGCTCTGAAGAGAAAATACCCTTTCGATGAGCAAGCATCTTCATCTTGGGATAGAGCCCCAAAAATAGACGTAGCGGTGTCAAAAATCGCCAGAAAATCCTCTCTACCTTTTGAAGACCTAGGTACGTTGAGAGAGCCGCTGGACAGGAAGACAGACGTCTGCTTAAAGACGGTCTGGGAGACGTCAGCAGGGGCATTAAGACCGGCCATCGCAGCTACTTGTGTGGCCAGATCCCTGAAAGTCTGGGTGGACAACTTAGAGGATCAGGTGGAACAGAGAGTCTCCAGAGAAAACATCTTGGAGGCCATACCGGCCATTAGAGCAGCAGCAAGTTTCCTAGCCGAAGCCTCAGCGGATTCGGCAAGGTTGGCCGCTAAATCTGCAGCGCTAGCTAATGTAGGGCGCAGAGCGGTATGGCTTAAGTGTTGGCCAGGTGACATCCAGGCAAAAGTGAAATTATGCTCCCTACCCTGCGAAGGCAATTTCTTATTTGGGCCAGCGCTAGATGAAGTATTAGAGAAGGCTACCGATAAAAAAAAAAAAACTTTCCGAAACAACCTTTTCAGACCTTTCGGCGCTCCTTTCAGAGAAATCGGAAGTTTGGGAGACAGCACTACAGAGAACGGGACAGAAACTTTCAAGACAAATGATCCAGAGGAGGGAGAGGCTTCTACTTCAGTAAGCCCTCCAAAGAAGACAAGAAGCCTTCCCAGTGACGGTCCTTCTCAGGTGGGAGGCAGGCTCTCTCACTTCCTTCCAGCCTGGGAGAAGATTTCGTCCAGTACCTGGATTTTACAGATAGTAGAATCGGGACTGGGATTAAAATTCCATCACCGTCCACCAAAGAAATATATGCTGACTCCCCTACAATCCTCGTCAGAAAAACAAACGAGTCTGGAAGAAGAAATAATCTCTTATACAAAAACGCATCCTGGAAAAAGTTCCAGTTGAAGAGGAAAGAGAAGGTTTTTACTCCCCGCTGTTTCTAGTAAAAAAGCCAGACAACTCCTGGAGGACGATTATAAATCTAAAAGCTCTCAACAAGTTTCTGGTAATTCCATCTTTCAAAATGGAAACGATAAGAACAGCAGTAAATCTCCTCTTTCCTCGGTGCTATATGGCGGTCCTCGACCTCAAGGACGCTTACTATCACGTCCCAATTCGGCGAGCAGACCGCAAATATCTCAGAGTAGCAGTAAAGATAAGATCACAATTACATCACCTGCAGTACAGAGCCCTGCCCTTCGGTATAGCAACAGCCCCACGTGTCTTCACGAAATTGATGGCAGAGGTCACAGCACATCTGAGAGAGAGGGACACGCTAATAATACCCTATCTGGACGATTTTCTGATAGTGGGGAGGAATTTCTCGCACTGTCAGGATCAAGTCAGTATCGTTATAGAAGCCCTACGGAGGTTGGGATGGCAGCTCAATCTCAAAAAATCCAAGCTGGAACCAGCAATGACCCAAGTTTTTTTTAGGAATAACGATAGACTCAATAGCACAGGAATGTCGTCTTCCAGAAGAAAAAGAACACAGAATAAAGCAGATGATAATAACAACAATAAAAAAAACTCAAATTACGCTAAGGAGAGCTATGTCGGTGTTGGGATCACTAACTGCATGCATACCGGCAGTAAAATGGGCCCAGTTCCATACAAGGAAATTACAGTGGAGTGTGTTGCAGGAAGATCTAGTCCTCCAGGGACATCTGGACCAGAAGATCACACTTCCAATCCCGGTACTTCAATCGCTCCAATTGTGGTTGAAAATAGATACATCTCCGCGAAGGATTCCATGGAAGTTCATGGTCTCCTAGGTGGTCACAACAGACGCCAGCCCTTGGGGGTGGGGAGCTCACCTGGATACACTGTGGCTCCAAGAACCGTGGAAACAAGAAGAGAAACAGCTATCTTCGAACGACTGGGAACTCTTGGCGGTCGAAAGAGCATTGCAGGGTCTACTACCAAATATATCGGGGCATCATGTCCGAGTTCTGTCAGACAACCGGACGGCAGTTGCTTATATAAACCACCAAGGAGGCACCCGTTCTCGGTCACTGATGGACATAACAGAAAGAATTATGATTCTTGCAGAGCGTCATTTCCGCTCTTTATCGGCCCTACATATACGAGGCATAGACAACCAAAAAGCAGATTTCCTGAGCAGAAACCACCTAAAGCAGGGAGAGTGGGCATTAAGAGTCCATTTTTCACCAGATAATACATATGTGGGGGAAACTGTTATGTTACGGTAGCTGAGGAGTGCAGGTAAAAAAGGAAATACACCAGAGCAGTTGGAATCTATGAGATTGCAGTACCCTGACTAACCACCGCAACTAGAGGCAGCCGTGGAGCGTTCCTACGTTGGTCCTAGACGCCTCGTCACAGCCTGAGAAACTAACTGCACCTAAAGATAGAAATAGGAAAGCTATCTGCCCCGGAGCAGAACCCCAAAGATAATAGAAAGCCCCCAAACATGTAATGGCGGTTAGACAAGAGGAAATACTGACACAGAAAGAAAATAGTATGAGCAAACGCTGGGGCCCAAACTATCTAAATAGAAAAGGATAGGAAGGGTACTTACTGCAATCCCAGAAAACCCTGAAAAACACCAACTCTACTAATTTCAAAATCACCTGAGATTGTTATGTTACGGTAGCTGAGGAGTGCAGGTAAAAAAGGAAATACACCAGAGCAGTTGGAATCTATGAGATTGCAGTACCCTGACTAACCACCGCAACTAGAGGCAGCCGTGGAGCGTTCCTACGATGGTCCTAGACGCCTCGTCACAGCCTGAGAAACTAACTACACCTAAAGACAGAAACAGGAAAGCTATCTGCCCCGGAGCAGAACCCAAAGATAATAGAAAGCCCCCAAACATGTAATGGCGGTTAGACAAGAGGAAATACTGACACAGAAAGAAAATAGTATGAGCAAACGCTGGGGCCCAAACTATCTAAATAGAAAAGGATAGGAAGGGTACTTACTGCAATCCCAGAAAACCCTGAAAAACACCAACTTACTAATTTCAAAATCACCTGAGATCACACGACCTCTACCACCTAAATTAGTTCTCTGGTGTAACAAAAACAGCAGCCACTGAAAAAACTGCAAAAAGCAAAAGTACAAAACACAGTGGCTGGACCAAACTGAGAGGGCAAAAGCCCCCGGAGGGGACCCAGAAGGCCCCCACAGAAGTGCAGGACAAAATGCAAAAATATAGCAAAAACACACAATAAGAAATTGTCTTATCTGATAGCAGGAGATGCAGACACGACACAGCAGGCTACAAGGGAAACTGGAAAGAAGGATTCAGACCAGAACAATTGATCACCGGCAACCCTGATGGGAAAATGATTCCCTTAAATAAGACCAATCAGTAACACCTGATTCCCAATCCTCACTAGTACCGCTTGTAACCACCAGAGGGAGCCTCTGCTCAGAACTCATCTCAAACCCATTCACAACAGTACCCCCCCCTTGAGGAGGGGTCACCGAACCCTCATTTGAGCAACCAGGTCGGTCAGGATGAGTTCTATGATACGCACGGATAAGTCTCCTAGCATGGATGTCCGAAGCAAACACCCAAGAATTATCTTCCTGACCATAACCTCTCCATTTAACCAAATACTGGAGTCTTCGTCTAGAAAAACGAGAATCCAATATTTTCTCAACCACATACTCCAGATTGCCCTCAACCAAAACAGGGTCAGGAGGCACAGCAGCAGGAACCACTGGCTCAACAAACCTCTTCAACAAGGACTTGTGGAACACGTTATGAATCTTAAATGTCCCTGGAAGAAGCAAACGAAAAGAAACAGGATTAATAATCTCCATGATCTTATAAGGTCCAATGAACCTAGGCTTAAATTTAGGAGATGCTACTCTCATAGGAATATTCTTTGAGGACAACCAGACCAAGTCCCCCACTTTAAACCGAGGACCATAAGTCCTATGCCGGTTAGCAAACCGCTGGGCCTTCTCCTGAGAGAGGGACAACCTCTCCACTACCTGGTCCCAAATCTGCTGCATACGCTCAACAACAGAGTCAACACCTGGACAGACAGAAGCCTCCGTCTGTCCTGAAGAAAATCGAGGGTGAAACCCAGAATTACAGAAAAACGGAGACATCAAAGTGGCAGAGCTAGCCCTATTATTAAGAGCAAACTCAGCCAAAGGCAAAAAAGAGACCCAGTCATCCTGATCAGCAGACACAAAGCATCTTAGATAAGTCTCCAATGTCTGGTTTGTTCTCTCAGTTTGACCATTGGTCTGAGGATGAAATGCCGAGGAGAAAGACAATTGAACACCCAGTTTAGAACAAAAAGTCCTCCAAAATCTGGAAACAAACTGGACTCCTCTGTCAGACACAATGTTCTCAGGAATGCCGTGTAAACGAACCACGTGCTGAAGGAACAACGGCACCAATTCAGAGGAGGAAGGCAACTTAGGTAATGGCACAAGATGTATCATTTTGGAAAACCTATCACAAATTACCCAGATGGTGGTCATTCTCTGAGAAACAGGAAGATCGGAAATGAAATCCATAGAGATATGGGTCCATGGTCTCTTGGGCACAGGCAATGGCATCAACAAACCACTAGAGCGAGAGCAAGGCTTGGAGCGAGAGCAAGTCCCGCAGGACTGCACAAATTCCCTGACATCGCGAGACAAGGTAGGCCACCAAAAGGACCGACTAACCAAGTCTCTGGTACCAAAAATTCCGGGATGCCCAGCCAATGCGGAACAATGAATCTCAGACATCACACTCTTTTTCCATTGGTCCGGGACAAACAATTTTCCAACAGGGCAGCGCTCGGGCCTATCCTCCTGACACCCCTCCAGAGCAAGTCTCAAATTAGGCGAGATGGCGGAAAGAACTACACCCTCCTTCAAAATAACAGAGGGATCAGATAGCTCAGGAGAGTCCGCAAGGAAACTCCTCGAGAGGGCATCCGCCTTAACATTCTTAGTGCCAGGAAGAAAGGAAACCACAAAATTAAAACGTGTGAAAAACAAGGCCCACCTGGCCTGTCTAGGATTGAGTCGCTTGGCAGATTCCAGATAGACCAGATTCTTATGGTCCGTAAGGACCACCACCTGATGTTTGGCTCCCTCCAGCCAATGTCTCCACTCTTCAAAAGCCCACTTCATGGCCAATAACTCCCGATTACCCACGTCATAATTACGTTCAGTAGGAGAAAATTTTCGAGAGAAAAAGGCACAAGGGTTACTTTTAGAGGTCTCTGGATCTTTTTGGGACAAAACGGCACCTGCCCCAATTTCAGAGGCATCAACCTCCACCTGAAATGGCAGAGAAACATCAGGCTGCCGTAGAACAGGAGCAGAAGTGAATCTCTGCTTAAGTTCCTGAAACGCAGAGACTGCCTCAGGAGGCCAATTCACCACATCAGAACCCTTTCTGGTCAAATCAGTTAATGGTTTAACAATAACAGAGAAATTACCAATAAATTTACGATAAAAATTGGCAAAACCCAAAAATCTCTGAAGAGCCTTTAATGAAGTAGGTTGGACCCAATCACAGATGGCCTGAACCTTGACCGGGTCCATTTCAATAACAGATGGGGACAAAATGAATCCCAGAAATGAGATCTTCTGTACGCCAAAAAGACACTTTGATCCCTTCACATACAGAGCATTCTCTCTCAAAATCTGGAATACAGTTCGAACATGTTTCACATGAGAGTCCCAGTCATTAGAAAAAATCAAGATATCATCCAAATAAACAATCAGAAACTTGTCCACAAAATCCCTGAAAATGTCATTCATGAAGGACTGGAAGACGGAAGGAGCATTAGTGAGCCCAAAGGGCATCACAAGGTACTCAAAATGCCCTTCAGGGGTGTTAAATGCCGTCTTCCATTCATCCCCGTGCTTAATGCGAATAAGGTTATACGCCCCCCTGAGGTCAAGCTTGGTAAACCAAGTAGCGTTTTTCACCCTGGAAAACAGGTCAGAAATCAAGGGTAACGGGTATTGATATTTCACAGTAATATTGTTCAAGAGACGATAATCAATACACGGCCTTAATGAACCATCTTTTTTGGCCACAAAGAAAAAACCGGCACCTAAGGGTGAAGAGGATGGTCTGATATGACCCTTCTCCAATGATTCCTTGATATAAGACCGCATAGCGTCATGTTCAGGTACAGACAAGTTAAAAAGGCGACCCTTAGGGAATTTACTACCTGGCACTAATTCAATAGCGCAGTCATAGCTCCTATGGGGAGGTAAGGATGCAGATTTACTTTCGCTAAACACATCAGAAAAATCAAACAAAAAGTCAGGAACATCCTCAGCCTGGGGGGAGGCAGAAAAAACAGGAGTGTTGGTATTAACACATTGGCAGCCCCAACTGGTTACAGACACAGATTTCCAATCCAAAACAGGATTATGAGACTGTAACCAAGGGAAACCCAGCACGATAATGTCATGCAGATTATATAGAACCAAAAATTTGCAGCACTCCTGGTGATCAGGTTCAACCCTCATTATCACCTGAGTAGAAAACTGGGGTTTATTCTCAGCCAAAGGGGTAGAATCGATCCCCAGTAGGGGAATAGACTTCTGTAGGGGTATCAAGGGAAATCCACAACGTTTAGCAAAATCATAATCCATCAGGTTAATAGCTGCTCCAGAATCAACGAAAGCCTGAGCAGAAAATGAGGACAGAGAGCATATCAGAGTGACAGTTAATAAAAACTTAGTCTGAACACTACCCAAGACAACTGATCGTGCAAAACGTCTTCCCCGCTTAGGGCAGACTGAAATAGCATGAGAGGCATCACCACAGTAGAAACATAACCCATTGCGCTTTCGAAACTCATGACGCTGTGCCCCAGACACCACTCCATCACACTGCATGGGCTCAGCAGCTGGCTCACAAGGCAACACCACTCCACGCATACTTCTCCGCTCACGCAAACGTCTGTCAATTTGAATCGCTAATGACATAGAATCATTGAGACCAGAGGGGACAGGGAATCCCACCATAACATCCTTTACATTATCCGACAGACCCTTCCGGAAAAGGGCCGCCAAAGCGTCGTCATTCCATTTGGTCAGGACTGTCCACAACTAGAGGCAGCCGTGGAGCGTTCTTACGTTGGTCCTAGACGCCTCGTCACAGCCTGAGAAACTAACTACACCTAAAGATAGAAAGAGGAAAGCTATCTGCCCCGGAGCAGATCCCCAAAGAACATAGAAAGCCCCCAAACATGTAATGGCGGTTAGACAAGATGAAATACTGACACAGACAGAAAATAGTATGAGCAAACGTTGGGGCCCAAACTACCTAAATAGAAAAGGATATTAAGGGCACTTACTGCAATCCCAAAAAAACCTGAAAAGCACCAACTCTACTAATTTCAAAATCACCTGAGATCACACGACCTCTACCACCTAAATTAGTTCTCTGGTGTAACAAAAACAAAACAGCAGCCACTGAAAAAAAACTGGAAAAAGCAAAAGTACAAAACACAGTGGCTGGACTAAACTGAGAGGGCAAAAGCCCCCGGAGGGGACCCTGAAGGCCCCCACAGAAGTGCAGGACAAAATGCAAAAATATAGCAAAAACACAAAATAAGAAATTGTCTTATCTGATAGCAGGAGATGCAGACACGACACAGCAGGCTACAAGGGAAACTGGAAAGAAGGATTCAGACCAGAACAATTGATCACCGGCAACCCTGATGGGAAAATGACTTCCTTATATAAGACCAATCAGTAACACCTGATTCCCAGTCCTCACAATCCTCACTAGTACCGCTTGTAACCACCAGAGGGAGCCTCTGCTCAGAACTCATCTCAAACCCATTCACAACAGGAAACCCAGCATAGACCTTTTGCCACAAGGACCAACAAGAAGCTAAGGAAATTCTGCTCTCTGAATCCAGCAGACAGACCCTTAGCAGTAGATGCCTTCAGAATAAGCTGGACGTCAGGACTTCTGTATGTCTTTCCCCCAGTATGTCTAATTCCATTAGTTCTGAAGAAGATCAGGGAGGACAAAGCCAGAGTGATCTTAATAGCTCCCTTTTGGCCAAAGAGGCCTTAGTTCTACTGGCTGAAGATAATGTCCATAACAGATCCATGGGTACTGCCGGAAGACCAGGACCTTTTGACACAGGGTCCTTTCAGTCACCCTCAGAAGTCCGGGCTACATTTGACGGCCTGGAATTTGAGAGATCACTACTAGAAAAAAGGGGGTTTTCAGCCGCAGTAATATCTACCCTATTTCGCAGTAGAAAACCAGTAACTACGAAGATTTATGGCAGAATATGGAGGAAATTTTTAACAGATTCAGCACCAA
The DNA here is from genome assembly GCA_033576555.1 of Oophaga sylvatica. Lineage (NCBI taxonomy): Eukaryota > Metazoa > Chordata > Amphibia > Anura > Dendrobatidae > Oophaga > Oophaga sylvatica. The sequence goes on along the minus strand of JARQOD010000003.1, from coordinate 11,153,175 downwards.
TACGGGAAGGGGAGATCCCAATAGTGGCTATATTAGAATTCTTACAAAAGGGCTTAGAACAAGGGTTAGCAGTTAGCACCCTTAAAGTTCATGTCTCTACCCTGGCAGCCTTGTTTAACCATGATTAGCAAACAGGTGGATAGCCAGGTTCATTCGGGCCTGTAGTAGAGCGGATTCTGTTCCATCCCCTGCTCCTCCACCATGGGACCTCAATCTGGTTTTATCAGCCTTAACGGGTAGCCCCTTTGAGCCCCTAGACACAATATCAGATAAAGCTTTAACTTTTAAAACCACTTTGTTGATAGCGCTCACATCAGCCCGTAGGATTGGAGACCTGCATGCGTTGTCAGCTGACTCTCCTTACACTCGGATTCTAGATGACAGAGTAGTATTAAGACTAGACCCTGCATATTTACCCAAAGTTGTGTCAAAATTCCACAGAGCTCAGGAAATAATATTGCCATCCTTTTGTCCTGACCCTAGCAACACAAAAGAGGAGAAACTACACTGTTTAGATGTTAGGAGATGTATCCTACAATATCTAGAAAGAACGAAAACTTGGAGGAAAAGCAGGTCATTACTTGTTTCCTTTCAGGGGGCGAGGAAAGGCCTAGGAGCCTCTAGACAAACTATAGCTAGATGGGTGAGAGAGGCCATTATGCTAGCTTATAGTAGTGTAGGCAGGGCTGTTCCTGAAGGACTTAACGCCCACTCCACAAGAGCCATGTCGACATCTTGGGCGGAGAAAGCAGATGCCACAATCGACCAAATCTGTAAGGCGGCCACTTGGTCTTCTCCGTCAACTTTTTTCAGACACTATAGATTAGATTTATCTGCTACCTCTGATCTCACGTTCGGGAGAAGAGTGTTGGAAGCAGTGATCCCTCCCTAAAACAGAATGCGAATCTCTGTAATTCTCTCGTGGTGCCGTCATGTATGATGGAAAAACACAGGTATTACATACCTGGTAATGTGTTTTTTCATGAGACATGACGGCACCCTTATATTCCTGCCCCTTGATCACGTCACTAGTTGGGTGCATTTTTATTATTTTTTCACTCCCTTGGATTGGGGTAATTAGAATTGCAAAGAATGTATTATTTATATGTGTACTAACATGCGGAGTTCCTCTCGTGCTCTGTAAAACAACTGATGCGGAGAGAGGAGCCGCCCCTTTTATCTTGAAGGTTTCCTGTCCTTGATGGGCGGATCCCCTCTCTCGTGGTGCCGTCATGTCTCATGAAAAAACACATTACCAGGTATGTAATACCCGTGTTTTGATGATATTCTAATTTAGTGAGAAGCACTTGTGTGTGCAAAATCTCCCATTAGCTGGGTTGATGTGCCTAAGACAATTAAATTTAGGGGAGTTATGACAACAGCAGTCAAACCCAACCAAATGTGGGCAAAAGTCTGATCAGTAAGGTTCCCAAACTTTCCTTTCCAGTTTTCACAATGTCTCCTATAGACTGTAAAACAGATTATTAATAAGGAAGACCATGGGAAAAACATTTTTTATAATAAAAAAAATTCTAAATTTTTTGTGTACAGTCATGGCCAAAAGTTTTGAGAATGACACAAATATTATATTTTCACATGATCTGCTGCCCTCTGGTTTTTATGTGTGTTTGACAGATGTTTTTATCACAGACAGAAATATAATAATTGCAAACATATGAGTAACAAAAGCTTATATTGACAGTTAGAATGAGTTAATGCAGCAAGTCAATATTTGCAGTGTTGACCCTTCTTCTTCAGGACCTCTGCAATTCTCCCTGGCATGCTCTCAATCAACTTCTGGACCAAATCCTGACTGATAGCAGTCCATTCTTGCACAATCAATGCTTTAATTTTGTCAGAGCTGGTATGTCACTCTCCACAAGGAGTAACCTTACCCCCCAGACCCCAGTCCAGAGCCTCTCATCTAGCCAAATCAGATCTCTCCTACTTTGCACTGACGAGGACCAACAGTCCGAAACACCGTGTCTGCAAATGGAGATTCTGATTTGGCTTTTATTCTAAGTCATATTACAAGACTCGTTAAAGGGTTGATTGTGACTTGTAGGATCGCTACTTCCAATAGGTGGCGCTATAGAGTACAAGTCCTCTTTGTTTGAAGAGGCAATTTGCATATATTCATTTTGTCAGAATTTTTAGGTTTTTGTTTGTCCACCCGTCTCTTGATGATTGACCACAAGTTCTCAATGGGATTAAGATATGGGGAGTTTCCAGGCCATGGACCCAAAATCTCTATGTTTTGTTCCCTGAGCCATTTAGTTTTCACCTTTGCTTTATGGCAAGGTGCTCCATCATGCTGGAAAAGGCATTGTTGATCGCCAAACTGCTCTTGGAGGGTTGGGAGAAGTTGCTCTTGGAGGACATTCTGGTACCATTCTTTATTCATGGCTGTGTTTTTAGGCAAGACTGTGAGAGAGCCGATTCCCTTGGCTGAGAAGCAACCCCACACATGAATGGTTTCAGGATGCTTAACAGTTGGCATGAGACAAGGCTGGTGGTAGCGCTCACTTTGTCTTCTCCGAATGAGGCGTTTTCCTGATGTCCGAAACAATGGAAAAGGGGATTCATCAGAGAAAATAACTTTACCCCAGTCCTCAGCAGTCCACTGCCGGTACCTTTTGCAGAATATCAGTCTGTCCATGATGTTTTTTCTGGAGAGAAGTGGCTTCTTTGCTGCCCTCCTTGAGACCACGCCTTGCTCCAAGAGTCTCCGCCTCATAGTGCGTGCAGATGCACTCACACCTGCCTGCTGCCATTCCTGAGCAAGCTCTGCACTGCTGGTAGCCCGATCCCGCAGCTGAAACACTTTTAAGAGACGGTCGTGGCGCTTGCTGGTCTTTCTTGGGTGCCCTGAAGCCTTTTAGGCAACAATGGAACCTCTCTCCTTGAAGTTCTTGATGATGCGATAGATTGTTAACTGAGGTGCAATCTTTCTAGCTGCTATACTCTTCCCTGTTAGGCCATTTTTGTTCATTGCAATGATGACTGCACGTGTTTCTTTAGAGATAACCATGGTTAACAGAAGAGAAACAATGATGCCAAGCACCAGCCTCCTTTTAAAGTGTCCAGTGGTGTCATTCTTACTTAATCATGACAGATTGATCTCCAGCCATGTCCTCATCAACACCCACACCTGTGTTAATGGAGCAATCACTGAAAAGAGGTTAGCTGGTCCTTTTAAGGCAGGGCTGCAATGATGTTGAAATGTGTTTTGGGGGATAAAGTTAATTTTCTAGCCAAATATTGACTTTGCAAGTAATTGCTGTTAAGCTGATCACTCTTTATAACATTCTGGAGTATATGCAAATTGCCATTAGAAAAAGTGAAGCAGTAGACTTTGTAAAAATTAAGATTTGTGTCATTCTCAAAACTTTTGGCCATGACTGTATATAGACATTTTCTTTTGTTTTTCACATTTTTATGCAGCAAGAAAGGTTGAGTCACATTTTAATTGAATATTCACTGTTGCAAGTGATCTAAGGAAAATATTTTAAAAAAATTATTAAAATCATAAGTTACATTATCAAAAAAGAAATCTAAAATACACAATGCGAAAAAAAAATAATGGTCATAAAAGAAAGGAGGACAAGACATAATTTCTAAATTGCCAAGTTAATCTTAAATACCACATCCAGCTCATTGGGGCGCAGAATATTTAACCTATGGATTCTTTCCTCAACCCTCAATCTACTAAAATGTTTGTGCTTGCCCTCATCATCTCCCGCCTTGACTACTGCAACACCCTTTTCTCTGGCCTCCCTGCTAACACCCTCGCACCTCTCCAGTCCATCCTTAACTCTGCTGCCCGACTAATTCACCTCTCTCCTCGCTACTCCTCCGCTTCTCCCCTCTGCAAATCTCTTCACTGGCTCCCATTCCCTCAGCGTATCCAGTTCAAATTACTAATACTGACCTACAAGGCCATCTATAGCCTGTCAACTCCATATATCTCTGAACTAATCTCCCGATATCTTCCCTCACGTAATCTCCGATCCTCCCAAGACCTCCTTCTCTCCTCCACACTTATTCGCTCCTCACCCAACCGCCTCCAAGACTTCTCCTGAATATCCCCCATCCTCTGGAATTCTCTGCCCCAACACGTCCGACTATCAAACACATTCGGATCCTTCAGACGGAACCTGAAAACCCACCTCTTCAGGAAAGCTTACAGCCTGCAATGACCCTGCTACCTCCTCACCACTACCGGAGATATCGCCTCAACCAACACCGGAACTGCTGCAACCCCCCGACCTACTGTCTCCTGCCCCACAATCCTGTAGAATGTAAGCCCGAAAGGGCTGGGTCCTCTCCCCTCTGTATCAGTCTGTCATTGTTGGTTTGTTTACTGTAAGTGATACCTGTAACCTGTATGTAACCCCTTCTCATGTACAGCACCATGGAATTAATGGTGCTATAGAAATAAATAATAATGGATCCACTGTAGTTCTTTAGTTTTAATCAATTTTATTCTGTTGCCTCCTCTCCTCGGGGGCGATACATGATCAATAATTCAAAACTTTAAATTATTTTCACTGTGGCCACAATCTGAGCTGTTTTGAGACTGGCAGATCAAGTTTTTTTCTTCCTAATGGTGTATCTATGATGGCTTAATCTAGTTTTTAGATCCCATGTAGTCTCCCCCATATACCACAGGTTACATGGACATTGCAATCAAAAAATTACTTATTTAGAATCGCATGTTGGTGATTAATAAAGAAAAAATTGTTCGGAATAGGATGTGAGAATTGATTTTCCTTAACGACTGCCGACACGCCTTTTTAATAGCGGGTGTTAAGGGTACTTATTCCTCAGCGCCACTTTTTAATCGCGCTGAGAAATAAAGGTATAGCTCCCCCCCCCCCCCCCCAGCGTCATAAAATCTCCAGGGTCTCAGATATCGGGGGTAGCCGAGACCCTGGAGAACATGATTTAGGTCGTTTTTTTTTTTTTTTTTTTTGCTGTCCCCAGTGTTGCGATCGCCGTTATTTACCAAATAACAGTTACCGCAAAAAAAAAGGTCTGATTTCCCATTTAGTTCTCTCACCTCTGATATGATCTAGCACATCAGAAGAGAGAGAAATGGGGTCTCCCTAGGCACCCCGGTACCTCCAGTGTCCCCAGGTCCCTCTGGCTCTGTCCACCGGCATCTTCCGGGAAGAAAATGGCGGTTGCATGCGCAGTGCGCCTGCTGAGGTCAGTCGACTGGCCCCCGGCATCAATAGGATATTTCCCCCCCTTTATCTCCCCCTTAGGTAAATACATTTTTAATTTTATTATTTTTATTTCCATTTTTTTATTAGGGCTGGGGCCAGGGTTGGGGTTAGGTTTAGGGTTGAAGTTGGCCTGGGTTGGGGGCTAGTGTTGTGGCTAGGGTTGTGTTAGGGTTACGGTTGTGGTGTTGAGGTTAGGGTTGTGATTAGAGTCAGGGGTAGGGCTGTGTTAGGGTTGGCGTTAGAATTGGGGGGTTTCCACTGTTTAGGTACATCGGGGGTCTCCATATGTGACATGGCACCCCCATTGATTCCAGCCAATTCTGGGTTCATAAAGTCAAAATATGCTCCCTCCCTTCAGAACCCTGCCATGCGCCCAAACAGTAACTTTCCCCCATATATGGGGTATCGGTGTACTCTGGAGAAATTGCACAACAAATTTTGTGGTCCATTTTCTCTTACCCTTGTGAAAATAAAAAAATTTTGGATCTAAAGTAAATTTTTGGTGAAAAAGTAAAATGTTCATTTTTTCCTTCAACATTGCTTCATGTTTCCTTCAATGGCAACAAGTCGTCCTGTCCCTGCAACTGAAAAACACCCCCATAGCATGATGCTGCCACCACCATGTTTCAATGTTGGAATTGTATTGGGCAGGTGATAAGCAGTGCCTGGTTTTCTCCACTCATACTGCTTAGAATTATCACCAAAAAAGTCTATCTTAGTCTCATCAGACCAGAGAATCTTATTTCTCATAGTCTGGGAGTCCTTCATGTGTTTTTTAGTAAACTCTATGTGGGCTTTCATATGTCTTGCACTGAGGAGAGGCTTCTGTTGGACCACTCTGCCATAAAGGCCTGACTGCTGGAGGGCTGCAGTGATTGTTGACTTTGTGGAACTTTCTCCCATCTCCCTACTGCATCTGTGGAGCTCAGCCACAGTGATCTTGGGGTTCTTCTTTACCTCTCTCACCAAGGCTCTTCTCTTAATTGCTCAGTTTGGCTGGACGGCCAGGTCTTGGAAGACTTCTGGTGGTCCCAAACTTCTTCAAGGATTATTGAGGCCACTGTGCTCTTAGTAACCTTGAGTACTGCAGAAATTCTTTAGTAATCTTGGCCTGATCCTTTGACCTGATTCTCATTTCGTCTGATGTGCACTGTGAACTGTGAGGTCTTATATAGACAGGTGTGTGCTTTTACAAATCAAGTCCTATCAGTTTAATTAAACACAGCTGGACTCCAATGAAGGAGTAGAACCATCTCTAGGAGGATCACAAGGAAATGGAAAGCATGTGACTTAAATATGAGAGTCTGAGCAAAGGGTCTGGATACTTATAACCATGTGATATTTAGTTTTTTCTTTATTAATAAATTTGCAAACATTTCTGGTTTTTTCCGTCAAAGTGGTGTGCAGAGTGTACATTAACCCCTTCATGACCCAGCCTATTTTGACCTTAAAGACCTGGCCATTTTTTGCAATTCTGACCAGTGTCCCTTTATGAGGTAAAAACTCAGGAACGCTTCAAAGGATCCTAGCGATTCTGAGACTGTTTTTTCATGACATATAGGGCTTCATGTTAGTGGTAAATTTAGGTCAATCATTTTTGCGTTTATTTGTGAAAAAAACGGAAATTTGGCGAAAATTTTGAAAATTTTGTAATTTTAAAATTTTGAATTTTTATTCTGTTAAACCAGAGAGTTATGTGACACAAAATAGTTACTAAATAACATTTCCCACATGTCTAATTTACATCAGCACAATTTTGGAAACAAAAGTTATAAGGGTTAAAAGTTGACCAGCGATTTCTCATTTTTTGCAACAAAATTTACAAAACCATTTTTTTTAGTGCCACCTAACATTTGAAGTCACTTTGAGGGGTCTATGTGGCAGAAAATACCCAAAAGTGACACCATTCTAAAACCTGCACCCCTCAAGCTACTCAAAACTGCATTCAAGAAGATTATTAACCCTTCAGGTGCTTCACAGGAACTAAAGCAACGTGGAAGGAAAAAATGGACATTTTATTTTTTCCAACAAAAATTTTCTCTTAGCATCAATTTTTTCATTTTTACATGGGCAACAGGATAAAATGGATCCTTAAATTTGTTGGGCAATTTCTCCTGAGTACACAGATACCTCATATGTGGTCATAAACCACTGTTTGGGTGCACGGTAGGGCCCAGAAGGGAAGGAGCGCCATTTGACTTTTTGAATGGAAAATTAGCTCCAATCGTTAGTGGACATCATGATGCATTTGGAGAGCCCCTGTGTGCCTAAACAGTGAAAAAACCCCACAAGTGACACCATTTTGGAGACTAGACCCCTTAAGGAACTTATCTAGATGTGTTGTGAGCACTCTGAACCCCTAAGTGCTTCACAGAAGTTTATAACGCAGAGCAGTGAAAATAAAAATATCATTTTTTTCTTCAAAAATGATTTTTTAGCACGCTATTTTTTATTTTCACAAGGGTAGCAGGAGAAATTGGACCACAAAAGTTGTTGTGCAGTTTGTCCAGACTACAACGATACCCCATATGAAGGGGGGAACCACTGTTTTGGTGCATGGGAGAGCTCAGAAGGGAAGTAACACCATTTTGGAATGCAGACTTGTTGGAATGTTCTACGGGCCTCATGTTGTGTTTGCAGAGCCCCTGATGTGCCTAAACAGTAGAAACCCCCCCACAAGTGACCCCATTTTGGAAACTAGACCACCCAAGGAACTTATCTAGATGTGTGGTGAGCACCTTGAACCCTCACGTGCTTCACAGAAGTTTATAATGCAGAGCCGTGAAAATAAAAAAACATTTTTTTCCACAAAAATAATTTTTTTAGTCCCAAATTTTTTATTTTCCCAAGGGTAACAGGAGAAATTAGACCCCCAAAGTTGTGCAATTTTTCCTGAGTACGCTGATACCCCATATGTGGGGGTAAACCACTGTTTGGGCACACGTTGGGGATCGGAATGGAGGGAGCACTGTTTGACTTTTTGAACGCAAAATTGGCTGGAATAAATGGTGGCGCCATGTCGCATTTGGAGACCCCCTGATGTGCCTAAGTAAAGGAAACCCCTCAATTCTAACTCCAATTTCAACCCCAACACACCCCTAACACTAATTCCAAGCCTAACCCTAATACCAAGCCTAATTCTAACCCTAATGCCAACCCTAACCACAACCCTAACCCCAACACACCCCTAACCCTAATTCCAAGCCTAACTAATTCCAAGCCTAACCCTAATGCCAACCCTAATTCTAACCCTAATTCCAACCCTAACCCTAATTCCAACCCTAATCCTAACCCTAACTCCAACCCTAATGCTAGTCCTAATGCTAACCCTAATGGAAAAATAAAAAATATTTTCTATTGCAGCATCGGCCATGGCTGGATTGTAATATTTCACCAAATTTCATTGGTGAAATATTACAAATCGCTCTGATTGGCTGTTTCACTTTTAACAGCCAATGAGAGCGATCGTAGCCACGTGGGGGTTAAGCCAACCCCCCTGTGGTGAAGCACAAAGGGTCTTGTGCGTGCGGGTCGGGTGACCTTTCAGAGACCCCGGTCACCCGACCCGCAGGAACGGGATTTATACCATGACGCCTACGTAGGCGTCATGGGTCGGGAAGGGGTTAAAGAGAAAAAAATGAACTTTTTTAAATTTACCAAATGGATGCAATGAAACAAAGCGTGAAAAATGTGAAGAGGTCTGAATCCTTTTTTTACCCACTGTATCTGGTATGAGCCTGCCAAGTACAACGGCATCTGCAGAATTGGGAGATGTGACTCTGCCAAATATACAGTGTATATGTAATATATGGGAAAGCCTAAGGCCAGAAATAAACCACATAAAACCCTGTACGTGGAGACTTTAGTATCAGATTTGTGTGTCCGCTGTGTTTCTGCAAACAAAAAAGCTTTTCTAAAAGCCTCAAACTTCTGTGTGTGAATCAGAGCTGAGATCTAACGTGATAGAAGATTACAGTGCGGGGAAGACGGGAAACATTCATATAGACGGCCGGTGGTGATGGAGTCAGTGACGACTCTGGACAAATATGTTTCTAGAGCCGTAGTAGAAGATGAAGATGTCGTCATCATCATGAAGTAGTTATTTCTCCTGTCACATGTAATGAATATCTCCTGCAGTATTACTAATGCCGATTCCAGGGTCGGTAAATGAGAGGAGAATTAGCGTTATGGAAGATGAGTCTATGAGGAACGTATTCAGCTGCCGACTCCGAGGAAGAAACTGCTTGTTGTCTGTGGTCTAAATATATAGGTTTTATTACTAGATGTAAAGAAGAAAACTAAATACTGTAAAATAAATCTCCTCATATGTTTCCCTTATTATCTCCAGTAATTGTATTATTACACAGGATTTTATGATGTTACATCGGCTCATCTTCTCTTTCAGGTCTCTACTATATCGGATCCTCTCAGTGAAGATCTTTTATATTAAGAACATTTTTCTGATTTATTCATCAAGGATCGATATGGACAGAGACAAGATGGTGGAGAGGATATTACACCTCACACTAGAGATCCTCTTCCGGCTTACTGGAGAGGTGAGAGATTCTGATGACGTCACATTACATCATTCTTATCTATGGGAATAACAGATGGACAGAACTGGAGAGGTGAGGACTCTGGAAATGTCTGTAGTGAGATTTATTAATGTGTCTCTCCATAATATAGAATTACACAGTAGTGAAGAAGACCTCTAGTGATCGCTGTCAGGACCCTGTGTCTGAGGACATCAATGACCAGAAGATCCTAGAACTCACCTACAAGATGATTGAGCTGCTGACTGGAGAGGTGACACTGCTGGGAATACTGGAAAATTATACAGTAATGTTATGAAGGAATTGGGGGATGACGGTATCATTGTATGTGTCAGGTTCCTATAAGGTGTCAGGATGTCGCCGTCCATTTCTCCATGGAGGAGTGGAAGTATTTAGAAGAGCACAAAGATGTGTACAAGGACATCATGATGGAGGTTCCCCAGCCCCTCACATCACCAGGTAATAGACAGGACTAAATACACACGGCCTATAATTATCTGTATGTAAAGAATGAATTCAGTCTCTGTATGTGTTTCCTCCAGATCTATCCAATAAGAGGACAACACCAGAGAGATGTCCCCGTCCTCTTCTTCCTCAGGACTGTAAACAAGAAGACCCCAATGTTCCTCAGGATCATCAGGTAGATGGAGAGAAGGTGTCATGAGATCTCCCCTATGATGTGTAGACGGCTGTGAAGGTCTTGTGCTCAGTCTTGTTTTATCCACCAGTATTATATGATTTATACTTGTGTAATGAGAACGGTGGAGATGGCAGGATTAGAGCTGATCATAGATGGGACTTCTCCATCTGTCTGTGACTTTTACAATATTTGTTTCAGGGTGAAGATCTGACCCATATTAATACTACAGAGACATATGTGAGGGGTGATGAGCGGTGTAAAGAGGAGATTCCTACATATGACTACCTAGGTGAGTAGTAACCGCTAAATGCAGAGAAGTCACAGATTATTCTCAGTCCCCAGCTGTGGCTGCTTTATCGATGGTGTAGTCCAGCCGTATCATAAGCGTGTGATGACCATTTTGTCTCTAGACCACAACATTTCTCCACCATTTGGTTATAAGTTTTCTATAGAACTTATATCCTGGAGGATCCACCTACCCTCTGGGATTAGGAGATGCTGACCATTACCTGCCCAGATCTGTAGACTACAAAGCCAAATGACAGCGGACGTAGAATGTGCTGACAAGTTAGAAAATCATTTGAAGAAAAATATTATAATGGACCTGTAATATAAAGTGGAGGGTAATGATGCTGTTGGCTTCCTAGATCCCTGATATCTTATTGGATGAATCTACCTTTTCTCCCTTCTGTGCTGCTGAATGTCTCATATGGTCCCTACAAGACCAGGTCCAGTCTTTCTGACCAAACTTCACTTTTATGATCGATAACATTAAATGTGCAGTGAGGCCAAGTGTGAATTTCTGTACAATAACAACAGAGTTTCCCTTTATCCTGACTTTTCAATGTCTTTTAAAACCGACTACAGGATTGTGATAAACTACATAAAACCATTACACCTGTGCCATGATATATCTCTAAGCTGTGAGGTTGATGGCTGTAATATACATTTATTCACACCTGCAGGAGATGTGTTGGCATGGCTCGAGCCCTGGTTTCATGGATTCACTCCACATCATAAATTATAATTTGTTTTTGATCTAAAGAAATTCAGATTACTGCACAATCTCTCCTGAAATAGGGAGCACTAATACTTTCTCTACTCTTATATTTGACTATCTAATATTTCTTCTAGAAACTCATCTGACAGAAAATATTGACCCTTACGATAGTTTACACCAAAAAAAAAAAATACTATTCTTTAGGTTGCCAAGAGCCACCGAGCCACATACTGTAATTACTCCAGAGAACTTTGACTATTAGCTGCTCATTTATTACTGATGGAGACTGTTGAGTTTGATTATTTCAGTAGATGTTATTGTCTCTACTCACAGTTCTTGACTACAGTAGTCAGTTCCCAAAATACTGTGATAACCACTTCCTGCAGCCAGTTTTGTGTTTCTAATCGGGGCCCATTTTTCAAATCTGAGGGGTGTCACTTTGTCGTAATAATTTTGGAATTCTTCACAAAATATAAGCCCCAATTTTTTCTCTTTCACAAAGGGGAATAGCAAACAGATGGACCTTACATTATTTTACAACTTCTCTTGAATCCGACAATACCCTATGTACGGTTGTACATTGCTGTCTGGGCACATTTCAGGGTTGAGAAGGGAAGGAGCGCCATTTAGCTATTTGAATACAGATCTTACTGGAATAGTTTGCAGACAGAATGTATTGGGAACAGTGTTTGTGACCACCTGGCAGCTCAAAAGATGGCCACCACGAACAGGCTTGGTGCTATCTACTTCATTTTCCAGATCCCAGGGATTGTCTTGCTCATCACCCTTTAACCCCTTTACATGGATCTGAACTTACAGTCTTGGGCCACAGTGTTGCCTGCTGTTGTCAAAATGGGAAATAAATACACAAGCCGTGAGCTGAACATAGAGGACTGATCCAAAGGAAATATCTGTATCTGGCAGCTTCCTTCAATAAGCTATGGATATGGAGCTTTCCAATTGGCTGAATCAGGGAGCAGATTACTTCAGCTGGATAGCACACTCACCCATACTGCCAGAATAGATGGTACTAATGGTCCTAGGCACCCTAATCTTACTGGCTGGACCACTCCTACGTTGTCCAGAGCTTCTGGTTCCAACATGTACTCCTTTACCAGCCATGCCTGCCATTTGTATAAGGACACGCCTGGTGACAAAAGCAGACATCGTAGGAGCGAATCCCAGAAGAGATGTTACACATCATCTGCAGAAGCCCTAATATGACAAAATTTCAGAAAACCAGAGCAGTAGAAATCCCCATAAAGTGACTCCATTGTGGAAATTATAACCCGCAGAGAATTAATCTATTGCAGTAGTGACTATTTTTGATTCCAAAGGCAATTTCCAGAAATTAGCACTCAGTGGATGTAGGAGAAAAAAAATCAAATGTGCCATTTTATTACTCAACAGACAGTGCCCAGATTGTGATCCAGGAGACACACACACTGTACATTAAGTGGGTTCTTCTCACTATAATAAAGCCAGATAACATGAATCCTAAATGTGATTTGGGCACACTGCAAGGCTCAGAAGCGAGGGGGGTTTAGCTTTGGGAGAGTGGTTATTGGTTTATGGAAGGCATGTTGCTTTTCAAGAGCCTTTGAGACACTAATAATGTGGAAACCTCTGTTTTTCCACTGACATATGATGGACCTGAGTGGTGACTTGTTTTTTCTGAGATGAATAGACATTTTTATTTGTATTATGTTCGTCTACATAACGTTTCTTTGTGGATTTTTATTTCATATTTGGGAGGCAGAATGAACTAATAGTTGAAAACCACGCTCCACTTGTTCATCCTATGAGATTTTCTATTAGACTGTGAACTGTCATGGTCTTGGTGAAGCATTCAATATTTTTACATAACTTGTCATTTCTACAGACAGTTTAAGTAGAAATGTTAAATGACATTCAAAGATATTTTATTCAAAAATAATAATTGGTTTTATTCTTGGCAGATGACTGTACCAGGAGATCAGAGCTGACATCTTCATTTCAAGTGAATGCCATTACTCCAGATATACCATCATCCCTTCACAGCAAAGATCTGTCATCTGATCCTTTGAAACAGGTTCTTTCTTCTGATTCTTTAGTGACAGCTAAGGAAAATCAGAGTCATAAAATAAGCATTAAAAACGGAAATACTCCTAAATCAAAGAAGCCATTATCATGTTCAAAATATAGAAACCGTTTTCCCATTGAAAAGTCTTTTCTTAAACATCCAAAAATTCACACAGTAAAGAAAAGATTTTCTTGTTCCAAGTGTAGGAAATGTTTTAAGCACAAATCCCATCTTGTTCAACACCAAAGAACACACACAGTGGAGAAGACTTTTTCATGTTCAGAATGTGGGAAATGTTTTAACAAGAAATCAAATTTTGTTGTACACCAGAGAACTCACACAGGGGAGAAGCCTTTTTCATGTTCAGAGTGTAGGAAATTTTTTAACCGGAAAGCGAATCTTGATCGCCACCAGAGAACCCACACAGGGGAGAAGCCTTTTTCATGTTCAGAATGTATGAAATGTTTTAATCAGAAATCAGATTTGGATAGGCACCAGAGAAGTCACACAGGGAGAAGCCTTTTTCCTGTTCAGAATGTCAGAAATGTTTTAATCATAAATCGGCTTTGATTAAGCACCAGAGAACCCACACAGGGGAGAAGCCTTTTTCCTGTCCAGAATGTGGGAAATGTTTTAAACAGAAATGGAATGTTGGTATGCACCAGAGAACCCACACAGGGGAGAAGCCTTTCTTATGTTCAGAATGTGGGAAATGTTTTAACAAGAAATCAAGTTTTGTTATACACCAGAGAACCCACACAGGGGAGAAGCCTTTCTTATGTTCAGAATGTGGGAAATGTTTTAACAAGAAATCAAGTTTTGTTATACACCAGAGAACCCACACAGGGGAGAAGCCTTTCTTATGTTCAGAATGTGGGAAATGTTTTAACAAGAAATCAAGTTTTGTTATACACCAGAGAACTCATACAGGGAGAAGCCATTTTCATGTTCAGAATGTGGGAAATGTTTTACACGGAAACATCATCTTCTTAGCCACCAGAGAACCTGCTATTCATGCATTCCACCACCTGCTTTCCATAATTAAACATTAATGTTGCAGACTTTAGAACATTTTTTGTCACCCAAGGATAATAAAAAATAGTGTAATCTTAGAGATCTAGATAGTGGAGAAACAAAAATAATTTATAATGGGTGGAAACATTTAAGGTGAAAAGTGGGGTTAGGCATGGTCCAGAATGAACCTAGTATCTCTTCAAGATACCCTCTGTTCCTAAATATCCTCCTCATGTCACAGGACTGATTTCTAGATTCCGAGAGACTGGAGCAATTTCTCCTTGTCAAGAAACCCGATTATATCTTAATTACCCAGATGACTATTTTTTAGCAAACCAAGAAGAATATGCTGTTATCTACAGTTGTGCTCAAAAGTTTACATACTCCAGCAGAATTTTTGCTTTCTTGGCCTTTTTTCAGAGAATATTAATGGTAACACCAAAACTTTTTCTACACTCGTGGTTAGAGGTTGGGTGAAGCCATTTATTGTCAAACTATTGTGTTTTCTCTTTTTAAATCATAATGACAACCCAAAACATCCGAATGACCGTGATCTAAAGTTCCCATACCCCATTTCTTAATACCGTATATTGCTCCCTCTTACATCAGTGACGGCTTCAAGTCTTTTGTGGTAGTTGTGGATGAGGTTCTTTATTTTCTCAGATGGTAAAGCTGCCCACTCTTCTTGGCCTCCACTTTCTGTGAATTCCAGAGCTGTCTATTATGAAATGCGTGCTTGAGATCTCCCCAGAGTGGCTCAATGATATTGAAGTCAGGAGACTGAGGTGGCCACTCCAGAACCTTCACTTTGTTTTGCTGTAGCAAATGATAGGTCGACTTGGCTTTGTGTTTTGGATCATTGTAGTGTTGGAACGTCTAAGTAGGTCCGATGTGCAGCTTCCGAGCTGATAAGTGCAAATTTGCCTCCAGTATTTGCAGATAACGTGCTGCATTCATCTTTCCTTCAACTTTGACCAAGTTTACTATGCCTTTGTCGCTAAAAAAAAAAACCAAAACATCAGCGATCCATCTCCGTGCTTTACAGTAGGAATGGTGTTCCTTTCATCATAGGCCTTTTTGACCTCTCTCCAAATGTAACATTGATGGTTGTGGTCAAAAAGTTCAATTTTGGTCTCATCACTCCAAATTACCTTGTTCCAGAAGATTTGAGGCTTGACTCTGAGCTGTTTTGCATATTGTAGGCAAGATACCTTGTGGCATTTGCGTAGTAATGGCTTTCTTCTGGCAACTCAACCATGCAGACCATTTTTCTTCAAGTGCCTTGTTATTGTGCATCTTGAAACAACCACACTTCTAGTTTTCAGAGAGTCCCGTATTTCAGCTGATGTTATTTGTGGGTTTTTCTTAGCATCCCAAACAATTTTCCTGACAGTTGTGGATGACATTTTTCTTGGTCTGCCTGACCATGATTTTGTTTTTACAGAGCCCCTAATTTTCCCTTTGTTAATCACAGTTTGAACGCTGTTGACTGGCATTATTAATTCCTTGGATATCTTTTTGTATCCCTTTCCTGTTTTATAGAGTTCAACTAACTTTTCCCTTAAATCCGTTGACAATCCTTTTGCTTTCCCCATGACTCACAATCCAGAAACGTCAGTGGCTGGATGAAAGATGCATGAGTCTGTCTGGATCCCAGAAACTCACTCCGCTTTTATGCACACACACTGATTACAGGCAAACAGGTCACATGTGAGGATGTTACCTTTAGTAGCCATTCAAACCCATTTGTGTCAACTTCTGTGCATGTTACCAGGCCAAAATCACCAGGGTATGTGAACTTTTGATCAGGGTCATTTGGTTGTTTTGAGTTGTCATTATGATTTAAAAAGCGAAAACACAGTAGTTTGACAATAAATGGCTTCACCCAACCACTAACTATGAGTGGAGAAAAGGTTTTGGTGTTATCATTCATATTCTCTGAAAAAAAAGGCCAAGAAAGCAAAAATTCTGCTGGGGTATGAAAACTTTTGAGCGCAGCTGTATGCTTTTGCTTGTGTAAAGGCACTGTCACACTTGGCGATCACACCAACGATCATGACAACGCCACGACCTGGCGAGATCGTTGGTGCGATCGCTTTATGGTCCCTAGTTAGCTTCCAAACACAAAGATCTCATCAGCGATCTGTATAACGACCTCTGCGGTCGTTGGGAAAACCTAGTCCCGCCTGCGCCGCTGGTTAAGTCTTTCATAAAAGGTGTCACACTCAGCGATTCAGGCTCACCAGCGGGACACCAACGACCAAAAAACGGCTCAGAACGTTCATGAACGATCAGCGAGGGCCACATCGCCGCTACATGTCACAGACAGCAACGTCGCTAACTATGTCACTGCTACGTCATAAAATCGCTGACACTTAAGCGATCTCACTTAGTGTGACAGTACCTTAAAGGTACTGCCACACTAAACAATCCCGCTAGCGATCACGATAACGACGCATACTAATGCGATCGCTAGCGGGATTGTTTCTATATCGCTAAATGCGGCCACATTTAGCGATATAGTTAACGACGCTATCGCCGTTAGCGATCTTCTTAACGACTTTAGCGGTACAAAAGTACCGCTAAATCGCTAAGAAAAGGTGCCACACAGCGATTAGATACTTACCCAGCGGGAGCGCCAGCGATGAAATAGGGTCCGGAGCGATTCCAGCGACGAGCGAGATCACAGCAGGAAGCTCGTCGCTGGAAGCTGCCGCACTGAACAATATCGCTAACGGGATCGCTAAATAGTGACGTTTTTTTAGCGATCTCGTTAGCGATATTGTTTAGTGTGGCATACCCTTAAGCCTGTAATATTGACTTGTAAGCTGATATTTCAGATAATATAGTGTGCACTTATCTTTGATGACTAGTGATGTTTGCTGATGTGCTAATTATGCATTGTATTATGGAGCCAGTTTGTTGACTTTGAAAGCAAGGGAAAAACTATGCAAAAAGATGAAATAATCAAGTAATGCTACTTGATCTCATCACCATTGTTCCCCTTATCTGTGATATTAGACTGAAGGACACTTGTTAAATCTAAAAATAGGTTACATGCCTCTGTATAAAGAGATTCAGAGACAGAGACTGAGTGAGTCAGCCAGAGATTCAGCCAAGACATCAAAAGGACCAAAGACAGGACAGCAGCCAATTCATCATGGCACCATCATGAGGGTCACAGATCTATCATTCTACAGGAAAAAACCTAGGGGTTTTCAGCCCGAGTTGGAAGAATACAGATCTGCTCCATTGACCATTGCTGAACCATGGATACGATTGGAAAGTGCCAGGATTGGACCCCTTGGTTCCATGGAGATGATCGGAGAAGCCAGGTTGTTATACTCTGATTAACTGGCTTTGTACTTCAATGGACTGTTGTCTCTCTACGCTTGTCGTTACCTCCTCTCTGTGTGCGTGTCACAGGTGGGGTAGGTGACCATGGGAGCTCTGAAATAACAGCCGCCATTATCCCGGTGAGTCAGTGGAAGGGTGAGACTGTCATGTGCACCTTTTTGGGGCATTTTGCTGGGACTGTTCTACGTGTTACCTGCCTGTTTTGTGGTTCAATAAAGCATTGCCACACTGTTTTACCCTCACCCTGTGTTGTCTGAGTAGCGTTACGCCCACATTAAAAGGAGAGTGGGCGTTCAGCGGGACAATCCCCGGTCCATGCGGTTCTGGCTAGCGGACCTGGGTGCCCGCCGACCCTCCGTGTCCCCACACTCGAAGAAATTGGCCTTTGGGGATCCTCTTTTTGAGTGGTATCGGATGATTGCTTTCCCATAATAAAAGACTGTTCATACGGGGCATGGCCTGCACTCAGTCCATGCAGCAGTAAGACTGAGCTCCCTGGGAAAAACATAAAAAAGCTACAATAAAGCAGACTACCGAAGAAAATAAGTGGCCATCCAGGTTTATAAACCCTCCTTGACTACAATGATCCTGCCCATGGGTTCTAAAGACCCCAAAGGAGAAAGAGATTCCCTCAAGAAAGTTGCGGCCTTCAGCAAGCTTCTTCAGCCTAAGGGTAAAGTACAGTGTGGCCTGAGAGACCCACAGGACAAAGGGAAGGCTCTAACCTCTCTCCAGGGTCCTGTCCAAGACCCATTTCCAGCGCTACCAACACCTAATAACAGCTGAAAAAAGAAGATAGGACATCAAAGCACACACACTCAGAGAGTGGTGCAAGAGAGGGGAGAAGATGCTCTTAGATGCTTGAGCCCACCTCTCCAGACTCCTGTGATCCTGCAGTCACACCGATCAAGCAAAGCAAGGTACTGTCAGGGAGCTGGGCTAAGCCGCTTACTTTAAAGTCGGAGGCACAGTCTGCTCCCCCATACCAGCCGCAGACAAGACATGGATCTTTACAGCAAGCAGGGGAAGGGATGACATCAGGCAGCTCCTCATGGAGCATGAGTCAGCAAGCAGAGGACAGCAGCTACAAGCAGACTGATCAGACTGTCTGATGACTCATTCTGTACACAATCCTCAGGCACAAGTGAGGACAGTAGCAGATGGCAGCTTTCACAGACAGGGAACAGAAATGGAAGTACAGACCCCTCAAAAACAAATTTTTAAAAGAAAAACACTGGAATCAAGCAGTGCCTTACTTAAGGGGCTGCAGAGGAGGTTTTTTTGACCAAGATGAAGAAGATTGTGAATACTCCTCTCCCTCAAATAGTGAAAACAAGCAGAGAATAAGAAGAGATTTTAGTGACTCACCTAATGTAAAATCATCAGCATACCAGCAGAAAAAATGAGGCTGAAGTTGGTTTCTTATTCGTTCAGTTTCTTATTCGGAGCTGAAGTTGGTTTCTTATTTGTCAGTTTCTTACTCGGCAAATTTTTCTTTTCACAATAATAAAAAACAATGCAGTGAGGTGCCCTGATGTGAATACACTTAAAATCAGCGCCAAAAATTATAAAACTGGCTAAAAATTGGGCGTTAATGAAAGGGTTAAATGACTTTGGGCCACTGATATGACACTGCAGACATATAGAATAGGGCGCCCCACATTAAACCCAGGTCCCTCCAGCCTGGCCCAAATACGGTTTGGGCATCAGAATTGGCATCAAAGTGGGCACACCGTTGGTTTTTACAGGTTTGAATAAGTGATGTTTTTAAGGGGTAAATGACTTTGGGCCACTGAGCCCACACTAAGAATACACAGATACTGATGCCCCGCATCAAACCCAGGTCCCTCCAGCCTGGCCCAAATGGGTTCTGGGCATCAGAATTGGCATCAAAGTGGGCAAACAGCCAATTTTCACAGATTTGAATAAGTAACAGATGTTTTTCAGGGGTTAAATGACTTTAGGCCACTGATCTCACACTAAGAATACAAACATAGTCATGCCCCGCATCAAACCCAGGTCCCTCCTCCCTGGCCCAAATGGGTTCTGGGCATCAGAATTGCCATCAAAGTGGGCAGTCAATTTTCACAGATTTGAATAAGTAACAGATGTTTTTCATGGGTTAAATGACTTTGTGTATTCTTAGTGTGAAATCAGTGGCCCAAAGTCATTTAACCCCTTAAAAACATCTGTTACTTATTCAAATCTGTGAAAATGGGCTCTTTGCCCACTTTGATACCAATTCTGATGCCCAGAACCCATTTGGACCAGGCTGGAGGGACCTGGGTTTGATGCAGGGCATCACTCTCTGTGTATTCTTAGTGTGAGATCAGTGGCCCAGAGAGTGATGCCCTGCATCAAACCCAGGTCCCTCCAGCCTGGCCCAAATGGGTTCTGGGCATCAGAATTGGTATCAAAGTGGGCAAAGAGCCCATTTTCACAGATTTGAATAAGTAACATGTTTTTAAGGGGTTAAATGATTTTGGGCCACTGATCTCACACTGAGTACACACATAGTGATGCCCCGCATCAAACCCAGGTCCCTCCTCCCTGGCCCAAATGGGTTCTGGGCATCAGAATTGGCATCAAAGTGGGCAAGCAATCAATTTTCACAGATTTGAATAAGTAACAGATGTTTATAAAGGATTAAATGACTTTGGGCCACTAATCTCATTCCTCCCTTAGATCCCCCATAATGACTGTGTGGCCCTCTAAAGAAATGCCACCCCACACCATTAATGACCCACTGCCAAACCTGTCATGCTGAAGGATGTTGCAGGTAGCAGGTTCACACTCAGCACATGTGACAGTCTGGAGACGCTGTGGAGAGCGATCTGCTGCCTGCAACATCCTTCAGCATGACCGTTTTGGCAGTGGGTCAGTAATGGTGTGGGGTGGTATTTCTTTGGAGGGCTGCACAGCCCTCCATGTGCTTGTCAGAGGTAGCCTGACTGCCATTAGGTACAGAGATGAGATCCCCAGACCCCTTGTGAGACCATATGCTGGTGCGGTTGGCCCTGGGTTCTTCCTAATGCAGGACAATGCCAGACCTCATGTGGCTGGAGTCTGTCAGCAGTTCCTGCAAGATGAAGGCATTGAAGCTATGGACTGGGATGCCCGTTTCCCAGACCTGAATCCGATTAAGCACATCTGGGACAGCATGTCTTGCTCCATCCACCAATGTCACGTTGCAGCACAGACTGTCCAGGAGTTGACGGATGCTTTAGTCCTGGTATGGGAGGAGATCCCTCAGGAGACCATCCACCGCCTCATCAGGAGCATGCCCAGGCATTGTAGGGAGGTCATACAGGCACGTGGAGGCCACACACACTACTGAGCATCATTTTGACTTGTTTCCACTTTCATTTTGTCTTGCTTTGATTTTCATTTCGACTTGTTTCCACTTTCATTTTGGGGGTCTCTCCAAATCCAGGCCTCCATTGGTTCAAAAATTTGATTTCCATTGATGATTTTTGTGTGATTATGTTGACAGCACATTCAACTTTGTACACAACAAAGAATTCAATGAGAATATTTCATTCGTTTAGATCTAGGATGTGTTATTTGAGTGTCCCCTTAATTTTTTTGAGCAGTGGATATATACTAGCTGTGAACCAGTTCTACGCCCGGGTGGCAAGCATTTTTATTGTCATATGGTCTCCCATCCTGGTATGTGCTGCTGCCCTCCTATCCTGGTATGCATGGCACCCCTCATCCCTATCCTGGTATGTGTGGACCTATCACCCCCACCCAATCCTGGTATGCTGCTGCCCTCCTATCCTGGTATGCATGGTACCCCCTCTTCCTTATACTGGTAAGTATGGTACCCTCACCCTCCAATCTTGGTTTGCATAGTACCCCGTCATCCCTATCATGGTATACATTGTCCCCTCACCCCCCAATCCTGGTATGCATGGACCCTCACCCCACCAATCCTGGTATGCATGGTCCCCTCACCCCCCAATCCTGGTATGCATGGTCCCTTCACACCCCCCAAACCTGGAATGCATGGTCCCCTCACCCCCCCAATCCTGGTATGCATGGTCACCTCACCCCCCAATCCTGAATGCATGATCCCCTCACCCCCCAATCCTGGTATGCATGGTCCTCTCACCCCCCAATCCTGGTATGTATGGTCCCCTCACCCCCCAATCCTGATATGCATGGTAAACTGCACACATACCAAAAACAATATATACAGTATATACTCACCTTTCTTCCCTGTGCTCCAGCGCTGTCTGTTGTGAATATGCTGGAGGTGACTTCTGAGCTGGGGCTCCCTCTGGTGGTTGCTGAGGGTAATGAACTAATTACTGAATGGCCTTCAGCTGGCTCTGAATGGTATGATATAAGTGACCTGAGTTTCCATCAGCCTTGCCGGTAATCAATTGTTCCTCCTGGTCTTGCTTGGAGCACAGCTTGCTTTCCTGCTCTCATTCATAAGTGTTTGTTGGTTTTTTTTTTGCCTCTGTTGGATTTTCACTGCTGGTTTGATTCTTGCAGTGGACTGCAACTTGGTCCCCTTTTGGGGGTCTGGCGCTGCAATTGTGCTCATTTTGTGTTTTCACTTTTGCTTTGTTCCTTTGTCTCTTTTTATTTGCTGAGTAGCTGTTTGTTACACCAGAGATCTGATTTACCGCATTTTTCGGACTATAAGACGCACCGGACCATAAGACGCACCCCAAATTTTCAGAAGGAAAATTGGGAAAAAAAAATGTGTCAAATGGGGTCCGTCTTACAGTCCGAATTTAGCTTACCACTGTGTGGGGTGGTTGGGCACTGTGGGGTGGTTGGGCACTGTGGGGTGGCTGTGTTATGTGGGGTGGCTGTGTTATGTGGGGTGGCTGTGTTATGTGGGGTGGCTGTGTTATGTGGGTGGGTGGCCATATACTCACAAATCCGGTGGCGGCGGCGCTCCCAATGCAGCTTCGCTGCGATGCGGTGATGGTGTCCGGCAGCAGCGGGCCTCTGGGCTGCGTGGGGGGCTCCGCCGGCATCTCGTCCCAGCCGGAAAGCCCCCCGCAGCTGCGACGCGGTGCCGGCATGAGGAATGGCTGCCTGGGGCCTCCGGCAAGATGGCCACCGCATACTCTCGTTCAAATCTCGGCAACGAGATCTTGTCCTGAGGAAGAGATCTCGTTGCCGAGATTTGAACGAGAGTATGCGGCGGCCATCTTGCCGGAGGCCCCAGGCGGCCATTCCTCATGCCGGCACTGCGTCGCAGCTGCGGGGGGCTTTCCGGCTGGGACGAGATGCCGGCGGAGCCCCCCACGCAGCCCAGAGGCCCGCTGCTGCCCGGACACCACCACCGCATCGCAGCCAAGCTGCATTGGGAGCGCCGCCGCCACTGAACTTTCCGGTATGTTGCGACCATAAGACGCACCCCCATTTCCCCCCAAAATTTTTGGGGAAAAAAGTGCGTCTTATGGTCCAAAAAATACGGTAGGTGGTTGAGATCGTGTGATCTCAGGTTTTTTGTTAATCAGAAGTGTTGGTATTTTTGTCAGGGTTTTTTTGGGTTGCAGTCAGAATTCTTTCCTATACTTTTCTATCTAGACAGATTGGGCCCTAGCGTTTGCTCATTCTATTTTCTGTCTGTGTCCGTGTTTTCTTCTTGTCTAACCGCCATTACATGTTTGGGGGCTTCCTATTTCTTTGGGACTCTGCTCCGGGGCAGATAGCTTTCATCTTTCTGCCTTTAGGTGTAGTTATCTCTCCGGCTGTGACGAGGCGTCTAGGATCACCGTAGGTACGCTCCACTGCTACTTCCTAGTTTGGCGGTTAGTTTAAGTTACTGCAATCTAATAGTTTCCAGCCTCTCTGGTGTATTACTACTTTTGCTATTTTTTGCAATTTCTCCTCAGCTACCGAAACAGCTGTCCTGTTCTGGTGGAGGCCGGGGGAGAAGTGTGGCGCCGGAGTACGCGCATGCCCATACCACGCTGTCTGGCGCCATATTGCTGAAGACACACTGCAAATGTGTCTTCAGTAAAATGGCGCCCGATAGCTTTATGCGCATGCGCGATTCCGTTCGCACTTCTGCCCGGGTCTCCGGCGAGAAGAGAAGCGCCGCGACAATGCTCCTCCTGGTCAGGTAAGTATATAAGTATGGCGACTGAGATCGCGGTATGCATCCAGTGTCTACGCGTACCGCGATCTCCGGCGCCATACACAATCCTTACCGCTGGATGCCGTGTTCTGTCTGGAGCCAGACTGCGCAGTCTATAAAGGCTTCAAACAGAGTGACGCTCCCAGCATTATAGATATATATGTATTGTAACGATGAACAAGACGGCTGCTGCAGCCCGACCCAATGTGTCAGGAATAATCTGCAGGGGCTTATTTGAATTATCCCACCGCTGCCACCAATGTGACGATGAACAAGACGGCTGCTGCCGCCCGACCCAATGTGTCAGGAATAATCTGCAGGGGCTTATTTGAATTATCCCACTGCTGCTACAATATACCACGAACTGCAAGGATTTATATTTATCCCACTTCCAGTTCCACTTAGGAACTTGCAGCTCTCCGGCGCCCCCTTTTAACCTCAGGTCAATCAGGGAATTGCACCTGGGATAATTAGTCACCAGACGGGCCGCTTGGATGTGTGCTGGCTATTTGGCATGCTGCAGTGAGGGAATTATAATTACTCCTAGCCGCGGCAAGGCAATACACTTATAAGACCCGCAGTGCCCAAAAGCCCAGCACACACACACACTCTATACTGCCACCAGCTACGATTCTCTTAATGAACAATTTATTAAGAGGGTCCGTAGTAACCCCCAATTAGTAGCGTAGTACTTCAGGCACGTGCAAATTCTTTATAGAGCATGGAGAACCAAACTAATAGGTTTATGTTTATTCCTAAAATGTAGGCAGTGTTTATAAAAGTTCAAAAAAGAGATGTAACAAGCTGAGACAATACAATTATGTACAATGCAATTAAAATAAAAACAGGGTTAAAGGTGAAAAAACTCACATGGTACTTAGATCATTGCAGGCAAGTCAGGCTGGTGGAGGAGCCACACGTCATAGTTCATTTGGAGGTCTTTCAGTCAAGTCATCCCAGGCTAGAATGACCAGGGGGGCTAGTTGCAGACTTAAACCCCTGGGCTTGTGACCTCACAAAAGAGGATGGTTTTCTGGCCACCTCCCATAGCTCGAAGTTACAGTTTTTAAGCTCTGGAACTTATACTGACCATAACTGGGCTTGGGAACTTAGCAGAATAATGGCAGACCTATCAGTGATCTTATTCTGATATTAGTGTTCTAATGAGCCCAAACTCGGATGAGATATTCCACTCTGCACCAGAGAATTCCATTTATCTGGTTCTGTTGGAGCTACGATTTCGCCAGAACCACTGTAGCGAAGCCGAACTGTAAGTTTCGTGGTTCTGTCTTACACTCTCGGTGAGTTATGACCGTAGAATAAAATCCCATTATAAGCTGTGGGACAGTCCTGCATGGTTTGAAGACAAAGACATTCCTGAGGTGGGGCGAGAGGAAGGCGCAAGCTGTACTTTCTGCTCTGGGCTGGCAAAACACGATGGGGGTCGTAGTTCCAGAAAAGCACAATGAATGGGGCTTCCATTCCAGGTCATCATTACACATATATATATACATACATACATACACACACGTATTCTATGTGTACATCTCAGTTCTATCTATTGTAATCTAAGGCCTCTTTCACACTTCAGTCGTCTTGCGTCAGTCCCAGTCCGCCTGATGACTGAAAATAACGGATCCATTGCATTAGGGTGAAAACTGATGCAGCGGATCAGTTTTTAGAGCGATCCGGAGAGAGAGAGAGATGAATGGGTTTGCATACAAGAACGGATCCACTGTCGGATTCCGTCAAGAACAGATGAAGACGGATCCACCACCCATAGGAGTCCATTATACAAAATGGCGGGCGTGATGGATCCGTCATGGTCCGCCATTTCGACGCACACAAAAAAACATCCCATTGTCCGTTTTCACAATAGAACAGATGCCAAATTTCTGACGGATCCGTCATTTGACGGATCAAACAGACGACCGTCAAAATCCGTCACTAATGCAACTCAATGGCAAAAAAAGGCGGATCCGTTTTTTTCACACTTTGGCGGATTTTGACTGACGCCGAACGACTGTAGTGTGAAAGAGGCCGAACCTGTCACTCTGTGGTTACAATGTACGGGGCAGATCGTTTGCCAGCTTCAAATTTATCTATCTAAAATATATATATACTGTATATGTGTTTTGAAGAATATTTCGTTTTAAAACTGTGTAAATAATTTAGAACATTTCTCTATGTAGAAGCTCATGTTACAATCGCTTCACTCGGATGTAAATCAGATGCTCGTGAAAAATCGGATTGTACTCGCATAAAAAACGCCTGACACTCACATGACAATTGCATTACACTCATCCGACTCTCCTGCATCAAAATTGGACCGATTTTTAAATCGCTAGCGTGTCTCCAGCCTTACTGTGTATGTAATGGTGGAGTGAGATCAGTGGCCCAGGGTCATTTAACCCCTTAAAAACATCTGTTACTTATTCAAATCTGTGAAAATTGGCTGTTTGCCCACTTTGATGCCAATTCTGATGCCCAGAACCCATTTGGGCCAGGCTGGAGGTACCTGGGTTTGATGCAGGGCATCACTATCTGTGTACTCATAGTGTGAGATCAGTGGCCCAGGGTCATTTAACCCCTTAAAAACATCTGTTACTTATTCAAATCTGTGAAAATTGACTGTTGGCCCACTTTTATGCCAATTCTGATGCACATAACCCATTTGGGCCAGGCAGGAGGGACCTGAGTTTGATGCGTGGCATCACTATCTGTGTATTGTTAGTGTGAGATCAGTGGCCCAAAGTAATTTAGCCCCTTAAAAACATCTGTTACTTATTCAAATCTGTGAAAATTGGCCGTTTGCCCTCTTTGATGCCAATTCTGATGCCCAGAGCCCATTTGGGCCAGGCTGGAGAGACTTGTTTTCAATGTGGGGCACCCTGTTCTATATGTCTGCAGTGTCATATCAGTGGCCCAAAGTCATTTAACCCTTTCATTAATGCCGTCTAGTGCCCACTTTGATGCCCAGTTTTATAATTTTTGGCACAGATTTTAAGTGTACTCACATCAGGGCACCTCACTGCATTGTTTTCTATTATTTTGATGCTTATTTTTTGTTGTTAAACCTATAAAAAACAGAAAAGAAAAATTTGCCGAATAAGAAACCACCTTCAGCCTCGTTTATTTCTCCCCTAGCTCCGCTCCAGCACAATAATGTAGATACCAGTGATGAGTGACCGCTCTCCACTACTCGATCAGGATCGGGAGCTCGGACAAGCTTGTTACTCGAGTATCTCAGGTGATGGAGCGCCATGCTGGAGTTCCCAGCCTATAAACATGCGGGGATTGCGCTCCATACACGGGAATGCTGTGGCCATGTTGGCTGCTGACATTACTGTGACTGTCCGGCCGCATCACGTTAT
Organism: Oophaga sylvatica; assembly: GCA_033576555.1. Lineage (NCBI taxonomy): Eukaryota > Metazoa > Chordata > Amphibia > Anura > Dendrobatidae > Oophaga > Oophaga sylvatica. The sequence continues at coordinate 11,125,835 of JARQOD010000003.1, read as the reverse complement.
CGGGTTTATAGAAGCCCCAGTGACGCGATGCTCGGCACACCGTCCTCAGGGAGCAGCTCAGGGAGAGGTGTTATAGGAGGGAGAGCTTAGATTATTGTCAGCCCCATAAGGCCTCTTTCACACTTCAGTCATCCTCCCTGATGAAGCCGTACTGGTTATGGCGGAACACGTGGGGCTACCTTTAGGACCACTACCTTGATCCCTGCCTATCCATTTGTCCCTCTTATGAGGGCTCTGCTTGGGTAACTATTTCTCTTTCTGTTTGAGTTGGGTGGACTTGCTGTGGCTTATTGTCAGTCCTGCACGTACATAATCTTTCCTGACTCCTTGCCTGCATATTTTTCATTATTTACTCTGCATTTCATTTCCATGCAGTTCTTTCTTATGTCCATACAGGGTCTCCATTTTGTGGATTTGGATCTTGCATGCTGAATTTATTTATTTTGGCATTGTTACATTAGGCATCTTGACATTGTACATGGTGTCTTCTTAATTACATCTACAGACTGTATGTTCATCATGTACTATTGCATTTTAATTGTTGGATCAGGCATATTGCATTTTGTATAGTACCCTTCATTGTCATGAGGCAGGGTTCTAGGATATGTGTTATCTTGATTTTACTTATGTTTTAACTTTATCATGCTTTTGTGTGTCAATAAAGTTTTGCATTTTTCACATATACATCTATTTTGGTGAAGTGTGCGTTTTATACGGTAGTACTTTTCCTGTTTCCTTTTCACGATGTGTCCATTTCTACCGATACGCACCTCCCTACCTTCCACATAGATATTCTAGTGCTCCCTTATGAGCCCTGCACATATAAGCTGTTCTATCATGTGTCCGCATGGGACTTAACCTTTCTGAATCCTGCTCATACAGGTACTATACATATGACCAGGTTTTTAAATACATCAGATAGGGACTACATACATTAGTTAGGGACTGCTGTGAAACGGGTATACCTTGACGATTTGATGGAGCAGCTTAATATACATTTTTTGCAAAAAACGTATTAACCAAATACCCTTGTTTTTCCACTTTTTTTTACTGCCACTTGCCATTTACAATTATTCTTTATAATAATAATAATCTTTATTTATATAGCGCCAACATATTCCGCAGCGCTTTACAGTTTAACAGTTTCAAAACCCAAATCGTAAGTAACAACCTTAACAATACAATAATTAAAGCAAAATAAGACAACCCTGCTTGTGAGAGCTTACAATCTACAATGAGGTGGGGGAGATACAAAGTATAGGTGTTTATATACAATGGTGCATTTACAATGATGGTCCAGCCATCTTGAGGGACGGATGGAGATAGTGAATGGGCTACACACACACACACACACACACACACATACAATGACTTTGATTAGTGAACGTGATAGGCCGCTCTGAACAAATGTGTTTTGAGGGAGCGCCTGAAACCATGCAAATTGTGGATAGTCCTAATTTCTTGGGGTAGAGCATTCCAGAGGATTGGCGCAGCGCGGGAGAAGTCTTGGAGTGGGAGGTACGGATTAGTGCAGAGGTTATTTGAAAGTCGTTTGCAGAGCGCAGCAGTCGGTTAGGCCGATAGATAGAAATGAGGGAGGAGATGTAGGGGGGGTGCTGCACTGTGGAGAGCTTTGTGGGTGAGAACAAGTACTTTGAATTGGATCCTATAATGAATGTGCAGCCAATGTAAGGACTGGCGAAGAGCGGACGCGTCCGAGTACCGATTAGCCAGATGGATGACCCTGGCTGCTGCATTAAGGATGGACTGGAGAGGGGATAGTCGAGTAATGGGGAGGCCAAGTAATAGAGCGTTGCAGTAGTCCAGGCGGGAGTGGATCAATGCTACAGTGAGGGTTTTCTCCTTCGTCTCATTGGGGGACACAGGACTGTGGGTGTATGCTACTGCCGCTAGGAGGCTGACACTAAGTAAACATAAAAAAAGGTTAGCTCCTCCTCCGCCGTATACACCTCAGCACTGGCCGCAGGCAAACCCAGTTCATGCTTAGTGTCTGATGGAGGCACACGTCTGGTTCTTTTTCCAGACCTTTTTTTTTTTTTTTTTTTTTTTTTTCCCTTTCCCACAAAGATGAGATAGGGGCGACGGACCCTTTTGAAGGGGTCCGATCTCCCCAAACCATCAACGGGCGAGCACGTGGAGTGAAGCCTCCACGTATCCTCTCCCGCGACGTGGGACACGAATGCCGGACTCAGCCCTGACCACCCTAAGGTGTTGAAACCCTAGGTTGTACAGAGGCAGGAGATAGTCCGTGCGGCCCCCACTGCACCACCAATGCTAGACTGCGGTGCTGCAAGGAGGCGGACGGTCCCTCTCCTCACCCCCTGAAGGGGTGATGGAGTTAGGGTGCCTGCACCGTCCCCCATTTTTTTGTTCCGTGAGCCCCCCCCCCTCTAAGAGACTGGGCGAGACGCTGGGACTGCTGTTTTTAAAAGGGCAGAATCCACTGCAAGTAAAACTACGGACACGGAACCCGAACCCACCTTCAGAGGGGATGTGCTGCACATGACAGATGAAGAGCACGGAAGCGTCACTGGTGAGAACGTCTGATAGGGGATTCAGCCTGGCTTCAGCTAGGAGCACGAGCCCCAGCCTGAGCCCCTCCCCCTAAAGAGTGTCATCTTCCGGCGGCCTGCCCTCCGGCTTCTGGGCGGCCGCCGCCAAAAATTTAGCCCCCGGCTTCGGCCGGTGCTAGGCCGCGGGCGGAAATTTAGTCCCCGGCTTCGGCCGGGGACTAGGCCGCGGCGTCTAATTTAGCTTCCGGCTTTGGCCGGAAGATAGACCGGGCTCCGCCCCCGGCAGCGACACCTCCGGTGGCCCTCCCCGTTTCTCGGACGGCCTCCGCCAGAAATTTAGGCCGCGGTTTCGGCCAGCGCTAGGCCGCGGCCGGAAATTTAGTCCCCGGCTCTGGCCAGCGCTAGGCCGCGGCCGGAAATTTAGTCCCCGGCTTTGGCCGGCGCTAGGCCGCGCCTCGTGACCCCTCCCCCTAAGGCTGTGGCTATTTAGGCACGCCCCCCTGAAAGGGGAGCGCGCTTTTTTTGAAGTCTGAAGCCTCAGTCTTCTCTCCTGCGCCCAGTGACCCTCTACGCAAGCGCTTCGCACTATCATTCTCAGACGTTCGGGGATACAGGACTGGGGTAAGTGCCACTACCTCCAGCCTAGTTGCTCCGCTTCGCCGCGCTCCGCTCCGCTACATCGCACCGCCACATCCAAATAAATTTCAGAAAGGACTCTGTGACAGATCCAGTATGTCCAGAAGGGCTAAGACTCACATGGTGCTGTATACGGCATGCATTGCCTGTAGGTCCCCTTTTCCGCACGCCCAGACTAGTCGGGTCTGTGAAGCCTGTAACTCCGAACGGGCTCAGGAGCCCTCACCTGTAGCAGAGCCCAGTGCGTCAGGTCCCCCGGAGTGGGCCCTATCCCTGTCGCAATCTATGGCGTCATTAACGAGAGCAATCGAGTCCCTTCAAGCTCCCGATAGGAGCAGGGACAGTGGTTCAACCGTCTTGGCTACGTCTCAAGAACCTCCGGCCTGCAGGGGCCGCGCTCTCACCAGGCAAACACAGGGGAAGCGAACCCACACTGCGTCGCCTATGCCGTCCGAGGCCTCGGCATCCTTCAGTTCAGTTTCTCGCTCTCCCTCACCTTTGGAGGCGAGTGATCAATATTCAGACTCCGATTCTGAAGGTTCCCTCAATTTAGAAGCACCAAATTGTCAGGAGACAATTGACAGTCTGAAGCTGTCAATCAATCCCTGGGGGTAGAAGATGAGTCCACCTTGACCTCTGGTCATAAGGTGTCCTTCAAACGAGCCAGGCAAACTCATAAGGTTTTTGGTGCTCATCCTGAGTTTGAAGAGCTCGTGCAGCGCCACCGGGAGAAGCCGGACAAGCGCTTCGCAGGACAAAAGGCCATTAATACTAGATATCCTTTTGCTCCCGAACTTCTGAAGAAGTGGGCGGAATCTCCTGCGGTCGACCCTCCTGTGTCGCGTTTGGCGTCTAAGACGCTTCTTTCCCTTCCCAACGGTTCCTCGATCAAGGATCCAACGGACCGTCTGATTGAGAGCTTGGCCCGCTCAGTGTTTGAGGCATCAGGCTCTGCTCTCTCTCCTTCTTTTGCAGCAACTTGGGTTGCTAAGGCCATGATATCCTGGTCGGAGTCTCTAAATAGAGCTCTCCATGGTATAGAAGTACCGTCTGAGGTAACTGAGATCTCTAATCAGATAGCTCTTGCAGGAGACTTCTTAATTAACGCTTCCATGGATGCGGCAAATTGCGCAGCTCTATCTGCTGCTAATGCAATTGCTATCAGAAGAGCCCTGTGGTTAAGAACTTGGCGAGCGGACTCAACCTCAAAGAAATCTCTTACATCCTTACCTTATCAGAGTGGTCGGTTATTTGGCGAAAGGCTGGATCAGCTCATATCTGATGCGACGGGAGGGAAGAGCAGTTTCCTTCCTCAGCAGAAGATTAGACAGCCTTTTCGTCTACAGCTTCAGCCTCGCTTTAGAGCCTTTCGTAACCCAGGTTGGGCCGCGCCTGCCACCTCCAGCGGTTCAGGTCGACCTAATCAGGCCAGAGATCGCCAGGTCTCCTACAGGACCAACCCTCTGGGAAGAGGGCGATCTCAACAGCCAAGATCTAGAGGGTCCAAACCCCAAAGATATTCGGACAAATGACTGGAGGCAGAATCCAGTCAATTTATCCAGAGTAGGCGGCCGCTTACTCTGGTTTCGCCCCATTTGGCTATCAATTACTCACGACGAGTGGGTCAGGGAGTTAGTCTCCTCGGGGTACAAAATAGAATTTACCAGCCTTCCCTCAAATCATTTTTTTCCCTCGCGCCTTCCCAAGGAAGAGTCTCGGGTTCGCGCCTTATTCAAGGCGGTCGAGTCTCTTCGGCACAGCGGGGTTGTCGTACCTGTACCGGAGGTCGAAAGAGGTCAGGGGTTTTATTCCAACCTGTTCATTGTACCCAAGAAGGACGGTACCGTAAGGCCCATTCTGGATCTAAAGCGACTGAACCGTTTTGTCAAAATTCGACATTTCCGAATGGAGTCTCTCCGTTCGGTCATTGCAGCCATGGAAAAAGGGGAATTTCTAGCATCAATAGACATCCAGGATGCCTATCTTCACATTCCCATATTTCCCCCTCATCAAAGGTTTCTTCGGTTTGCCATTGGCAAACTTCATCTTCAGTTTGCAGCCCTGCCATTCGGGCTAGCCACAGCCCCCAGGGTGTTCACAAAGGTCATGGCTGCTGTTGTGTCCATTCTGCACTCCAGGGGGATAGTCATTCTGCCTTACTTAGACGACCTCCTCATCAAGGGTCCGTCTTTTCAAACCTGCGAGGAAAGTGTCATCATTACATTAGACACCCTTGCTCGCCTGGGGTGGCTGGTGAATATGAGGAAATCATCTCCCGTTCCATCTCGGAAGATCACCTTTTTAGGGATGAATTTCGACACCGCTCAAGGGTTGATAATTCTTCCTCAGGACAAGGCCTTAGTTCTCCGCCAAGAGGTACGGATCCTTCGCCAACCGATTCCTCACACCATCCGGTTTTGCATGAGGGTCCTAGGAAGGATGGTGGCAGCAATCGAGGCTATTCCGTTTGCCCAGTTTCATCTTCGCCCCTTCAGCATGCACTCTTGGCAGTATGGGACGGGAGCCCTTACTCCCTCAATCTGCGGTGCCGTCTGTCCCTGCAGGTCAGACAGACTCTTACGTGGTGGACGAGGGACACCACTCTTCGACAGGGTCGTTTGTTTCCTCCAAATTTTTGGTTGGTTGTCACAATGGACGCCAGCCTGCTCGGATGGGGAGCAGTGTTTCGTCACCACACAGCTCAGGGAACTTGGTCTCAGCAAGAATCGACCCTCCCGATCAATATTTTAGAGATCCGAGCTGTTCGGCTGGCTTTGAGGCAGTTTCACCAGCATCTGGCGGGCCGCCCAGTCCGAATACAATCGGACAATGCCACGGCGGTGGCATACATAAACCATCAGGGAGGTACCCGCAGCAGGGCGGCCATGCACGAGGTAAAACAGATTCTGAACTGGGCAGAGGTAAATCACTCTGTGATTTCAGCAGTCCACATACCGGGCGAGGAAAACTGGGCAGCAGATTTTCTCAGCCGTCACGGCATAGCGTCAGGGGAATGGTCTCTACATCCCGAGATCTTTCAGCAGATATGCCGACGCTGGTGAACCCCAGATGTGGACCTGATGGCTTCCAAGATAAATGCCAAGGTGCCCAACTTTGTTTCCCGGTACTGGGATCCGCAGGCAATTGCAGTGGATGCCCTGGTTCTACCGTGCAATCAGTTTCATCTTCCATACTTGTTTCCACCAATAGCTCTGCTCCCAAGGGTGATCAGAAAGATCAGGTTAGAAGGGGTCCCAGCGATATTAATCGCTCCGGATTGGCCGCGTCGCTCATGGTACGCGGAGCTGGTACAATTGCTCGCCGACGCACCCTGGCGACTGCCAGAGCGCGCGGACCTTCTCTCCCAAGGCCCAGTTTACCACCAGAACTCAGCGGTCCTGTGTTTGACGGCCTGGCCGTTGAATCTTGGATCCTGACCAGGGCTGGATTCTCTAAAAAGGTCACCGCGACGATGGCTAGCGCCCGAAAGCCCGCCTCGGCTCGCATCTACCACGGTACTTGGAAGGTCTTTTTTGATTGGTGCAGGGAACATGGTTGTTCCCCGCTTCTCTTTTCAATTCCAAACATTCTATCTTTTCTCCAGGCGGGCCTAGATTCAGGTCTAGCGCCTAGTACTCTTAGACGACAGATATCAGCCTTGTCGGTTCTTTTTCAGCGAAAGATCACGTCTAATTTTCAGGTTAGGACCTTTATTCAGGGGGTTGTCCATATAGTTCCTCCCTACAAGACTCCTTTAGAGGTTTGGGACCTCAATCTAGTCCTGGGAGTCCTGCAAGAGTCTCCTTTTGAACCTTTGCAGGAGGTTTCTCTGTCATTTCTTTCCTGGAAAGTGGTGTTTTTGGTAGCCATAACATCCATAAGGCGGGTTTCGGAGCTGGCTGCACTGTCTTGTCGAGCTCCGTACTTGCTTTTCCATCAGGATAAGGTAGTGCTCAGACCAACACCACCTTTTTTGCCTAAAGTCGTGTCCTCATTTCATATTAATGAGGACATTGTTTTGCCCTCATTTTGCCCAGCTCCGACGCACCGAGTGGAGAAGGCTCTCCATACGCTGGATCTGGTGAGAGCACTCAGGAGATATGTATCTCGGACGGCGTCCTTTCGACAGACGGACACGCTGTTTGTCCTCCCTGAAGGTCGCAGGAAGGGACTCGCTGCCTCTAAATCAACCTTGGCTAGGTGGATTCGGTTAGCCATTCAGGAGGCTTACCGCATCAGAGGCGCGGTGGTTCCTGCAGGGATCAAGGCTCACTCCACCAGAGCGGTGGGTGCCTCCTGGGCCCTTCGGCATCAGGCTTCGGTGGAACAGGTTTGTAAGGCAGCAACCTGGTCCAGTCTGCATACCTTTTCCAAGCATTATAATGTCTATACCCAGGCTTCTGCGGATGCCAGTCTGGGTAGAAGGATTCTTCAGGGCGCGGTTGCGCACCTATAAGCAATGCTTGATTATAAATTACACTGTGGAGTCGGTTTCCCACCCAAGGGACTGCTTTGGGACGTCCCACAGTCCTGTGTCCCCCAATGAGACGAAGGAGAAATACGGATTTTTGTGTTACTCACCGTAAAATCCTTTTCTCCGAGACGCTCATTGGGGGACACAGCACCCTCCCTAAGAGCCGGCTGGCTTTGTTTTGAGTTAACTCTATTTTCCGTAAGTCTGTATCAGCAGTTTTTTCTTCTGGATATACTGTATCTGTGTTAACTCTGATTTATGTTTTAGCCTCCTACTGCTTTTTGCACTAAACTGGGTTTGCCTGCGGCCAGTGCTGAGGTGTATACGGCGGAGGAGGAGCTAACCTTTTTTTTATGTTTACTTAGTGTCAGCCTCCTAGCGGCAGTAGCATACACCCACAGTCCTGTGTCCCCCAATGAGCGTCTCGGAGAAAAGGATTTTACGGTGAGTAACACAAAAATCCGTATTTTGTTGTTTCCATGGTGAGAAAAGGGCGGATTCTATAGATGTTCTTTAGGTGTAGGCGGCAAGAGCGGGCAACAGATTGTATATGGGAGGTGAAGGAGAGATTGGTGTCAAACATAACACCCAGACAGCGAGCCTGCTGCCGGGGTGTTATTATGGTGCCACCCACGGAGAGGGAAATGTCAAATTTAGGGAGGTTAGTAGACGGCGGGAGCAGAAGGAGTTCAGTTTTGGAGAGGTTAAGTTTCAGATAGAGAGCGGACATGATGTTGGATGTTGTTAGGGGCTTATGCTTTTGGCCTGAGGAGGGAGTGAAAAGTGTCAAAAAGTTTCTTGGGGTTGTTGGCTAGTTAGGAGACCAGGGTGGTGAAGTAGGTCTGTTTGGCGAGGTGAAGGGCGCATTATAAGTTCTCAACATGAATTTAAAGTGGATGAAGTCTTCTGGTGTGCGGGTTTTTCTCCAGAGGCGTTCAGCACTCCTAGAGCATCGCTGAAGAAGTTGAGTTTGCAATGTGAGCCAGGGCTGTTTTACTGTGTGTTTGAAAGTTCTGAGGGTGAGCGGTGCTACTTGGTCAAGGGTGCTTCTAAAGGTACTGCCACACTTAGCGATCTCGTTAGCGATCCCGATAACGACGCAAGCTAAAGAGATCGTTGATGTGATCTCTTTTAGGTCGCTAGTAGCTGCCAAACAGGAGATCTCATAAACGACACATCAGCGGTCAGCGATCTCTTTAACGACTTTGGCTGTCGTTAGAATCTGTCATTAGCATGTACTGAGCGCTTCTGATTCATAGGAATTTCCAGCATCGCTCCTGCTCTCTGCGTCCTGCTAGCCTGCTTTGCAACTTCTGCAATCCTCTCTGTGACGCAAAAGAGAACTTACAGATATTGCGATCCACTCCGTGATGCTAAAACCATATGCGTCCAAACGAGTTTGCTCGTCGTTCGCAAAAGGTGCCAAACACAGCGATATAGGCTCACCAGCGGGACGCCAACAATCAAAAAACGGTCCAGAACACTAGTGAACGATCAGCGACATCACAGCAGGGGCCACATCGTTGCTACATGCCACACACAACGAGGTCGCTAACGAGATCGCTAAATAGTGACGTTTTAGTGATCCCGTTAGCGATCTCGTTAGCGATCTCGTTTAGTGTGGCATACCCTTAAGAGTGTCATTGTAGTGCTGAACAGCCAGATTAGGACAAGAAAAAGAGGAGATTGGGGACAGCGATGAGTGTAGGGAGTCTGAAAGTGTCTGAGGGTTAATGGCTTGTAGATTTCTGAATGTATGGTAGGTATGAGTGCGCTGGGGTGGTCGAGGATTTGTGAGGATGAAGGAGAGAATGTTGTGGTCAGAGTGGAAGCGGTGAATTATTTAGGTGGGAGATTGAACAGAGGCGGACAAAGACCAGGTCAAGGGTGTTACCATCCTTGTGTGTCTCAGAGGTTGAAAGCTGTGAGAGGCCTAGAGAAGTGGTTAGTGATAGAAGCTGAGATGCAGATGTGGAAGTATGGCTGTTAATGGGGATGTTGAAGTCTCCAAGGATAAGGGTTGGTAGTTCTGAGGACATGAAGTGCAGCAGCCAGGCTGAGAAGTGGTCACGGAACCGGGTGGGCGAACCTGGGGGCCGATATATGACCGCTACTCTGAGGGAGAGGGGACGGAAGAGCCTGATGGTGTGGACCTCAAAAGAAGGGAATGAGAGTGATGGAATTGGGGGGATGACCTGGAAAGTGCATTGTGGGGACAGGAGTATGCCAACTCCACCACCATGTCTGTTTGAGGGTCTTGAGGAATGGTAGAACTGTAAGTCACCATAGGAAATGGCAGCAGGGGAGACAGTGTCAGAATCCGGAATCCAGGTTTCCGTGAGGGCCAACAGATGAAGAGAGTTGTACAGAAAGTAGTCGTGCAGGAAGGATAGCTTGTTGCATGCAGACCGTGGATTCCAGAGGGCACAATTAAAAGAAGGAGATGAGGGAGTGCAAGTAATATTAATAAGATTATTATGGTTTCGATATGAGGTAGGGTAGGGATTGAGGTTGGGGGATGGTGGACCAGGGTTGGGGGAGATGTCCGCTGAAATCAGTAGGAGTAGGAAGATAAAGAGCCAGTAGTTGTTGGAGTTGTAAGTAGGTTTTTTCTGTGATGTGTTTGGGCAAGATGGGCTGAGGTTTATCAGGAAGGTGAGGAGTGCATGGGAACTGTACATGGGAGAGGGAAGTATGGAGGGGCTGATGTGTATGAGTCGTGATGGAGGGGGGATGGGGCGGTGAATGTTGATGGCAAGGGAACACAGGAGGATAGAGATAAAGTACATAATTAAAATAAAAGCAAAGTGTGGGGTACCTGATTCCAGCCCTGATTAACTGCCATGTATAACTGCCATTTACAAGATGCTTATCTTCTGTGATGCTTTGCTTTTGGGATGCTTGCGTGCTGCACCCCACACTGCGTGCTCCCCTTAGACTACTTCTAAATATATAGCCCACACTACAGGGTCAGGAAAGTGGGATTGTGGGAGCTGCTTTGGGATAATTTGGCAACTGGGGCCAGCACACCAGGGGTGGTTAGATCATCAAAGGCACTAGAGCTGGCTACATCTATATGCTTTAGCACCTTCCACCTGATAAGATCTAGAGAGGCCCCAGTCACAGCGATATACAGCAGGAAAGATTAAGCACAGTGCAAAAATGAATTATACCAAAGCTTTATCAGGCACATTAAACTATGTTGCATGATGGTAAAGCAGTGGTTGGCAGCAAGCAGAAGTATGGAGTGCATACCAATAGTATATATTGCAGCATACAAGACAGATAGGGATTGTATCATTCAGCTTTTTGCTTCCAATGAATGCAGTGCATAACATTAGTATATATTGCAGCATACAAGACAGATAGGGATTGTATCATTCAGCTGTTTGCTTCCAATGAATGCAGTGCATACCATTAGTATATATTGCAGCATACAAGACAGATAGGGATTGTATCATTCAGCTGTTTGCTTCCAATGAATGCAGTGCATACCTGTGTGAAGAGAGAAGATGAATGTTAATTCCTTGCCATTGTTAGAGCTAATCAGCATTTTTCTTCAGAAGGCCTTGGTTTTTGTCAGACAGGATGATGCATACCAGAAGTAGAGATAAAATGTTCCTTCTTTTGAGACAATACACCCCCGCTCGCCTGAGTTATGAAAAGGCATCCTGTACTGGGAGCTAAGGGGGAGAACGGAGTTTTCTTGTTAAAACCAGTATTCTATGTATTTAGTGATAAGTTGTATAAACACCATATATGGTAATTCCGCTTCCTGCTTATGGGGTGTATATAAACCCTTTCGTTAGCAATAAAGAGTAGAGTTTATTGACGCATACTTTTGTCTGTGTCTTATTCTCTCTGGTACCACATTTCAAGGAGGAAAGGGTTAATGAGATAACAGTGACAACAGCCTGACGCCCGAACAGGGACCTGATTTAATCTACTCTGAGAAAGCCCGACCGGTCCGGAGACGTGGGATGAAGCGGAGTTCTCTGTTGGTGATATACATACAGCGCTGAGGTAAGAATACTTATTATATTCTACCTAAAATCTATATCACTATATAGTGGACTCCCTCCTCCCCGAGCGGTCGGCTTTCCATGTAATTCACAGGTGTTCCTGGCTCAGGTCCCTTTGAACCAGTAGACCTTCAGATTAATTGTCAGTCCTGCCTTTCCTCCTTTGAAAAATGACAGTATGGATCCAATGATTGTGGTGTGGTTTTTTTTCTTGGTGTTTGTGTGATCGGATTGTTTATTTGGTTGGCGTACAAATCTTGGAAAGCGAGCAGTGGAATGGTTCAGAATCCTTTGTGGCCCATTGTCTAAGTGACAGAATTGTCTAAGTGACAGGAGAATCTCTTCTAGGTGAGGAGATACAAAAGTGGGGAACCAAAATGCCAAGGAAGGCATTACTGCCAAAGATTTAGTGGTACGCAGAGAGGGAAAGCAAGCGTTGGTAGGCATTGACAAAGTATTGTGTAAAGCTGGCATGAATAAAAACGGAGAATTGAACAGTGATAAATGGAAAAGGTTCTTTAACTCACATCATGGATGGTTGAGAGAAAAAGAACTGTTGAGAACAGTGAACCTGTGGATGAGTGCGTGTGATTACTTAGAGGGAAAGACTGAAGAATTAGGAGACGGACATTACAGACTGGCAAAAATAGGGATGACTGATTTACCCTCCTGTTTGCCCCCTACATTACCTTTACCCCAGTATCAGACCTTCCCACAGACTTCCCACGAACCGAACTGTTGGGTCTGCCCCAGGTGTGGACAGCAGAATCCCCTGACGGTAGATGTCTGTGTAGGTTGTGGTGGACCCAGACCTCCCCCGGCCAATCTATTTCCAATGAGGACAGTAATGGTACCTGGTACCCCGGGTGCTGCGGGGGGCGGACTAGCTCCAGGCGCCCCCCGGACAGCAGTGTTATACAGACCATGGAGCCCTTCAGAGCAGTTGGCTCTAATAACGCAACTCCCGGACCCTTCACAGTCACCAATGGGATTCGCTAGAATGTTAGCTACAATGCAGGATACGTATAAAGCAACTAGACAGGATCTGGAAGCACTTATAAAAGGGAAATTGGCAGATGAAGCCAGATACGATAGACTGATAGATGAGACATACAAGTGTTATGTTGGTAGGACCGGACCTGATAATGCAGAAGTCAATGACGCAGCAGCAGGGGTTCTGTTTACAGAAGCGTTGAAAAAAAGCATGTAAAGATAGACAGGCAGAGAAGGAGGTTACACTAGAAGACAGAGTTCAGGGAAAGGAAGAGGAGCCAAAGGATTATTTCTGGGCCCTAAGAAAAACTTGGGTAGAAATGGGTTTTGTCCCAGAAAACAAGACTAGTGAGAGGATACTGGCAAGTGCATACATGAATGGGTTGAAAAAGGAAGTGGCAGACAAGGTGAAAGTAAGTAGACCAGATTGGAGATCAGTTAAAGCAGAGGATCTAGCCAGAATAGCACAGGGGGCACAACATGATTTAGTGCAGGCAAAAAGAGGAGCAAGGTTACATGCTGTAGGTACTCGTCCTGCAAACAACAGGGAGGGGAGACGTGTGCCAGGAGATGGACAGAAATTGTGCTACGGGTGCAGGAAACCAGGACATTTCAGGAGAGATTGCAGAACTAATCCATATCCAGCCTGTCCAACTAATCCATATCCAAATGACCCGCCTGCAAGAGGCCCCCAAGACCAATTAGGGCTGCTCCCATAGGATAATGGTAGCTTGCACATGAACCCCCTTGTCTCCTTACCCCCCACTCCAAATTGCACAGTGCAGGTGAACCTACCAGGGGGACATGAGGTTGAGTTCCAAGTGGACACGGGGTCAGACAATTCAGTAATTACAGAAGAGGACTGGCCATTTGGGAAAAGTGATTTCTCCCACCATGTTATAGCGACTCCTTACAATTCTCCATCTATCCTGCTCCCTGTCACTAAAAAGATTCCCCTGCAAATTCAAGGAACCACTGTACACACACAGTTAATGGTATCACCACGGGGTCAATGTAATCTTTTAGGATGTGATGTATTGTCTCAATTGCAAGCACATATTGAGTATCATCCTGATGGGACTGTCACTATGACACCAGGATTGAAGCCAAGCACTCATTATACTAGCAACGTCTAGTGACATGATTTTACAGAGGACACAAATGAATTTCCTTCAATGTTAGAAGGTGTGATACCGCATGATTTCTGGGCTTCAGATAAAACAGATGTGGGCAGATTAAGGGTGCAGCCAGTCATGGTCAAATTAAAGCCAGGTGCAATTCTTCCCCAACAGAGACAGTATCCTCTTAGTTCAGCTCAAGAGTCGGCTATAGCTCAGCAGGTACAGAAACTGGTAGCAAGTGGTGTTTTAGTTAGACCCAGTCCCCTTCTTTTTTCTCCTTTGTCTCATTGGGGGACACAGGACTGTGGGTGTATGCTACTGCCACTAGGAGGCTGACACTAAGTAAACATAAAAAAAGGTTAGCTCCTCCTCCGCCGTATACACCTCAGCACTGGCCACAGGCAAATCCAGTTATTGCTTAGTGTCTGATGGAGGCACACGTCTGGTTCAGTTTCCAGACCATTTTTTTTTTTTTTCCCCACGAAGATGAGATAGGGGCGACGGATCCTATTGAAAGGGTCCGATCTCCCCAAACCATCAACGGGCGAGCACGTGGAGTAAAGCCTCCATCGTATCCTCTCCCGCAACGTGGGACATAAATGCCGGACTCAGCCCTGACCACCCTAAGGTATTGAAACCCTAGGCTGTACAGAGCCGGGAGTTAGTCCGTGCGGCCCCCACTGCACCACCAATGCTAGACTGCGGTGCTGCAAGGTGGCGGACGGTCCCTCTCCTCATCCCCTGAAGGGGTGATGGAGTTAGGGTTCCTGCACCGTCTTTTTTACTTTTCACGGAGAGTCCCCCTTTTTTAATGCGCTGCATGTGAAGGATTGGAAGAAGAATCTCACCTTCAAATGGCATAGAGATACAGCAACGCTCCGTAGTTCCCGGCTTCCTGGACTAGGCCGCGGGCTGAAGAAATATGGTAGCGGGGTCGTGAGTATGGGCCGGCGTCACTCTCCTCTCTGCAGCAGTACCCTCTCCAGACAGCCTCCCCCCAGGTCGGGGAGTTGAAGCAAGAGCCAGGCGTGCTCATGGACACCTTAGGTCCGACTTTGGGGTGTCCGCCGCCGGGGGGAAAAAAATTTAGGCCGCGGCTTCTAATGGCGCTAGGCCGCGGCTTCAAATCTAGTCCCCGGCTTTTTCCGGGGACTGGGCCGCTAGCCAGAGTGTTTTGCGGCGTCAGCTTGAGGGGGCGCGGTCGCGGAGGTGGGCTCCGCCTCCGGCGGCGTCTCTTTCCGGCGGACCCGCCCTCCGACTTTGGGGCCGCCGCCCCCGGAAATTTAGATCGCGGCTTCAGTGACCGCTAGGCCGCGGCTTCAAATTTAGTCCCCGGCTTTTGCCGGGGATAGGCCGCGACCGGAAGTTGGGGGACGGAAGCCCTGACGTCATAGGCCACGCCTTTTGACCCTCCCTTCTGAGGCTCGGCTACATGAGCACTTCCTCTTTGATAGAGAAGCGCTCTTTTTTTGAAAGATTGGAGCCGCAGGCAATTCCACCTGGAGAAACTCACTAAGGGACGCTGGGATACAGGACTGGGGTGAGTGCTACTACCTCCAGCCTGATTGTTGTGCACTTTTGCGCCCCTTCCGCTGTTTGACACATCCAGTTTATTGTGTACTGTGACGGATTCAGAATGTCCAAAAGAACCAAGACGCATACGATACTTTATACCGCATGCATTGCTTGTAAGTCCCCTTTTCCGCATGCCCAGACTTCTCGGGTCTGCGAGGCCTGTGACTCTGAACGGGCTCAGGAACCTTCTCCTATAGCCGAGCCTAGTGCGCCAAGCCCTCCTGAATGGGCCCTTTCCCTGGCTCAATCTGTGGCGTCATTGACTAGAGCGGTTGAGTCCCTTCAAGCTCCCGATAGGAGCAGGGACAGTGGTTCTCCTGTCTTGAATACATCTCAGGAACCTCAGGCCTGCAGGGGCCGCGCTCGCACCAGGCAGACACAGGGGAAACGAACCCATACTGTGTCGCCCATGCCGTCTGGAGCCTCGGCATCTTTTAGTTCCGTCTCCCGCTCTCCCTCTCCCTTGGCAAGTGATCAATATTCGGATTCCGATATGGAGGAGTCACTTAATCTAGAGGCGCAGTATAGTCAAGAAACAATTGACAGTTTGATCGAAGCTATCAATCAAACTCTGGGGATAGACGATGAGTCCACCTTGACCTCTGGTCACAAGGTGACCTTTAAACGAGCCAGGCAAGCCCATAAGGTTTTTGGTGCTCATCCTGAGTTTGAGGAATTAGTGCAGCGCCACCGGGAGAAACCGGACAAGCGCTTTGCTGGACAAAAGGCTCTCAATACTAGATATCCTTTTGCTCCTGAGCTCCTTAAAAAGTGGACAGAATCTCCTTCGGTTGATCCTCCTGTTTCGCGTTTGGCATCTAAAACGCTCCTCTCTATTCCCAGCGGTTCCTCTATTAAGGAGCCAACGGATCGTCTAATTGAGAGTTTGGCCCGTTCGGTATTTGAGGTGTCAGGTTCTGCTCTCTCTCCTTCTTTTGCAGCAACTTGGGTTGCCAAGGCCATGATAGCCTGGTCGGAGTCTCTAAATAAAGCTCTTCACGGCATAGAGGTGCCGTCTGAGGTAACCCAGATTTCTAATCAAATAGCTCTTGCCGGAGACTTCTTAATTAATGCATCCATGGATGCGGCAAATTGCGCAGCATTAGCCGCTGCTAATGCAATTGCCATTAGAAGATCCTTGTGGCTAAGAACCTGGCGAGCGGATTCGACTTCAAAGAAGTCGCTTACATCTTTACCTTATCACAGTGGTCGGTTATTTGGCGAGAGATTGGATCAGCTTATATCTGATGCAACGGGAGGGAAGAGCAATTTCCTTCCTCAGCAAAGGATTAAACAACCTTTTCGTCGACAACCTCAGCCTCGTTTCAGAGCCTTTCGTAACCCAGGCTGGGCCATGCCAGCCACCTCCAGCGGCTCAGGTCGGCCTAATCAGGCCAAAGATCGCCAGGTCACCTACAGGACCAATCCTCTGGGAAGAGGGAGATCTTATCAGCCAAGATCCAGAGGGTCCAAACCCCAAAGATATTCGGACAAATGACTGGAGGCAAAATCCGGTCAATTTTTCCAGGGTAGGCGGCCGCTTACTCTGGTTTCGTCCCACTTGGCTATCAGTGACTCACGACGAGTGGGTCAGGGAGTTAGTCTCCACAGGGTACAAAATAGAATTTACCAGCCTTCCCCCAAATCGCTTTTTCCCCTCGCGCCTTCCCAAGGAGGAGTCTCGACGTCGTGCCTTATTCAAGGCGGTCGAATCTCTTCGACACAGCGGGGTTGTTGTACCTGTACCAGAGGTCGAAAGAGGTCAGGGTTTTTATTCCAACCTGTTCATTGTACCCAAGAAGGATGGGACCGTAAGGCCCATTCTAGATCTAAAGCGGTTAAACCGGTTTGTCAAAATTCGGCATTTCCGAATGGAATCTCTCCGTTCGGTCATTGCAGCCATGGAAAAAGGGGAATTTCTAGCATCAATAGACATTCAGGATGCCTATCTTCATATTCCCATTTTTCCCCCTCATCAAAAGTTTCTTCGGTTTGCCATCGACAGGCTTCATTTTCAGTTCGCAGCCCTGCCATTCGGGCTAGCCACAGCCCCCAGAGTGTTCACAAAGGTCATGGCTGCTGTTGTGTCCATTTTGCACTCCAGGGGGATAGTCATTCTGCCTTACTTAGACGATCTCCTCATCAAGGGGCCGTCTTTTCAGATCTGCGAGGAAAGTGTCAGCATTACGTTAGACACCCTTGCTCGTTTAGGGTGGCTGGTAAATATGAAGAAGTCATCTCCCGTGCCATCTCGGAAGATCACCTTTTTAGGGATGAATTTCGACACCGCTCAGGGGTTGATAATTCTTCCTCAAGACAAGGCCTTAGTTCTCCGCCAAGAGGTACGGATACTTCGCCAACCAATTCCTCACACCATCCGGTTTTACATTAGGGTCCTAGGAAGGATGGTGGCAGCAATCGAGGCTATTCCTTTTGCCCAATTTCATCTTCGCCCCCTTCAACATGCACTCTTGGCGGTATGGGACGGGAGCTCTTACTCCCTCAATCTGCGGTGTCGCCTGTCCCTGCAGATCAGACAGACTCTTATGTGGTGGACGAGGGACACCACTCTTCGACAGGGTCGTTTGTTTCCTCCAAATTTTTGGTTGGTTGTCACAACGGACGCCAGCCTTCTCGGATGGGGAGCAGTGTTTCGTCACCACACAGCTCAGGGAATTTGGTCTCAGCAGGAATCGACCCTCCCGATCAATATTTTAGAGATCCGAGCGGTTCGGCTGGCTCTGAGGCATTTTTATCAGCATCTGGCGGGCCGCCCAGTCCGAATACAATCGGACAATGCCACGGCGGTGGCATACATAAACCATCAGGGAGGTACCCGCAGCAGGGCGGCCATGCACGAGGTAAAACAGATTCTGACCTGGGCAGAGAAAAATCACTCTGTGATTTCAGCAGTCCACATACCGGGCGAGGAAAACTGGGCAGCAGATTTTCTCAGCCGTCACGGCATAGCATCAGGGGAATGGTCTCTACATCCCGAGATCTTTCAGCAGATATGCCGACGCTGGGGAACCCCAGATGTGGACCTGATGGCTTCCAAGATAAATGCCAAGGTGCCCAACTTTGTTTCCCGGTACCGGGATCCGCAGGCAATTGCAGTGGATGCCCTGGTTCTACCATGGAATCAGTTTCATCTTCCGTACTTGTTTCCTCCAATAGCTCTGCTCCCAAGGGTGATCAGAAAGATCAGGTTAGAAGGGGTCCCAGCGATATTAATCGCTCCAGATTGGCCACGTCGCCCATGGTACGCGGAGCTGGTACAATTGCTCGCCGACGCACCCTGGCGACTGCCAGAGCGCGCGGACCTTCTTTCTCAAGGCCCAGTTTACCACCAGAACTCAGCGGTCCTGTGTTTGACGGCTTGGCCGTTGAATCTTGGATCCTGACCAGGGCTGGATTCTCTAAAAAAGTCGCCGCGACGATGGCTAGCGCCCGAAAGCCTGTCTCGGCTCGCATCTACCACGGGACTTGGAAGGTCTTTTTTACTTGGTGCAGGGAACATGGTTGTTCCCCGCTTCAGTTTTCAATTCCAAACATTCTGTCATTTCTCCAGGCAGGCCTAGATTCAGGTCTAGCACCAAGTACGCTTAGACGCCAGATATCAGCCTTATCAGTGCTTTTTCAGCGAAGGATCGCGTCTAATTTTCAAGTTAGGACCTTTATTCAAGGGGTTGTCCATATAGTTCCCCCCTATAAGGCTCCCTTAGATGTTTGGGATCTCAATCTAGTCCTGGGAGTCCTGCAGGAATCTCCTTTTGAACCTTTGCAGGAGGTTTCTCTATCATTTCTTTCCTGGAAAGTGGTGTTTTTGGTAGCCATAACATCCATAAGGCGGGTTTCGGAGCTGGCTGCACTGTCTTGTCGAGCTCCGTACTTACTTTTCCATCAGGATAAGGTGGTGCTCAGACCAACACCACCTTTTTTGCCTAAAGTCGTGTCCTCATTTCATATTAATGAGGACATTGTTTTGCCCTCATTTTGCCCAGCTCCGACGCACCGTGTGGAGAAGGCTCTCCATACGCTGGATCTGGTGAGAGCACTCAGGAGATATGTATCTCGGACGGCGTCCTTTCGTCAGACGGACACTCTGTTTGTCCTCCCTGAAGGTCGCAGGAAGGGACTTGCTGCTTCTAAATCAACCTTGGCTAGGTGGATTCGGTTAGCCATTCAGGAGGCTTACCGCATCAGAGGCGCAGTGGTTCCCGCAGGGATCAAGGCTCACTCCACCAGAGCGGTGGGTGCTTCCTGGGCCCTTCGACATCAGGCTTCGGTGGAACAGGTTTGTAAGGCAGCAACCTGGTCCAGTCTGCATACCTTTTCCAAGCATTATAATGTCCATACCCAGACTTCTGCGGATGCCAGTCTGGGTAGAAGGATTCTTCAGGGCGCGGTTGCGCACCTATAAGCAATGCTTGATTATAAACTACACTGTGGAGTCGGTTTCCCACCCAAGGGACTGCTTTGGGACGTCCCACAGTCCTGTGTCCCCCAATGAGACGAAGGAGAAATACGGATTTTTGTGTTACTCACCGTAAAATCCTTTTCTCCGAGACGCTCATTGGGGGACACAGTTCCCTCCCTAATAGCCGGATGGCTTTGTTTTGAGTTAACTCTATTCTCTGATTAGTCTGTATCAGCAGTTTTTTCTTCTGGATATACTGTATCTGTGTTAACTCTGATTTATTTTAGCCTCCTACTGCTTTTTGCACTAAACTGGATTTGCCTGTGGCCAGTGCTGAGGTGTATACGGCGGAGGAGGAGCTAACCATTTTTTATGTTTACTTAGTGTCAGCCTCCTAGTGGCAGTAGCATACACCCACAGTCCTGTGTCCCCCAATGAGCGTCTCGGAGAAAAGGATTTTACGGTGAGTAACACAAAAATCCGTATTTTAGTTAGACCCAGTCCCCTTGTAACACCCCTCTGTTCCCAGTTAAAAAGAAAACAGCACCGGGGCAGCCAGCAGCGTACAGAATGGTCCATGATCTCTGGCTAGTGAACAAAGCTACAGAGCTCCTCACACCAGTTGTACCAAATCCTCACACCCTTCTGTCTCAGATCCCGGCTAGTGCTCTTTGTTTTTCAGTGATTGACTTGGCAAACACATTTTTTAGTGTCCCATTGCACCCTGAATGCCAGTATTTGTTTGCTTTTACATTTCAAGGGAATCAGTATACATGAACAGTTTTGCCCCAGGGTGCCCAGAATTCACCCACTATGTATACTGCCAGTCTGCAAGAGATACTGGAAAGATGGAAAATGCCAAAAGAAGTTGTTCTGCAATATGTTGATGATTTACTGATTTGTGCCCCCTCCAGGAAACAGTGTCACACTGCAACAATATCACTTATGTTGTTTCTGTACCAAGCTGGATGTAAAGCATCGAAGGATAAACTCCAATTTTGTAAATCTTCAGTTATCTTTTTGGGACATTGCATTACACCGGGGGCGCGACATCTGACCAGCGCTCGCAAAGAAGCTGTACAGAATTTTCCTATTCCTGTTAATGTTGCCGCTCTTAGGACATTTCTTGGACTGGTTTCCTACTGCAGACAGTGGATACATGCTGTATCAATCCTCATGCAGCCTCTCTATGACTGTATCACCATTGTGCCTTTTAAACTAACTCCTGAAGGTATAGACTGTTTTTATTCTCTCAAAAACAGGATTGTGGCAGGTCCAGCGCTAGCAACCCCCAACTATGAACTACCATTTACCCTGTATCTCCATGAACAGCAGGGACACGCGGCAGGAGTATTGACTCAGTTACATGGTGACAATCAAAGGCCTGTAGCCTATTTCAGTGGAAGACTAGATGCAGTGGCTAGAGGTGCCCCGTCCTGTGTACGGGCAGTACATGCTGTAGGACTATTGCTCCACAAATCGTCAGACATTGTTCTTGATCACCCACTTACAGTACTTACACCTCATGATCTATATACCATACTGAACCAGGTGCAGCCGGCACATCTTTCAGCTGCACGTCACCTTCAATTGCAATGTGCACTTTTAATGCCTCCAAATGTTTCTTTGCAGAGATATACCACACTTAATCCTGCCACATTGTTACCTCTCTCGGATATAAAGGAGGGGCCAGGTACGGTATTGTACAAAGAAGATCCAAGAGAGGAGATTCCTCATGATTGTGTTCAGCTTATGGCACAGGAAACAGCAGGCCTACCCACAGTGTTTGAAACTGAAAGACTTAATGCTGATTTTGAATTTTTTGTAGATGGATCTCGCCACCAAGATGACTCAGGTACCTTCCACACTGGATATGCCATCGTCTCCCTGAATGCAGTAATCAAAGCAGAACCAATGCTGCCACATCAGTCGGCCCAGGAGGCTGAACTTAAGGCTCTGACCGAGGCCTGTAAGATAGCTGAAGGTAGAATTGTTAACATCTACACAGATTCTAGATACGCATTCGGTATAGCTCATGATTTTGGTCCAATTTGGAAATCTAGGGGATTCCTGACGGCAGCAGGACATCCCATTAAAAATGCTGACGCAGTCCAGCAGTTAATTGATGCATTACAATTACCAAAAGAGGTAGCTGTCATAAAAGTTAAAGCACATACCAGACGCACTGATCAGGTGAGTAAAGGAAACGCAATGGCCGATGCAGCAGCAAAAACAGCAGCCAGTAGACCACTCCAAGGGGTAACGATGCACCAGGTAAGCGCTCCCAAAAATCCCTTTTGTGTCGGAGGATGCCTTATCCCAGATGCAGGCTCAGGTGCGTCAGGAGGAAGTAGAAAAGTGGGAAAAAGAAGGTGCATGTCTGAATTAAGCAAATGGGGTATGGGGAAGAGGGATGCGTCGATGCCTTCCAAGGGCGTTGTACCCTGCGGTCGCACAGATGTTACATGGGCCAACCCACCAGTCCAAAACTGCTGTAATGAGCGTGATGCAGAAGCATTGGGTAGCACCAGGCTTTTCCACCTGTATAGAAGGTTTGATCCAGGGATGCATGGTATGTGCTACACATAATCAGGGAAGGGTAGTCAAGACACCACCCAAACACGCCCCTCGGCCCCTCTATCCTTTCCAGAGACTGCAGATTGATTATATTCAGCTGCCAAAATCAGGCAAATGGGAGTACATGTTGGTCTGTATTGATTTATTCTCAGGTTGGCCGGAGGCTTTCCCGATTGCCAAGGCTACGGCTGCGGCAACCGCAAAGAAGCTGCTTGCGGAGGTGGTGTGCAGGTATGGAGTACCAGAGGTGATCGACAGTGACAGAGGTACACATTTCACAGGTGAAATAATGAATGAAGTCTTGACAGCTCTAGGAATTCAACAAGCTTTCCACACCCCATATCATCCACAAAGCAGTGGGAAAGTAGAAAGACTAAATGGGACATTGAAGTTAAAAATCCAAAAGGCCATGGCTGAAACAGGGAAATCTTGGCCTGAATGTTTACCATTAGCCCTATATTCAGTAAGGTATACTCCAAATAGGAGAACTGGACTTTCTCTGTATGAAGTACTATTTGGCAAAGTGCCTAGCTTAGGATGTTTCTTTCCCCAAGCACTGGAAATGAGTAACCATGTATTAAGCTCATATGTAAGGGATTTGCATAAAAGACTTAAGAAAGTACATGATAATGTCTTCAGTTCTCTTCCAGATCCGAACCAGGATCCTGGAGTCACAGCCTTCAGCCCGGAGACTGGGTAGTCATTAAAAGACACGTGAGAAAGAGTCTGGATCCGAGATTTGATGGACCTTTTCAAGTTCTACTGATGACAAGTACCGCAGTCAAGCTACAAGGCAAGGAAACTTGGATTCACGCATCGCATTGTAAGAAGATCCTTGGAGAGCCTCCAGAAGAGGAATGATGCTACTAATGACATTTGCTTGCATCCTTGCAGTAATGGATGCTTGGAACAGACTGAGCCGTGGAGATGGGGATAGCAAATACATTTTTCAGTGCATTATTTATCTACCCTATGATAACTCAGACATGGGATAAGTTAGTAGAATCCACAGATTACCTAGATGATCAAATATGGGATATTTTAGATATCATCAATGGGTCCCTTGCAGTACAGAACCAGTTAATTATTGTTACTAACCAACATACCCTCGTGTTAGATTACCTGACTGCAGCTCAAGGAGGGATGTGCCAGATTATTGGACCTGCATGTTGTCATTATATTGATAATTCTAGTGTTTTAACCCTTAAACATAAGCTAGAGGATGTCATAAAGTTAAGGAAACTATATGATGAGGCAAATCTGAAGAATCAAGATTCATGGTGGGCAAATACTTTATCCTTTCTTAACCCCGCAAATTGGTTCAAAGGCATGGTGGGATGGCTGACTGGGATAATACCAGCTGGCCTACAGGTTTTATTGATATGTCTTGCTATCTATTTAGTTTTTAAAATCTGTTTGATGTGTATTAAACGATGTACTAGGACACAGAGGAGGTATGAAGATGTGTATTGATCAAATGAAGGAACAAAAGGAGGGAATGTTAGAGCTAATCAGCATTTTTCTTCAGAAGGCCTTGGTTTTTGTCAGACAGGATGATGCATACCAGAAGTAGAGATAAAATGTTCCTTCTTTTGAGACAATACACCCCTGCTCGCCTGAGTTATGAAAAGGCATCCTGTACTGGGAGCTAAGGGGGAGAGCGGAGTTTTCTTGTTAAAACCAGTATTCTATGTATTTAGTGATAAGTTGTATAAACACCATATATGGTAATTCCGCTTCCTGCTTATGGGGTGTATATAAACCCCTTCATTAGCAATAAAGAGTAGAGTTTATTGACGCATACTTTTGTCTGTGTCTTATTCTCTCTGGTACCACATTTCAAGGAGGAAAGGGTTAACGAGATAACAGTGACGACACCATGGATAACTGCCGTTTACAAGATGCTTATCTTCTGTGATGCTTTGCTTCTGGATGCTTGCATGCTGCACCCCACACTGCGTGCTCCCCTTAGACTACTTCTAAATATATAGCCCACACTACATGGTTAGATCATCAAAGGCACTAGAGCTGGCTACATCTTTATGCTTTAGCACCTTCCACCTGATAAGATCTAGAGAGGCCCCAGTCACAGGGATATACAGCAGTAAGTATTAAGCACAGTGCAAAAAATGAATTATACCAAAGCTTTACCAGGCACATTAAACTATGTTGCAAGATGGTAAAGCAGTGGTTGGCAGCAAGCAGAAGCATGGAGTGCATACCATTAGTATATATTGCAGCATACAAGACATAGGGATTGTATCATTCAGCTGTTTGCTTCCAATGAATGCAGGGCATACCTTTAGTATATATTGCAGCATACAAGACAGGGATTGTATCATTCAGCTATTTGCTTCCAATAAATGCAGAGCATACCATTAGTACATATTGCAGCATACAAGACAGATAGGGATTGTATCATTCAGCTGTTTGCTTCCAATGAATGCAGTGCATAACTGTGTGAAGAGAGAAGATGAATGTTAATTCCTTGTCATAGATAACTGCCGTTTACAAGATGCTATTCTTTTTGCTACAGAGTATTTTTGGTTTTACTATGTTTTTATGTGTCTTCAGTGTCTCTACAGGCCTGTTCACTGTGTGCAGGTCTCATGTGTTTCTGATTTAACCATTTGTTTTCTTGTTTCTACAAGAGTAGGGAGTTCTTCACCCCTCCCTTATGAGCCCAGCACATATAAGCTGTTCTATCATGTGGACACATGGGACTTAACCTTTCTGAATCTGCTCATACAGGTACTATACATATGACCAGGTTTTTAAATACATCAGATAGGGACTGCATACATTAGTTAGGGACTGCTCTGAAACGGGTATACCGTGATGATTTGGTGGAGCAGCTTAATATACATTTTTTGCAAAAAACGTATTAACCAAATACCCTTGTTTTTCCACTTTATTTAATGGCACTTGCTGTTTACTATTATTCGTTTTGCAACAGAGTATTTTTGGTTTTACTGTGTTTTTTTGTGTTTTCAGTTTTCTGGTGGTGTGAACAGCGTTTCTACAGGCCTGTTCACTGTGTGCAGGTCTCATGTGTTTCTGATTTAACCATTTGTTTTCTTGTTTCTACAAGAGTAGGGCGTTCTCCAGCCCTCCCTTATGAGCCCTGCATATACCGTATATACTCGTGTATAAGCCGAGATTTTCAGCACCTTTTTTCGTGCTGAAAATGCCCCCTCGGCTTATACACGAGTCATAGGGCAGAAACCAGCGGGGGAGGGGATGCCGCGGCAGGAGCCGGTGGCTGGGACATCATACTCACCCCTCCCCGTGCCATCGCTGAGCGTCCCTGCAATTCTACGTTCTCCCCAGCTTCCTGCAGCTCTCCAGCTCTCCAGCACTGAGTGGTGACGTAATACCCGCTCATTAAGGTCATGTAATATGGACGCGACGCCACTCCCATGGGCGTGGCCTCCATATTCATGGCCTTAATGAGCGGTATTACATCACCGCTCAGTGCTGGAGAGCTGCAAGAAGCCGGGAGAACGCAGGATTGCAGGGACGCTCAGCGATGGCACGGGAGGGGTGAGTATGATGGAGGAGAGGACAAGGAGCACGGAGCAGGACGGGGGGGAGAACGGTGGACGGGGGAAGCATGGAGGAGGGGGGAGGACGGGGGAAGCATGGAGCAGGACAGGGGGAGAACGGAGGACGGGAAGCATGGAGCAGGACGGGGGAAGCATGGAGGAGGACGGGGGGGGAGAACGGAGGATGGGGGAAGCATGGAGGAGGACAATGAGCACGGAGCAGGACGGGGGAGATGGAGGGCACAGGGGAGCACGGAGCAGGACGGGGGAGAGGATGGAGGGCACAGAGGAGCACGGAGCAGGACGGGGTGGGGCACAGGAGGACGGAGAAGGAATGGGGGAGCACAGCGGAGGACGGAGCAGAAGGGGGGGGAGTACAGAGGAGAATAGGGGAGCAAGGAGCAGGACGGGGCAGCACAGAGCAGGAGGGCAGTTTATACACCCGGCTTATACACGAGTCAATAAGTTTTCCCAGTTTTTTGTGGCAAAATTAGGGGGGTCGGCTTATACACGAGTATATACGGTATAAGCTGTTCTATCATGTGTCCACATGGGACTTAACCTTTCTGAATTCTGCTCATACAGGTACTATACATATGACCAGGTTTTTAAATACATCAGATAGGGACTACATGCATTGGTTAGGGACTGCTCTAAAACGGGTATACCTTGACGATTTGGTGGAGCAGCTTAATATACATTTTTTTGCAAAAAACGTATTAACCAAATACCCTTGTTTTTCCACTTTATTTGCTGGCACTTGCTGTTTACTATTATTCATTTTGCAACAGAGTATTTTTGGTTTTACTGTGTTTTTTTGTGTTTT